>SOPI01000048.1:0-486996 GCA_021307395.1 Trypanosoma vivax | reverse complement strand
CCCAGTCCTATCGGACCGGGCATTGTGCAGCAACTTTGCTTCCCTAGACAGAACACTAGACCCTGGCGCCGCGTTGAGGTGGTTGGCGCCAACCGTGCATTCTTACATGTTTTAATTCTAGAAAGGAACTTTGTGTGGTGAAGAGAGCCAGAGAAATTAATTTTTGCACACACGGACAAATGGACACAAATATATAACATTTTTTACAGCATCTAGTACACCTATGCAAACACCCGCTGTAACACTAACACTTTATTAGGAGTATTTTAAGTGAGGCATTGGCATAATGGGAATTCAACCAGAGAATTTCACTATATCGACCTCGTGATACGGTGGTCCAATAACGCCATGGTGAACACAGTCACCATGACTTTCTGCATTCCATAGTAGAGACCTTACGTGCTCATGCACACAGAGTTGAGTAGCCGTCATGTATATTATCGGGAACGCGAAAGAAACATAACTTTAGTGAAACTTTATCTTCATCACATTCCACAGTTTTCAAGGTATCTTACAGTTATAAGCAAATAAATGAGCAAGAAGGTTTACATATTTAACTCAACGCAGCAAACTTTTGAAACGATTCCATTTTTGCCTACCAGCAGTTAAAAATGTTACACTCAGACGTTGCCAAAGCTTTATAAGACGCTTTGCCAGGTCACCATCGCGTGCTCACAATGTTCTGTTTTGCCATCAGTAAGCGAAGCTGAAAAATGAAGTCCAACGCTAATCAGCATTCAGCGGTGATTGCACGCCGATCAGCGCAGCGCATCGAAGAACTTATGCCACCCTTACATTCGAACAGCAGATAGAATATACTTACGTCTTTGTGGCTGCGTTTTGCAACTAACCGCCGCCGCATGTGCGGTGGCGTTCAAGTACTTCTTCAGCACCTCAAGCGAAAGCTAACAGTCAATAACAAAAAGCAAATAATAATGGGGGAAAAAGAATGGTGCTGTTTAGAAACCCCAGTAATTACACACATGGCTTCAACTAATTAATAGCTTTCACAGTGATATAAAGCTTGCATAGAATGAGACAAGTGTTATGTACATATGACCGTGGACATGCAAACTTAAACTTTAAAGGCAGTTAGTTACTACTTATTTCCATATTTCGTTCCAAACATAACGTGAATTGTCCTCCAGTTCAACATACATGTAAAGAAAAAAGTGCACTTGTGCATTGCACGTATAAACTTCAGACTATACATCGAAGGCAGGTGCGCGACAACAGCACCAGTCAAGTCATTCCATTTGAAGATACATACTTCCAAGAAGTGGGAAGGGTGAGTCCCGGTGGGAGAACACGCTTCACGCAACACTTGAAGCCTTGGGTTAATTTAAAAGTTTTCCCCTGTGCTTCACGGGACTCGGGGCTAATAGGTGTGTGGTGGCGGCGTTTTCTCATTAGGATGGGTATGCACAAAGTAGTACCTTGTTTTCATATTATTATTATCATTATTATTTAAAACTAGTTCACCTACGGATGGGAAACAACCTTAGGCGCGATGGCCGTTGTGGGGAAAACCTTGTCACTTCAATGCGCGAAGCAACTGCTCAAACAGTGGAACACACGCGGGAACGTTGTCGCCTTGTTGAGCCCTTAAAGCTGCCACGTCTGCCTCGTCCGCGATCTTTTTTGCCTCGTTGCGGAGTTGCCTCAGGGTTTCAAAGTCTCTTTGCATCTTCCCCAACGCTGCCTGCAGGTCGGTTGGGTTGTTCAGGGACATGAGGGTCAAAATGGATGCCAGTGCAGGTCTCAACTGTGCAGTAATCGTGTACTCGTTTCCCGCTTTGCAGACATGCTCATCAAGCACAACCGACTTACCCGTCATTTCGCGAGCAGCCTTATCAAAAGTGCTTGCAATCTCCCCTATTTGGGTTTCACTCTTCTTAGTGACAGCACCCGCCTCCGTGAGAATGGCTGACGCTACATTCTCCATTTCAGAGCTGATGACCTCAATGCGCCTACGCTTATCACTTATCTGTGCAGAATAAATTGGGTCACTTTTCCCGCGCCCAACTGTTTTAGTTGCCACTTCTGCATTTAAAAACCGCGTCACGTGACTAACGGCACGCGCCTTCATGCGTTCCATCCTTTCTCTCAGTTTTAAAGCTGACATTTTTACATTCACAAGATGCTCCACCGTCTCACATAATGCCCTTTCACGCTCCTTAAATGCTTCCAAAAGAACCTCTCTTGCGGCGTCCACCGCGGCACTTGCACTTTTCGAAGCTTCTGTGATGCCTTTAACTGATGCATCCACACCAGCACTTGCTTTGCCCAGAATATCACTCAGTTTGGAGTGTTCGTTTTTGCACTCAGCCAACGTGGCATCAACGTCGCCTAAATCACGAGAGACCACCACCCCATTAAGTGCTGAAAGAAGAGCATCAATACCGCTTATAGGTGTCGGAGGGGATGATAAGCTGAAAGCACTTTCACATTCGGAGAAATTTTTCCCATGGCCCCCGGAAAAGGCTTGATCAAGAGCGCTGGAAATAGTTCTGATGGACTCAGTAAGTGATATTGTACGTTCATTAACTTTTTCTTCAGCTCTTTCACACACCCTAAGAAGGCTTTGAATTGCATCTGATGTCTTCTGGACCAGTAGCGCCGCGTCCCTGGCAGCTTGAAATGAATTTTTCGCAGCTATCTGGGCGTTACCGTTTGTATCCAAAACATTGCCGGCTAACTTTTTACTTAACACAACCTTCTCCACCTGTTCGATTACTTCTGTGGCCATGGAACTCCGTACCGTTAAATCATTGGCTTCACTAGTCAACTGAGATGACACGTTTTTAAATTTTGAGAGTTGCAATTTTGACGAAGCAATTTGTTTCTTGAATGAATCAATACTAGATCTCCCAGCTTCAAGCGATTCCCGTTTTTTGCAAATGTCCTCCTTCGCCATTGCGGCTTCTTTGAGGATTACCCCTCTTAATTGAGACTCAGCTTCACTCAAGTTATTTAGCACCGAGGTAAATTGTGCCTTCATGAAGTCCAGCGCAGTGGCAAAACGCAGGCCCAACCACCCTATGGCAGTGTTGGCTACAGGACATTTCAACTTACCAAGCGCAGCGCTTATTGAAGCCCATTTATCATCACGCTTTGCATCGGCCCTCGAGCAATCAGGAAAATTGTGACACGTCTCCGAAATATTTTCACAACCGTACCCCAACATATTGCCACGGAATGTTGAATTGTCAATGACGCTGAATTCATTGCCAACGGCATTCTTCCCCGACGCCTCGCTCATTCCGCATATGGTTGGTCGTAGTCTGTAGCATGCTTCCAGTTGTGGTAGGGCACCCCCTTCAGAACTCTCGGCCCTTGTACAGTTCCTCCCTATGATGTCAGTCAAATTTATGAGTCCCTGACGCCACATGTTTTCTGTGAAGGCAAGTTTGCTGTTTTTCTTGGATATATGTGTGGACACGTTCATCCCCTTAACAGCACACTGTGTGTCTCTACCAACCTGTTCCCACAAAATACTCTTGTTGACCTTCAATTCCATCAAGCTTTGGTGCGTATAACTGTTTTTATTATCAGGGAAATAAAGTTTCAAATCATTATTACCGTTGTATTTTTCAGCACAGTCTTCCCGCTTTTCAGTGCTTATGCTATCTTCCTCTTCTTCTGATGTAAAGTAACTCTCTTCTGCACTTTCCTCCTCATCTAAAGGAACATCAGGGCTGTTAAAGTTGTTCTCACAGTAACTAAAGTCACTCATAAGATAATCGAATGTTGCTTCTGCTTCGGTCGCCCTTCGGTTACCCTTCATGACGTTTGCGTGACCAAATGTAAAATTCGCAACTATTCCCTGGACCGATTCAAATGCAGTGTAAAAGTCTCGCAGAACACTTGCGCGAAATACTTGATTCGCAGTCAAGGCAACACTCACGCCCCTCAGTGCATCCTTTATCTTCCCATGAATCGATGCAGAAAGGGAAGACATATCATTGTAAACAGCACTGCTTACGTGATGGGCCTTCGTTGCATGAACAGTTTCGTTCAAGTTCATTATGCGCTTCATAATGGCACCAAAAGTGGAGTTCCATTCCGCAAAAAACCAAACGGCCTTGCACAGAGTTCTGTTTTCCCCTCTTTGAAAATCGTTTTTTTCAACATATCGCACCACTTTTGGCCCGAAGGCGTACGGGTCACCAAACACAGCATCACCTAGTAAGCACGCGAAAAGAATGGCCCACAAAGTACAGTACGGTAATATCATTGCGCCGAAATCAGCAACTTGCAAATTTCTAGCGTGCCTTTTGATAAGGTCGGAATACCCGCAAGCAGAACAAACTAAAATGGACTTTGAAAAAACACAAAATACAGATATATATATATATATATATATATATATATATATATATATTTGCCAGTCAAAGCAACAAATTATCTTTGATGTGCAAAGCTGTTGAACAGGGGCCATTGTTGGCCAGGCAGTAAAGGAATGGCAATAATAACAATAATAATAATAATAGATAAATAGCACTAATAGCTCTGCTGTTCTATGGTACGTCATTAAGCATCCATCGCATTGCAGCTAGTACGCACACGGCGCTAGCGAGTGGAGTTGTACGGCAGCAACGTCGTAATCCAAAGAAGAAAGGAAGCAACAAAGGGTGGAAAAAGATAAGTTCCCCTCAAAACAGTGCCGTTCAATAGCTTAATACGTTGTGACAGAGAAAAACGGCATCTCTGCTTGAATAAAGAATGCCACGCAACAAAAAATAAGGTGAAGCGTTAGTCGTAGTTCGTTTGCACATCGAAGGCGCCAAAGCGGTAATATTAAGTTATTGCACACCACACCAAAAAGCATTTACAGCCTTACATAACTTTAGAAGGAACGCCGTAACAATGTAACAGAGGGCTGTGTTTTCGATTAAAGAAAACTGACAGCCAATTTGCACCACTAGAAGAAAAAAAGTAGAACAAAATATATTAACTGATTTGGCGACACAACATGGTAGATATTAAACGACTACTGACAATACCGCTTACCGCGACCTACTGTATAAGTGAGTAACATCATGCAGCGCGCGCGCTTTAATTCTGTAGTACCATATTGTGTCTTCAGGATAAGCAGAGGGGTTGTCATCTTTTTCATTGGTGAGTGAAAATGTCCATAAAATCGCATTGCACTTCACATATCTTAACTCTATCCCATCATCTTCATGGACCCTGCTATTGTCCACATTTCTTGCATACGCAACCCCTTGTTTGTATTGCGAATGCCAGGGGCGTACGGTGTCTTCTTCATTTGCTCCTGGAATTAACTGTTGCCTGCTTCCTTGAGGTGAAAATCACAGACTCCAAATTGGACTCCGGCGCTTATAGGAAGTACCAATCTTGAAAGCATCACAAAAGACATTGTTCTTTAAGAGGATAGCGTTTCTGTTTACTTCTGTCATAGGGTGGTTCTTTGAAGTGCTCGATGTACGCATGTGAATGGTAAGTTAACCAGTGGATTATGTGAGGTATTTGTCTCAAGCAATAATAATAAACAGAAAAATAAATGAATAAATAACGCATGCTCGCAGTGACACCTACCATCATCCACGCAAAATCACAAGGTTCAGTATTAATACTCTATAAAACCGCATTGCATTCAGAACAACACCATTGCATAACCATGACGGGAAACTGCTGAACAAATGGAAGTTATTCAAAATCATTACGAGTTCCATCAGCACCACTGGGAGAGAGCATAGAGCACGTCTGTATTATAATTTTGCATGAGCTCACAGCCTTGATCCGCCGTGCTAGTGAGCAATAGTATATTGTAACGAGCCAATTACTTTTGTGACAATACTTGCAGAAATAAACACTGCCCAGTTAGCCACTACGTGTACAAAACACACAAAGCTGGCCTACTCTGTCTTTGGCGGATCACCACAATTCCGTTGTAGTAAAACAGAAGGATGGTAAATCGATTACTTTCGAATTATATAAATTGTGATGAGATGACTCTCAGGAAGTAATGCCAAACACGAAAAAAGGGAAAAGAAACAAAAGCGAAAATTACTTCAATGTAATCTACAAGTGGGCTCACTTATCTACTACGATGAGGTGCGCTGTTATCTTGGACAATGCAACTGTGGCTTACCAAGCTGTCCGCAGGTCTGTGACTCAAATCGTGATACTCCACTTGCATGAGGCGCAGTGGCTGGACCTCCACGGGCAACCAACGGCAGCACGCCTCGTTCATGAAATTTGGCGACATTGGGCACCGTCGCCCACGACTTCTTTCACACATTCTGATTTTCTCCAGCGGATTATGGCGCACTTGGCAGCACTACGCTCCAACAGCAACAAAGGGCAACGAGTACACTTTGAATGCATTCAATAGTCGTGAAACGGCTCGCCTATCATCACGCAGCACACGTAGCGCTGTCATGCGCACAAACATACGCTAAAATTGGTGCCCTGTGCGAGGGTCAGAGTGTATGGAATTTATACCTGGTGCACACTGTGCTCTTCAGTGAGCAAATGGTGCTAAAGGGAGTGCATCTTGCACTCATTCACGTTGCCTAACATGCAACTCACGCCATCTTAATGGGCCGCGCTGAGTGACAAGGACCGCTGTCAATCGGTTAGTGGTCGCGCCGGAGTCACACAAGACTCAAATGCACATTCATATGGCGCCGCTGCGCGGACTCCGCTGCAGAGTGACTGCTCCACCACAGTATGCCGTCACTACGTATGTGCCACAAGTCGTCACCAAACACCTCACGTGTTTTGGGGTCACTGCTTGATGGACTGGCCTTAATTTCGGAGGTCCATGGACGCTAAAATGTGCGCCCAAAGGCTCTGTAAGCGCGCGTGGCGCCAAGAGTGCAACCTACACTTGAAGGGAGCCCTGGTTGAGGTGAGCTACGAAAAAGAGTGACAGGCATTGCGGGTTGAAGTGTGGCGTGCAGAAGCGTGAGAGAGAGGAATGAACCTGCACGCATGACAACTGGGAGCTCGATCGACTGTGTAAACTGACGAACGTAAGATGTATTGGGCAGGCTTTAAAAAAAAGTTAAAAAAGAAAGAAACAAAAACGTTAGTTCATTCGCATTACACAAATACAGACACGAACCGCTGTGTGGGAGCCGGGAAGTGTTTGAGCGTTTGGCGAGGGTGCTGTTGTTTAATTTCATCGCTAAAAAGAGAGCGGAAGGAAAGACTCACACGACCGATGAAAGAAGTTGTACGAAAGAAGGAAAATCAAAGGGGGGAAACGTTCGTTACTGTGCGTTGGACAAGGCCATGAGCGAAAGTGTCGGGCACGTTGCGCATGGGCGTCCTCGCTCTTCAAAGTAGGAAAACAATAGCATGATTGGCTCGGTAGGGGAAAGCTATAGAAATTAGCACATGAGTCTGTTGATCAGACCATTAGTGTTATGGGCATCAACGATAAACAAAGAGGGGCAGTGGAAATGGGGACAAGGTGAAGGAGGATGTACAACTGAACAACTCGCGACTCATTCCTTTTTTGGCACCATTTCATCAAAATACTCGAGTGCAGGGAAGCTCAGGTTGCTGTCACTGCATTCGAGCTCACACCAGTTTTCGCTTTCCATCCCGCTAGGGCAGTCCCCCACACTCTTCACCTCCACAAAGGAGTGGCACAGGCTCTTGAGGTCGTGACTCGGGCTTGAAAGCTCACTGGGCGCAACGTGACCCTTCGCTTCGTTTCTGATACGACGACGCAGCGAAAACAAGCAAACAAGCAGAAGAAACAGAAGCGATAGCCCAATCACAAGCACCCACATAACCAGGGCAGTGTTCCCGCTCAGCTTTCCACCAACCACCTTTGCTTCCTCCTCAGCGTCCCTGCTGGCGCTCAGTGTTGCATTGGCGCTCGTGCCCAGGACACTCGTCTGCCGCACCACGTTAACCACACTGTCTGTCTCCGTGTCACCGCTACGGGCACTCGCCACAGACCTTGACGCTCCCTCTCCCTTCGACAAAGCAATGGACTCCTCCGCGTACGCAGCCGCGCGCTCACTGTGTGAGCCGACATCTCTGCTCAGTGCGTGCAGCATGGTCAAGTCTGCTGCCACATCGCGGACACGCCTGTGCGCGGTCGCAGCATCCGCAATGCCTCTGGACCGCACAAGGCGCACAACAGCCGCTTGGATGGACTCACCCGTCACGTTGTCTTGGGCCTCGTCACAGAACGCAGTCAGGTTACGGGTGTCGTTCGCCCTGCCGCTGTTCAGGTTGAGCAGCACGTTCCTGAGGGACACCAGGTGCAGGTCGATGCTCTGTACGTCCCTTTCAGCACCCTCCCTAATGCGTTTGGCGCCTTTTCTCACCAGCCCCAACTCCTCCGCAGACCGTTCGGCAGCCTTCCCCGCCAATGGCGCGCTGCCATCATGGTTGGCAGCAACACGTCTCGCACCAGCTGCCTTTCTTCCTCCAAAGCTTCTTGCATATCTGAGCGCAGTAAATTAATTTCGTAGTAGAAGCTCCGTCTGCAAATAAAATAAAATAAAATAAAATAAACACTGAAGGCCAAAAGAACCCCCAAAGAAGGGGGAAAAGAATAGTCCAAAAGCTCGTGTATGTCCAACCGCTATAACGCCACCGCTTAGAAGTTTGGTGGCGTCGTGCCTCTCCAGTTCCGTTCTTTCCTCTCGCCGTGCGCGCAAACCTAAAGCATCCACGGTCGTGTGGCGTGAAATTACTCGCTATCACGACCTGAATGTTGTGGGTTGACGAACGTGCCTCTGGCATCATCCACCTGTAGCACACCTGTCAACGAAACACTCACAGTCTCGTTAAACCAATTCCAATAGGAAGCAAATTTGTGGCAATTGAAGCGAAAACACCCATTAAACATAAATATCTACAGAGCACGCTGGGCTTCCACATGACCTAATGCGTCAATATCGCTTCTGTGCCTCAGGCAATCGCAGCACCCGCTCACCACCGATAAAAGTGCACGAGCAAACACGAGGAGAAAACAAAGCCCAGTGCAGTCCACAACGTGAAGACTGCGGGCCGCAGTATTGTTACACGTTTCAATGTAAACGCAAATGAACAAGCCATAGGAGCATATGCCTGCGCATGTCTGCGGGCACAGACACTTGTACAGGTGGTGCACAATGAGATAATAACAAAAAAGAAAAACAAATTTTTTAAAAACGAGGATTAAAGTAACGGAAAATAAAAACATCTGCGCATTACCACTGAAGAATATAAAAGAGGAATAAATGGGACGAGAATGAACCATGAGGTCTTCGTTTGTGTCCGGATAAAAATGGCAGTGTGAACTTGGACAACGTTAACGTAACGCCAAAAACGCAACCGTGCTGATACTACTCCACGATAGAGTAAGGCAACGAGTTTTATCGCACTGTTACCGGTAGTTTGCGTGCATTTCGACCGTATCATGTGGTCAAAACAAACGCTCCGCTGATCAAAACGGCTGCCGCTTACACTATTGCACCATCACGCACAAGGAACAAAGAGAGGTAAATGGATGCTTAAAAATGGAAAAAAACAATTCGTGCTGTTGCTCAGGCACAGAAGAATAAGATGCATCTTATAGAAATGAGTAATACTAATACACCATAGAATCTGCTAACCGTGCCTCACAAATACACAACAAAGACGTTAAACAGTACAGGCACCGCAGAGTACAGGTGACGAAGGCATGGGGCCCACGTGCTCTCAGTTGTTCCGGAGTCCTCAGCGCTTTTCTCCGGCACAGCATCCTCCGGGATTACGTCATCATGAACTACTTCCTCAGATTTCTCACTTTCCGCCCCTTCCACGGCTCCAGCCGACGATTCGTTCGGCACATCCGGGTGCGTTTCCTCAATTTCAGCTGACACGGTCTCCATGTCATTCTCCTGCGGTGGTAGGGGCTCCAGCACGAGTGCACCACACTCGGTACGAGCACAGACATCTGCATGCCGAGGACAGATAATAGAACCAGACCACAAACCCCCATTGCTCTTCGGCTGGACACTCTTGCCTTCGGGGCACTCCTGCCACTCACCACCAAGAACACGCACACGCAAAATTCTGTCTGCACAGTCCATCTCCACACAAGCAGCAGTCACGGCACCTTCTTTGTACCTCAGGTCACTTCCCCTGACACAGCGCGATCCCTTGCCAATGAAACTCCCGTGCATTTCCTCAGAATTCCCGTGCTCACAGCTACGGTTCTCAGACAGGCCCACCGATGGGCAGTAGTCAGCCAGAATCTCACCACCAAGTCGCGGATTGTCAAAGTAGCGGTACCTCTCCGGTATGTCCTGTGTGTATTCAAATAAGTTACAGTAGCCAATTCCCAGTCGATCGTGCGTGCAACTCTCATCTCCTTGAACTGGAACCCTACTACAAAACACATCTGGATACGCTGTCGTTCCATTGACAAAACATTCGTTATGAAAAAAGCCACAGCCAGAATGCAGGCCCCACAGTGACGGCTCAGCGCAACTGTAGTTCACACGGTAAAAGCCCAGACTCTCAAACGATGCCAGCGAGAACACGGTGTAGCGACCACCAATGCTTCGCTGCGTCATCAAGTCATCCGCAACAAAGCGCCGATCAATATGTGAGTCAACTACGCCGTCCCCTCCAATATTCTCCAGCTCAATTCCATAAACGTTCGTGCAGTTGAAGTGCTCTGAGGTCACGCGCCGCGTATGCTCGGTGTCAACAACGTATCTGTGCATGCCTCCGCGAGTGGTAACCTTCTTTAATGCATCCACGTTCCTAAAGTAATTGGACATGAACCCGAGAATGTGCCCGAGCTCGTGTGTAACAGTGCGCACAACCTCCTCCGTTTCTTTGAGGTGCCATGGCGAAATGTTAGTAACGCCAGCAAATGGTCGGCCGTCATTGAGCACTGCGCAAGTGGTCGCCCATGCCAACGCACCGGATGCATCTTGCATCGCGCCAACGTACACGTACATGTCTGCGACGGCAGGGTTTGAGACAAAGTGTTCTGGTGGAACGCTAAATGCAGCACACGTCGATTCGAGTTCTGGCAACGCCACGTTCACGTCGACGGGGTGCACAGCGAGACGGTCGCTGTGCATTTTAATCCCCAACGGCAGTGCCCGTTCAAGCAGAAAGCGTTTCTTTCGCACGGTAAGCACGCTGGAAGCATCACAGACGACATCATCCCCCAGGAAACTTACACGCCGGTCACCAGCAGCGGTGCAGAAGCGCTGTGGGTCGTTGAGGTCGCGTGTGAAGGCGCGAATCTGAATGGGCCGCCACTCCTCTGCATCTCCTTGCCCCCCTGCCTCCTGTGCGCCTATGAATCCTGTCCCGTTTGCAGCAGTGTGTGGCACCACAAGCACTGCTGGAACTGATCGCCTGGCCAGGGAAATCCTGTCTGAAGCACAAGCAACCGACTCACCATTCGGTCTTGGCGTATGCGCCGCAGTGGGTATGCTGAGCTTCGCGTGTGGCGAAGGTTTCTCGGGTGCGGAAGTGGACGAAAATGCCGAGAGCGTAACTTGGTGCGTCCGCACTGCCTTGGCCACACAGTTCCTTGTCGGAAACAGAACATGCACCACTGTGGCATATAGAAGGGCAAGGCGATAAAAAGACAAGTGCATAGTCGTCATGGAATTCTTTACTTTGTGGTCGTGAGACGCAGATGAGGTTAAGCAATGTGTGAGAGGGCAAATGCGTTCGGTAGCGGGGCATAACATGTGGAGTAATGCAGCAAGACACGGTGCCTCCTGCAACATCACAGTTAACGGTCAGCAGCAACCGTGTGATGTTTTCGTGGTTGTCATGGCAGCTGAAATTACATGGAACAGGATGGACTAAACGAGATAGTGCACGAAGAGGCAAGATGGCCTCAGCAGCGCAATTAAAGTCGATGTGACGAAAAAAAGGGGGGAAGGAGATCTCAATGGCCATCACCGGGCAAGTGCCCGGTGTCCAGATAGAAGTCAACCCATTTCGCTAACAAAAAGCACCACAAGGTCATTTGGCAATGGAACACCAATAGAATGTAAACATCTACAGCTCTCGTAAAGCTCGCATTTCCACGCAAAAATAAAAGCGCGGCCCGTGGAATAATTAACTATGCAACGCCGCTAGGCATTGGATTCCCTCAAGAGAAATATTTCACCTCTATTTTGTAGCAATACGTTGATCAGCAGTTTTTGTAAAATTATGCGTCTGCACGCAGATTTTATTCACCGCTTGTTTACTGGATTGCTTGGTGGCGATCACGGTAATGTCTTCAAGCATCACCTGGCAAAACAATCACTCATTGTAGCAGGTCAAGAGGCGCTCTCCGTCAGAACAGTAACATCAAGCCGCTACGAGTGAGTGACAAACATAATGCTCACAACTGAGTTGGTACATACTGGATGATGTGAACTCGGTATTGCTTTGTGTGCAAATCTTCGCTTCCATCTCGTCGCAGAGACTATGGATAAGGGACAGAATCTGAACGTTTAGGTAAATTTAGTTTTTGTGTCAGCACACCCACAGGCACACACTCCACGTGACATGCTTTACGCTTCAGAATAATTTGCTCAGAGTCAAGGAGGACACCGCACAAAGACAGTAACACATTTGTGTAAACTCAATAGCTGACACTATGCACAATCCCAAAGCACTGATTCGCACCCCTGGCCAGCACCACCTGGCAACCCAGCATTGCAAAGCAAGCGCGTGTACAGCGGACAGCAATACACCTACTCGACTCACACGCTAGAGTTTTGGGCTAGGATAAGTGTGTTAGCCACATGCGTTCCGCCTAACTACCAACACGACGATGGTCAGCAATAAAGAAGACAACAGCTACTCGATTACCCAGTAATTTCCCACTTGTACATCCTTTCTAGCGACTAGTGTTTGTGTGCCGCTTACACACGCAAGATAAGGATTTTTGAGTTAAAGGGGAAAGAAACAAATAAATAGAGAAATCCGTAAAAGGTAAAGGGCGAGTGCTAACAGTGCCGCTGTGAAAAGGACATAAACACAACATGTCTAAATTGATTTGCTTCACCACAATTGACACAGCAATTCCTTCAAGAGGTAGAGAGCTCCAGGCGCCTTGGTTCCACAATCAAGGACGGCTGCAAGTAAATGCTACTGATTCGCACATCACAGTTCACAGCATAAACACATACACACACTAGCATTCCATCATACACAAGTTTGAAAGCAAAATTAATTTCCTGCAAGAGTGCCTCAATGTCAAGTGGAAGTGCTGGAAAGTGGGAATCACGATAATCCCAATCAACCCATTTCAAAGACAGGTTATCATACTTGCATACAAGCATTGTTAACATTTGAGGAAAGGAAAGGCGCAGTTTCATTATACTTAAAGCTTCGTTTTCAATTTATTTCCCAATGACATATTCAAAACAGGGCACAGAAACTGAAATCATACTTGACCACCATTCCTACCTTCAGCAGGAGGTAATCTTAGTTCATCATTTATCCGTCAACGCATACACCCGCCTCCAAGCTGGTTGTGCGTGAAGAGTGTACGCGTGTACGAATTTACGGTTTTCACGAGGGGAATAACAATGGCCAAAAAGCAAATTTGTTTCTACATCAACTCATTAAGGTGTTGTTAAAGGCATGCATAAAACACAGGGACGTGATGAGCGCTACACGGCCAAGTATTGTCGCCGCAGATGCCCTGTGTCTCCTCCGCTGTCTCATAGGACGTATGTGATTAGTTGTGTTTACTGTGGTCATGTTTGTCGGCTGCTTCACTGCCTCTGTTTCAATGGCAATCCTGTCTACCAATTCTCCGGCAAATGACATCGTGCCCCCTCCATGGCGTGACACAAGTAGTGACGCGTGAACAGCAGCAGCAAGTTTCGGAATTGTTTCCGTGGCTCTCCTTCCTCTACGTTGCGGTCTACTTGTGTTGTTGGACAGCTGCAACTCAAGCTCACCAAACGCGCGTGCAAGACTCACAAGGATATGACGCTTTTCTCTGTTGAAGCCAATTTCAGTGTTAGCTGGATTTTTCATTGTCCAGAACCCGCCCCAGGTCATTGGTTTTCCACCACCCACCGTGAAATTCTTACGCAGAAAGGGGCAGGAATTAAGGCCATCGGTACCATCATAACTTGCCATTCCCCCCATGCCCAGTGTACTATCCACACCAAGTGTCACAACATCTTCTACAGTCCTGACGGTAACATTTTGGGGCCCGTTTAGGGTGTAATTTTCGTACGTGCAACCTTTGAGTTCGTTCTGCAACGTGGCGACAACAGCGTATTTATCATCAGTGAATCCTGAAAAGGCATCACTCGCATTCATGATGCAGGCTTTCTTATCAGAAAACTCAGCAGTAGCGAACGCAGCAATAAAGTTGTCAATCCTACCAGCAGCAGTAGTGGCATTCGCGGCAATAGCAATCGCATTTCGTGCAGCCCCCCTCACTCCTGAACGAAGGACGCCAAACTTGCTCCATGCCGCGTTCACTGCCAATTCAGCGGCCATGAGGTCCTGCTGGAGCCTGGGCAGCGGTTCCGTTGCCTTCTCAAGCCCTGTGTCGGCCTTTGTTATTTTTTCCGCGGCAGCGCGCAGGGCAACCTCAGTGCTCTCTATTTTTTCGAGAGCAGTTTTCTCGGTAAGCAAGGCCTGCTCCACAATATCTTCACAAGTCTTTGCAGTAAACTTGAGCGAAGCAGACAACCCGCATATCTTCACAGCATCGTACGTCCCCATACTCTTTCCCTCCCCTGTGCGAGTGGGCACAGTCATCACGAGGATGTGGAGGACACATAGAGCCGCTGTCAGTTGACATCTCGAACACATTTTGAAACCTGGGGAGACTAGTAAGAGTTGAAATACGAAGGGAAAAAGTGGAGAATATTGTGATAATTTGAAATGTAACACACTTCCACACGGGCGAACCCGAGAGACAAAGTGTCGGTAGTCAATCTAGTTTGAAAAGGGGTTTCAAAGTGTTTTAAGCAATGAAAAATAACTACATAACAAACATGGTCCTTGCACAAGACGCGAAAGAACCTTACGCGCCTTAATTCCGCCAATCACGGATGGTGAACGCGCAAATGCGCGTATATACTCAACGATGCGAAGCCTAACATGAAGAGCAGCACCACGCCAGCACTTCAAGAATTAGCAGTGGCATAACTTAGACACTCGGCCAGTTTGCCTGAAACACAAATAGCATGGGCAATCAAAATGGAATGTAAAAATGCAGAATAGGAAAATCAATACAAACACTTGAAGCGGGCAAGGGGTAATTTGTGGCCACGTGAAGGGAACAGTGTCGCCACACTGTCACTTAACAGCGCGCATGCAGTATAGCGTGCTTTGCTCATAACCACTAAAAAGTGATTGGTCGCGCCTGCCACACGTGAATAATTACCAAATCAGCGCCAGTAAGTGACTGAGCTAGAGTTGCACAAATAGCAATGGATTGCGCACTGCGAGCAAGCTGGGGGAGCAAGCGGTCGAGGCCATTCTGCGGTGAACTCATAGCATTTGGCAAACATTTCGAACTCGTTCTGATCCGCGCTAATGCGCTACACACTCAGCCATTATAGCACATCAAAGCTGCATAAAGGAGGTAAGTTGGAGCGAAAGTAGTGAACATAAACGTGTGCATACTGTGAAGCAGCGTCTTGCTTAAATATCGTCGGACGAAGGATACTTTCATCATGCGCGAAGTTTCGCTCACTAGCTGCTTCTGGCTTCATAGCAAGAGAACAAATAACTATTCCCAATGGTGCGACAAATAACACATGACTCACTGAGTCCGTTGGCTCATAGGCACGGGTCTGCAATTGCGTGGGAAGAGTCTTTTTTCTATAATAAATAGGCACGTGGCTTTTCGTTTGCTCGAAAATGTTCATATTTCATTTGTAACAGCAATTGCAAAGTGCAAGAACAAAAACAGTCGCGCGTTAAGGTGAGTGAAAGGCATGCTTCGCGTTCAAATAAAGCTGCATGGTAAAAAATAGTTTTTATTGTATAATAGATGGCAATACTATCCAGCCAAATTATAAATACCTTTTACACTGACCCTCAGGCATGCACGAGCGTCAAATAACAAATGATAATGGCCAGTGAACAGTGTGACCGCAACAAAGCGAGGTAAGCTTGTGTTTCGATGCTCAGTATGCAAAAAGGACGTAACCAAGCTATAACAGCGTAAATAGATCAATGTGACGTGCAGGTATGAATGGTAAACGCGAGGTGAATGGAGAGTGAACAAGGTGCAACGTGTGACGAAACGCCTTTGTGACAATGTCTCAAAGGTAGGCATTCAACACACGCTTGCCTCGTTTGTCTCACGCGACATCAAGGTAGTGAATGCGAAAGTGGCACTGTGCACGAGCAAACGACGCTGGAAAAAGATTGCACACATGTGTCAGATATTTACCTCAAACAATTCTAGTGTGCGCATGTCTCGAGTGCCAACGGTGTGCTTTGGCCGCGGATCCGTGTTATGGTATCAAGTGCATTTTGCATAGCTTTAATGTCGCGCAATTCAAAACGTCACGGCCCCGTGGTAAAGAAACTAAGCGCGCACCAAAAGTTCATTGTTAGCAGTGCGTTCGTTAACAGAAACAATGCAGTAAAAATGCCATTTCCATTCGCCTGAAATGCGAGGGTGCGCTTAGGCAAATGCAAAACAACAAGTGCACCTACTCATGAGTGATGAGTGTTGCGCATTCACAAGGATGATTAAGTTAATAACGGCACTGCGAGTTACTGTCCAGTAAGAACAACTTTCAATAGCCCTAACTACTGTGCGAGGCCACCTAGCTGGCTATCTGCTCCAACAAAAGGCGTGTAACGCACACATCGCAAGGGCAGCATGGAAGAGTTCATGGGAACATCTCAGGCGTTGGTATCTGACCGTAAAAGAGTGTGGCAACACTGATGCACAACACTTGTTAACTCGCAAAGAATGCTACGGGTGTCTAAAAGCGGTTAAGCATGAAACTCAGCAATGAAAACACAAATGCTGCTAATAGTTCCCTACGCGCCATGGGGGAAAACTAATTATTTACTTTGTCGGCGCTCGCGAGATGGCATGGGCGAAGAGCGGAATATGGAAGGTATTAGTCTGCAGCAGTTTGCGTTTGTAGTGCAGCGTGAAGTCTACTGAGGGTGATAAAACTATTGTGATCAGTTTGATCGCGCAACTCCAATAAATCCGCACGAAGGCTTTGTGACACGTTGCTTTAAGCTTCAAGTGCGCAGGTTTCAGAAAAGTATAGCTTAAACGTCTAGTAAAATAAAAACGTACAAGAAATACACTGCGCACTCTGCGCATTTTTTGCGTTGCGCTCGATTCGTTTTGACGAAACGCATGGAGCAGCATAACAGTTCCAGCCACATGAATCAACTGACCGGTATTTTGCCCATCCTTGGCATAGCCGAACGGGCATCGCAAAATGTTGGCAAATCATCTGAAACAATCGGATGACGTGTCAAAAGCAGACGGTATAGCACCAAGAAATGAGGCACATGAAAAACACTAAAAGCGGCATTCGGGTGCTGCCATCGCGGTGTGGTGGGGACATTCATCTCGATCCGCAAACGAAGCGCCTTTGACAATACAATAATTTCAATGCTTCCCTGCGCCGTGTTGGAGTTTGAAATGCATCGCGCAATGAACAAGGCATAACCACCTTGTGCCACCATCGCTTCACAAAGTAAACATTGAGCGCAATGGAAATACATTCTTATAGCATCCGTGAAGCGATGGTGTTTTAATGCAAAAGTTTTCATCGTCGCGAAGTCTTGCACCAGAAGCATAACACCGACCCGCAATAACAACCCAACTTCGCCTCAGCGCCCAAAACAAAAAGGAACATACTCGATGACTAACGAATGGGCAGTGGCGCTGCGTCGTCCGGTTGGTGAGGACGATGGGGTGGCTACTCACTCTCCGCTCCGTTGTCCCGCGGAACGCGATCCTTTCTACTGCAGTTTATTCAGGGCTTATTTATTTCTTTTATTCAAGGCACGGGGAACCAGAGCAACACTCACACTCATCGACAAAGCAAGGCGCCAGAATCGGTAGGGAGATTTAGCGACGCATTCCTCTCGTTTCTAGGCCTCTGAGTAAATGGATCGTTAACGCACCACGAAACTCGAAAACGCTTTTCTACCGCATCACCGCAGCCCCCCGATTCTCACTTCACAGCCTTAGCGAACGCAACTGCGCAACCAATCGTCAAGACACAGTAAACTGTCAAAACCGCCGAAAGCAGCACAGCAAAATTCGTGGGACACTGTGCGGTGCTACTTTCGGACAAAGGCAATTTGCTTCGGTACTCCTCGACGCGGCTCTGTGCCGCAGCGCTCTCGCTTCCATTTGTTCCGCCATCCTCACTACCTTCGCTCTCCGGCCTCAAATCGCCCCTTCATCCTTCAACGCTTCTCCATCGTCGAACCCGTTCTCCGTCGCACTTGCGTCCGGCGAATGTCCGTTATTGGGCTTTTGTGGCGCTTCCTCTTCCGAAATTTCCTTTAGCTGGCCTCCCGAATTGTTTTCACCGCTGGCAGCCGGAGCACCGGGTTTCGATGGATCGGCTCCCAATCCGCTTTCCGGAGACATGACCGCGATGGTCACCGCAGATGGCTGTTTCTGACTCACGCCCGGCCAAGTTTGCTTAGCCCTCTCCTCACTAGGCGAAAATTGCTTGCAAAGTCTGTTTTCAGTCGAAGCCCCGCCGGCACTTGAAGAAACAGCCTCCCTTCCCGTCCTTGGCACCCTTTGAAGTGTATTGCACGGGCTTGGCGCTGAGGCGGTGTCGTCTGACGCGGTGAAAAGCGGCGCGCGGTGATACTTGGGCCCCGCTTTTCACGTAACTGATTCAATCCGGTCCAAGTAGGCAGCGTTACCACCAAGCCATCTCAATGAGACCTGCGGAGATCCTCCCTTCGTTATCCCGCTTTCTGGCGCATTAAATTTGCGATGCGTTTCTGAAACGGCACCCTCCGTTTTAACGATGGCGCACTTCTCCATTGCCAAACGCGAAATGACAAGCGGCACGAACAGAACGAGGAAACAAGCAAACACCGTACTTCTTCAAACCTCCTTATGCACACACGAATGGAAAACAACAAATACAACTTTTGAGTGTGTTTTAAGGGACGGGCGGCGCCAAGAGGGAGTAGATAGTTTCTAATACCCTGCTTTCACTGGAACGGGGAGTGCGTTACAACGGCGGAGCACACCACAGAGTCAGCTGCCGATACAAAAGCAGCTGTGCACAGAATAAGCTGAGGGATCAGGCGTCCAAAACTAACGAGGAAAAGATCCAAGCAACTGCACGCGGTATTATTATGCATGTGCTCTCACCCGCTTGTTCACGATGTCTTTTTTCCGCGCAGGGTGTCACAAAAGAACTCCATGGCAACATGGCACCTTGCACGCAACACCACCAACTCCCGATGGGTGTGATGCTGGGCAAGGAAACGGCAAATTCTGCACTGAGATTTTGTTTTTCGCACTCGTTGTTTGCATCGCCTTATAGTGCAACAACGCATTTCCCATATGAGATATTGTTGTTGTCTCTCTTGTAAACGATGGATGCAAAATGCGATGTGCAATCATGTATTTTGTTTATTCAAGCCTTTAATGCGAAATACGATAGTAGACGGAAGAAATTTGCGGTGACTGCATTAACCGAGGTCCATTTCACCATGCGCTCATCCGGCTATGATATTGCATTTTGCTCGCCATATTCTATTGTTTCCCGTGGACCCCTTTAACAATTGGTGATGCTATGTTGATATTGCATTTATAACCAAACAAACGTGCACAGCAGCCATGCTCCTGGTGCCCTGTGAAATCGCGTAATCTACCTCTGTGCTCCGCGTCATTTCAGCACGGTGTTTGCTACCCAAACAGACTGACCTCTTTGATTTATAGGACGTTGAACGTTATTTTGACAAGCACCAAAACGAGAGACATGGGTGATAAAATTTAATAGCCTCCATGTGGTTTCGCATTGCTCTCATAATACATTGTTGTATTTTATTTGTTTGTATGCTGTGTCACCATCCAAGTGGAAATATCACTCCAACACTGATAATTCAGAGTGAATAGTTTCATCACACACCACGCCTTTCGCACAAATATCGCCATCCCGCGTGCTAAATGCATAATGTTGCTTACTCCTCGACTCCACAGTAGTTTGTCGTCTCATTCCATTTTCTCATCATTTCCGGTGATTTTTGCACACAAGTCGTACGTTTGTTGGTTGATTTGCTTTAAGCTGCTTTCCTGTTCATTGTTCATGAGCCATTCATGGTGCTGCATCTGATCACTTGCCGAACTCTCAACTTTGCTGGATCAAACAGCACCTACCTTGTTTCCGTTTCGCTATCTTCTTTTATTTTAATTGTGTTCCCCTCTGTGTGGTTAATGTGTCGTACGAAACAAAATAGCGTTTATTTAATGCTTTCAGAAGTATTCTATTATGCACTTTTTATACCCCTGCTGTTCAGGCACAAAATACCACACACGAAATGTTTAGCGTGACATTCGACCAAGCCACTGCATAAACTGGGAAGAAAATATACTTACAATTGCGTTACGCGAGTTATATCTTAGTTGTGATCCCCTCTCCGTGTCAAATTCACAGCTGTCAAACATTTTCCTATCTGCTTCCTATTGGTACGCTCCTCGTATGCCCCCTTTTTGTGCACTGAGTGGCAAGAACTAGCGCCTGCTCGATGAGTGATGCCGCATCTCACTCATAGAACAACGTATGGTATCAACCTTCTTGTGAGAACTGAAGTGACGTCTCTATAGGAATACAGAAACTGACACGGTGGGGCGCATGTTTTACGTTGAACGCGGTCCACGTGTAATGTGTCTCCGTGAAGCTGATTGGTGTTTCTGCCGTTTTTTCCCGAAAAGCTTTCAAAAGGAATGCGTCAACCTTGCCTAGTCAATTTAATTATTTCCTCAATGTTTTCGCACGATCAGCGCCTACAATTGGCGTCTTTAACATAACCCACCCACCCTCTTCTGTACTGGATGCGAGGGTGTAAAACGCTTCCTCGTTTTTCTCTCTCGTTGGTTATGGTCTTCAAACATCGTCTTTTAGTGATGGATTTTGTCTTTTCTCTGTTGTGCACTGCATTACCCACTTAATTGTTAATCGTCTGCAGGTCCTTATATTAGACCTTTGTTGCAGGCGACGGTTTGGGAAAGGTGCAACTTATTCTGTTCCCGTAGCTACCTGTGTGACAGCACGCGGACGATGTCGGGAGCTGCAAGACGCATTTGTGTCGTGTGTAATATCGGTTCCTGTTTTCAAACGCTTCTTTTGCGGCAGCGCGAATGTGCTCTCGTGGGGCTGACGTCATCTGTGTGCTGAACTGCACTGCTGACAATATGCCGCACATCACGTCTTGTTTGCTTATGTTGTCCGGGTATTGTGAGAATGCTGTCCCAGTAAAACCGCACTGCTGTATGCGAGCCTCAGCTCGTGGCGTTTTTTTTGTCGGAACGACCCTCTTAGTCTTAGCAAGAGCTTGCAAACAAGCGGCCTTGTCTCATCATCATCATCATCATCATCTCTCTCTCTCTCTCTCTTGTTTGTTAAATTGTTTAGGAAGGTAAGGCATGAAGTTCTGTACGGCAGTGTGTCTTGTCCTGTGCTCCGCCGCCGTCACTATGCACGCCGGGAGCCCACTGAAATACACCGACGAGATACATGAGATGTGTCAGTTCTACAGCGGTCTGCACTACCTGTAAAAAGCGGAAAACGTGCGCAAAATTCTTGGAGACAAATACAAGTGTGATGAGAACTGTAACAACCACGTTACATTTGCTGCGCGATCATTAGTGTACGCGTTCATCAATTCCCGCAAAAGGAGGGACGTCTGCGAGGCGGACCATCAGCGAGGTTGTTGCCTTGGTGTGGAGAAAACAGATACTGCATGTTCTAAAGATGCGCGGAGCTACTGGAATGTCTGCCTTGCATTCAGCAGTACGGGAGCGTCAAGAGTTGGAGAAGTTCTCAGTCTTTTTGGTAAAAACGGTAACTTCAATAAGTTTCTGACAGTAGAACTGCAAGTCGGAAGGGGCTCCTCGAGTTGTGAACATACGGAATATGATAGCTATAGACCGGGCGGGGATTTTGGTGGCCTGTTTATAGTTGATGCTAGTGGTTACTATTATGGAAGAACAGTGAAGATAGAAGGTCCGTTTCACAGTCTTGGAAATCTGCGCACACTTGTGTGCATGTTTGCGCACGCGGGGTACGGCCAGATGATGGGAACTATGGAGGATTGTGCAGATATTTGTAAAGATACGGCGGACATGCAAAGCGTTCCAAAAAATAAACTAGGTGAGGTGAGCAGTGGCGTCAGCGAAACAGATCAGACACCGAAGCGCGGCACGCAACTAGTTCCTCATAAGGACGACACATCAAAATTGGATGGTGAGGCACCAAAGGAGACCGCAGACGGTGAACACGTGACGAGTGACAGTGTGGCCGTGACTGATAGCTTGGACGGGCGAAAACAACTTGCACACGCCCGCAATAACACCGGTGGTTCATTGTCCGGAGGCTTGAGCGGTCCTAGACAAAGTGGAGTGACAAAGAAGGTGGACGGAAATGTGACGTACTTCGTCACGGGCGGCGTACGTCAGACAGGAGAGAGCGTGCTGTATGTTGTGTTACTTTACTTTGTAAGGGCGGCACTCTCCTCCAATGAGGAAGGGGATGTGGTTGGTGTTAAATGACACATTCTACAAAGCGAGTCACTGTTTTGTTCGTGCAGTAAGTGCGGTTGGTGGTGTGTAATACGGGGCGTCAGGTGCGCCGACAAATGCAAGTGTTTATTTGGCTTATCTGGCCAGTTACTCCTCAACCCACACAAGTCAAGACACTAAACCGTGGACGTTAGCCAACCTTTATATGTAACTTGTCTCTAACTATCACACTGCTTATTAACTACACCGCGCGATGATGGACCGTTGTGATGTGTGTGCTGCAGTTATTTTATTTTTGCACATGTTAGTCGTTACAGAAGTGTCTGTAAACGCCGGCCGATGAGCCACAATGGAATAATGTGACGAGGCAGTGCGCGATTGATCGAGTTGTTCGTTGAGGTAAGAGGAGGGGAATAAACCACGCGGATGTGGATCAATGTTTTCTCTCATAATAAATACAATCAAATGGCTGTTGCGCACTGCTGTGTGATACTGGAGCTGTGTAAGCGCGCGCCACTGCACACGGCTGGGTTTTCGGAGAGCTTTCAAAAAGAATGGACCAGCCTCGCCTCCCCAATTTAAACGTTTGTTTTGTATTCTTGTACGATCAACATCTAAAAATACCATTTTAAACAACAAAATATCTCACCCATCACTCCTCTAAACATTCGCACGGGATGCGAGGGTGTAAAACGCTTTTCTTCTTGTCCCTTTCGTCGGTTATAATCGTGCAGGCATCCTTTTCACTTTTTAATGGATTTCGTTTTTCTGTGACGCGTTACATTGCCTGCTCAACTACCTAAATTCCCTTCCTTTCGTCAGCTTATTGGACTTTTGTTGCAAGCGAAGGCTGGGCAAGGTGCAGTCTGTTTTTGTCGAGCACGCACAGCAGATAAACAACTGCTAGCTGCAGAAGGCTGTACCATGTTCTCTTGCGCCTTGTGCATTGCAGGTGCGGACAGCTGCTCTATTCTATGACGTGCATCTCCATTTTTTCAAGTGTGGTCACACAAAAGTCTCACTTTGCTCTGGCATGAAGCCCGCCTTTGTTGACTCGAGGCCACCGCTGCTGCTGTGCTGCGCCATATCGTGGGGGCTGTTTCTTTCACCTTTTTCTTTGTGTGCGTTGTGGCCACCGAATCATTACACTTGGGAGGTATTGCTTGCGCGCGCAGCGCCTCGCTACCATCCTGCGATGCAGCCTGCACATGCTCCATGGCGCTTTAGCTACCAATTGCCTTTGCAGCACTGCTCGCTGCACGTTGCCCCTTTATCGGACGCGACGAAAGCTTATTTGCACGACGCGAAGCAGCGCCTGAGTTTGCGTGCCTCCGCTGCGTGACGTTAGCGTGATGGCCCCCACACTTAACTTGATGTGCCTGCTCGCACCGCCCGTGTCGCAGGTTGCGAGCAGGCAGTGCGTGGAGTGTGCCGCTTAAGCGCGAAACACGGCGAAATGTGACGAGACGTAGTTGTGTGCCTAACGAGTATTTGCACTGACACGTTGCGAGTTCGATGGCACGGTGAGCTGACGTCCCTGCGTGCCTGTGTGTTAGCAAGGCCACTTCTGAGCGTAGTAGTGGTGACGTGGTGCCTCGCTGCAACACGCTTTGTGAGCGATGCTGTGCCTCTTTTGTGCCATCTGACGCCACTGAGGATGACTTGTGAGGCGCGCGTGCGGAGTTGCCCCTTCACGTGCCGCCTTTTTGCTTCGTGTGCTCTCGTTACTTGTAACTGGCGTTAAAATTGTATGAAGCCTAACACTCATAGCTTTGTGTGTGCGTGTCTGAGTGTGAAATCGTTTGCCACACAAGCGTGCATGCCATTGGCCCTCATTCATTTGTTCATTTGCCATTTTTTATTCGACGCAAACTTCGCACTAAAATTTGTGACGTTTGAGCACAACCAGCACTTTGACGTTGGAACGCGCGTTTGGTACTGCACCCGTTGTGTCTGAACCACTACCGAACCTCTTTTTTTCCTTTACTTGTTTCACATGGAAAGATGGCGTTGCGAATTGTTCTCTGCTGTGCTGTTCTCTGCGCGCAGCTGCAGCTCAAAGTGTGGAGGAAGCGAGCCAGGTGATCCGATGCAAATGATGGAAAACGGTGTCAGCAAGGCAAATGAAACAGCGTGTGTAACGTCGCTGTTGTGCCTGTGGCTTGAGGTGGTGCAACTTCCTCGCAGGCGGTGGTTGAGTGAATTGACGCAGTTTATGAAGAGTTTCGGGTTTTTTATTAACGTCGGTGGCGAGCGAGCCAAGCTGGAGAACGATGACACACTTAACAATGTATACGATGGCCGGGAGGTGCTGTCTGGTGTGAAGACGCAGTTTGACGCTGTGACTGAGCTGGAAATCAAAATGGACGGACAAGTGATGGTCGCTTGTTTTCGCTCTGCGTAACGGCGCTGCAGTCGTTGGTGAAATGGACAACGCCACCAGCGCTATTAGCGTAGCCGCTGTTCCAATAATGAGGTGCAGTGGGGTTGTACAGGTTTCACCTTCTAACATGAAAGGTGAATTGCGCAATTTGCTATACTATGAAGAAGGAAAGACAATGGCCAATGACACTGTCGATTGCATTATGATGAAATGTTGGCAGGGCGACACACAGCTCCTCGTTGAGAGCCTCAAAAGGTTGATAAAGAATTCTTCGTCAGTATGCGGCCAGCGCGTCCAACCAGGAGAGGGAAAGGAAGAGATATTTCACATCCTCTCTGAACTACGCTGAGGCACGTGGGTTTGCTGTCATTTACAAAACGAGCTCATTGACTACATGGACACGATTAGCAGCATTGACAAGTTTGACGAGCGTCAGCGTGACGTTTCTGAAAACATCACGAGCAAACTTCTGCACAAAAACCCTGCAAAGCGACTCGAATGCGTTTTGAGTCGCATGAATCTCTTGAGGGCGTTTGTGAAGCAAATGCGGAAAAAGAGAAGTCGACTGGCTGAGGTCAAGCATAAAAAGGAGGAAGAGTGTTGGCACAGCAGCACTGAGCTGTGGGGTCAGCTGCTCACGCTGGTGAAGTTGAAGTGGTGAGCAATGCAGGCATACTGTAAAGGAATACTGTGACATGCCTTTTTAATGGAATGTAAAACCGTCACTGCTAGTTTGTGTATGTTTGCGCGTTTATAAGGCGGAAGCAAGAGATCATGGAACAGTGGAATGAAGTTGCGGTGGTGCCAGTAAGCAGTGTTTCAGTTGTAATGAGCTATGTGTCCATTTCTCAAATGCCTATACGTTGACCTGCTTTGAGGTTGTAAGAGGCTCAACGCATTGGAGTTGTGCCTGCGGTTATGTGAATGGTAAAATATCTTTGTGCCTGCGTGCGTTGAGTTGTTTGCTTCAGTTGCAGCTTTATTAACCAAAGGACGGACTGCTGTTTTGTGAGCGTATTGTCTTGCCTATCTTTTTTGCCGTGCCCACGTTTCTGTTGTTTCTGCCTCCTTTGCACTCATGTTCCCACTAGACAAGTACACCAGTCTTGCTGAACGGGCAGTGCAGCGAATAAACAGCTGCTGCTCATCTGCATTTGGCTGCAGTGGCTGTGTTCTGCCATGCTGTGGCCACAGGCGTGGGGAGCTGTACGGGCGTTAGTGACCGTTAATAGTTTCGCACGTATTGCGCTCAATACGTTTCACTGATTTTGGCTGTGTGATGGTACCACATGTAAGGCGTTGTACTTGTTCCTGCTGGATGATAGCACCCGACGTGAGGAGCGTGCAGTCAGCTGACTCTGCTGAGGCGCTGTTGCTGTGTTTGTGTCTGGCAAAGCATTTAACCGTGTGTGCTTCACTGGGACGGTGCTGTGCCTGCGCCATCTACCATTGTTCCCAGTTCCAATGAAATTCACAGCTCCCGTGACGTGTTGCTTTCTGCTACGTAAGCCACGAGTGTTGTGCAATGGAACCTTAGCGGTCTGAAAACCATTTCAGTAGCCCCGTGTGTTGAGGAGCACCGTGCAGCTTGCCTGCTCGATTTGAGGTCGACAGTTTCTGTTTTGCGTGCTGTGGAGCGTGCACACACTCGTTTCGGATGAAGTCAGTGCGGCACCGAGGAAAAGTTACCTCATACCGCTTTGCAAAGCAGTGCACACCTTCGTTGACTGGGATGTCACTTCCGCTTGCTGCCCAACAGAGCGATGAAGGTCGGCATTGCCGTCCGTGAATTGCTCGGCAACGCTGAGCGGTGCTTGAGTGCTTTTGAGTGCCAGTGAAACGATCAAATCAGTAAGTGGCGACGGCTGAAGTATGGGCTATCGTGGACGTCAATTGGAAGTTTACGAGCGCCATTGAGCAGGACGTCTTCCGCGCCTTTGAAGCGATTGAGCAGGCCCCGATCGTTTATACGCAGTTCTGGCGCAACTGGGTAATTAACAATGGGCATTCCCAACGTGTCTTTGACTCGTTTAGGCAGCGGTATGAAGTTCGTGCATGGCTGCCAAGGCAAAACCGGGAGAAGGCGTGCGCTGTGTTGTCGGAGGTCAAACTGAGGAGTTGTGTTCGGCGCCTGGGCGAGCTCGAGTTGTGTGTGCGTTGCGCGATGCGCCGAATGTGACGAAACAGTGTTTAGCATGACGGCGTTACTGGAGTGCACGAGGCCGTTTGAAGTGACGGGGAAGCACAGCACTTGGACCCGCAGCCAAATGCCCACCTCATCACCAAAGTTGATTGCGAGTGGGTGAGCAACAAAGAACCGCACGGGCTACTCTCTGTCTTGGCATTGTGGTCGCGACGTACGTGAGCGTCTTCAGCCGCTTGACTGGTGTTGTGAACGAGCATGCCAACATCACGGTCACGGAGAGATGCTGCAATGCGGTGCACAATTTGTTTGTAAAGACGGCAGAGGCTCCTGACACGCGTGCCATTGAGATGAAATGGCGAGTTTCGTGTTGTGTGCCAAGCACTGCTGAGTGAGGCCAAAATGTGCGACTAACAGGCCGTGTCCATAGCGGGTGAAGCACTGCCTTGAAATCGCTGTGCCGGTGATGCGTGCACTTCTGAGCTGTTTCGTGATGTTGCTGATGAGTGCTGAGGTGGAGGTTCTCGGTGCGACCGCTGATGTTGTGCAAGCAATGGAGGTGTCGTGTGATGCGACGAATATGTTTGAAGAAACACGTGCGGGCCTCAATGAATCGAAGTGCCGGAACTTTTTGTGTGGATTTTGCGCTGGCTCTTTGTTGCCTGCCCACCTCAGGAGTGCGGTGAACAAGTGACCGCGGCGTTGAGGAAATACGGCGAGACAACGGAATGCAAAGCGAGCGATGAGTGTGCCACGTGTTTTCTTGAGATGAACAATGGGCAGCTGCAGCTTGATGTTGGCGGTGTTAGGACGATGGCAAAGCGAAGGGTAAGACAAGGATGTATGCACGAAAGGCCATTGACGCTGTGAAGGTTCTCTTGCTGGCATCTGTGAGGCAGAGCGGTGACGTCTGTTGCTCTCTCAGAGGAGAGTGATGTGATAGTGACAGTTGAAAACCATTTCTGCAATGTTTTTTATTCGAGTGCGCGAGAAGTGGACGTGAATTCTTCGACGCCCCGTATTGGCAATTGTTGTATAAGCGAGGCTCGGTGGCACTGTGACAGTTGGAACAACTCTCCGAGTTTAGCGGTGTGACGATTGAGCGGTGGTGTGGAAATTTAGTAAAGCACTACAGCGCCACGAAATTCTTTGACTTCTCTTCAAAAGCGTGAGGTGCTCCGCGGCGGACTTAGCGCGGTGCGTGGGCATCTGTCTTTAGCTGACTGGCAAATGTGATGCAGTTGTGGTGCGATTGTGCAAAGAGCTCGTTAACCCTGCACTGAAAGAACAGCTTCTGACAAAAGTGCCGAAAGGAGCGAAGGTCAATGCGAGGCATGGAAGTCGTCGAGGTGCAGTTGTGCCTGCTGATCAACAGTAAGCAGAAGCTGCGCGACGATGTATCGACGTCAGTGTTATTTGTTACAAAGACAGGAACGAGCATGCTCAGCGTGTTGCTGAGGGACGCCAAAAGCACCGGTGTTTTAACGGAGCTTCTCGCGATCGTGACATTGGCTAAATGTGACACGCACAATTCACGAGAACGCCTGGCAGCTGCATGAGTGTTTGTGTAGGCACGAGTGAGGGGCACAAAGCTGTTCGCGCGGCTTATGGCAGTTCTGCGTGAGCGGAAGAAACACAATTTTGTGTGACAGCAAGTGATCGTCTCTGTTTCCCTGGAGGTAGTGCGAAGTCTGCACTTTGAGTTCGTGGTGCAGTTTGAGGAATCACTTCGTGTGCCTGGACACTCGTCCGTTAGCTCTGTTAGCTGACATGAATGACGCCTGGACGAGCCTGCTGTAAAATTGTTGCACCTGAGGAAGCAAAAGAGCGTTTCCATAGGCTATTCAAAATTCGTGGCGGTGATTGCGTGGGCGTAAATGCTGAGATGGCACAGCTCCGCCTATTGGCTGAACGTTCGTGTCTGAGTGTGTGGGGCGTGTGTGTGGATGCACGAAAAGGGATCCGAGTCACATGCAGACGTTGCCGTGAGGGCGAATGTGCGTATGAGGGAGTCTGTCATAAAGGCGATGGTAGTGCAGCGTAACGCCATTTGTGTGACTGTAGAGCGGCTACAGGCGATGGATGCGAATGTTCCTGTGCTTTGCCAGAGTGCAACAATTGCGGAGCAAAATGTGACGCCGAGCAAGCAGCGTGCTCACTGAGCCTCACCATTTCTTTCTTGTTTGTTCCAACGCGTTTTGCCCTTTGTGGTGTGCCACTTGCGCTTTGCTGTTTGCATGTTCACGGCGTCCTCATTTTGTGTCGTCGCCTCCCGCACTTCTGGCATTTCCCTCACGGAGCACCCGCAAGCACCGGTGCGTGCACGATGTGAAAAGAGACGCGCTAGTCTCGCATGTGCTTTGTTGCTTTGTCCCATCAGCAGACGACACATCCGACGATGTCGTAAGCGTGTTGTTGATTGTGTGTGACTGCGAGCTACAGCTCATGCCGCTAATCGACGGATTTGGCGTTGATGCCCCTTCCACAGACCGGTGGCTTAAATTGTTGTGTAAATTGGCAGTGCTGTGGTTGTCAGATGAAGTTATTTATTGTGGCCGGTGACCACGCGTGTTTATTCTCCTTGTCATGTTATTGTGGTGTATTGGTTGCGTGGCTTGTGCAATGATGCGCTCCGGTCGCTCATGGCAGCCACGTGAAATACACCCTGGTGCGCTGCCGAGTGTTGAATGTGCGAACACATCACTTCGCTTTTGTTGCGTGTTGCTTTCCATAGCTGCCATTGGCACCTCGTTATGATTAGCTGTGCGGTGAAGTGCGAGTGTGGCAGTGGTAGACGCTGCTCCTGCGGCCTTTTTGTTGGCAGAACAGAGCGGACGGATATTTCACGCACGCGCCGTCACGACGAGTAGCAAGCACACGGCACGCCAACATAGAATAGAATGAGGACGCTTATGTGTCCGGCAGTTGACGGCACTCGTTTTGTGCGGCGATTTGCTTACTTGCGCGTGTGCTGCATTCGCGTCCCCGTCTACTTTTCACTGTATCGGTCTCCTTCGCTGAGCACTCAATCGGGCACAGGCGGTTGCGATGACGAGCATTCCCACTTGAATGTCACTTGCCACGCTGATCGTGTGTTGCCATAGCAGCACGTGACACGATTGCCCGAACTTTGTTGTGCCTCGCCCTGCAATGAGCAAGAGGCAGCACTTGTGCTTCGCGCTACACGCAGCGTCTTGATGTTGTCAGCTGCCATGTGCCGGTCAATGGCACTCCAGTAGAAGTGCTGGTGCTGTGTGTATGACCTGCTGGCACATGCTGATCCTCTTGCTATTCACCCCTGCAGAGTGTTGCTGAAATTAATAACGTTGGCTTGTTGGCGGAACGGAGGCACCAACAGCGTCACAGTGTGCCGTGTCAAATAACCAAGAGCAGCTTGGTTGCTGTGCGCCTCTCATGCTTACGGTGGCGAGCCGTTCTTGTTGCGCCTCTGACTCACACCGCGCACAGGTGCGTTGCCAGGCCTCAGCAAAATGCCTGCGTCACCAATCCTGCCGCTATTGCGTTATATTTCACAACATCACACACATGCCTGCCCGCTTTCACGCACGGTGCTTTGCGCCTTGCAGTTTTCAGGTGTTGATTTGCAGACAAACAGCCGCTTCGTGCTTGTGTGTGTGTGTTAGTCTGCAAGTCCCTACTGTTGTTTGTGTGTGTTGTGTTGGGTTAACGCCCCACTGTCGGTGTGAGCACGGCCGTTTACAACGTTGACGCCGTCAGTGGCGCGTGCCGTAATGCAAGTGCTTCATGCACTGGCGTCAGCAAGCTTTTCGGACTGCGCATGCACGCTTTTGCCGGCTACTGGAATAACGGTGTTTGTGTGTGACTGTTCCGATGTTACCCGGTCGGTTTTTGTTTGTGTGAGCTTGGCGTTGGGTGCGCCGTTGTTAAAGGCAGACCTTGCTGTGATGCTTGTCCTTGTTGTGACGTTTGATTGCTTTTGCTGACTGGTGTGCTTTATCTAACTGTACACTTTTGCCTTCACTCATATCCATAAGAAAGACACAGCTTTTTCACTCACTTTGCTGAAGATGGCCGGGTGTGAAGCGAAGCGAGCGCGACGTTGGGTGGAGAAATGTGCCGCTCCTTTTAGAGGAACGATTCGTCGATCCACGCGTGCCGAAACCGAAGCAGTGCAGCAGAGTCACGTTGCTATCACCCGCCCGGACGATGTACACGTGGATGACTCAGCAAGGGCCCTGATGAGGGAACATGATGTACTGTGCTCTCTCATGGCGCTGGTGGAACGTAAAATAGAGCAGTTGAAGCGATTAACGGCGGAGCAACTAGCTAACGCTTCGAGTGCACCTCTCTACGAGCCGATATACCTTCAAAGTAATTGCATTAGTTATGTGTTATCCGCATCGATTTCACCCACAACGACGGAGCTGACGTTCGTCAAGGTGATTCTGTCTGAGAACGATGTGCGTGCTCTGGGGATGTGTGTGGGTTTGAGGAAGCTGAGCATTGTTGGCTGCTCGTGCCCATCAGGCTGTGCGCCGCTATTCGCGCTGGAATCGCTCGAGGAGCTGTCGCTTGCTCGCACGAGGCCTGTGGCGAATGTGGACGGCATTCACGAGCTTCCAAGCCTTCGTGTGCTAGACCTGAGCGAGACCGCCATTGACACCGCGTGCATGCGCGCACTGAGCAGGTGCAAGAGCCTTGTGTCGCTGTTTCTGCGGTCGTGCATGTGCGATGCTGACTGCTCTGACCTTGTGAAAATACACACTCTGAAGGAGCTGGACATGAGCGATTCGCGCCTCAAGGTGGATGTTTGTGCTTTCTTGCGTCTGTCGCACCTTCCCGTTCTGCATGGCCCCAAAGAGTGCTCGTGCGCTCACGGTGCACCAGCAGAACTGTCTTACACGAAGCTTCGGACGTTTTCGGCCCACCATTGTTACACATTACCAACTGTTGAGTTGTCAAAGTTGAGGGAACTGGAGGAGGTTACCTTTTCGTTTTTTGGTTTGAAAACACGCGATGTGGTGAATCTTGCTGGACTGCAGCGCCTTCGCATTCTCAGCATTTGGGGCGCAGCTATAGACGACAGTGCCGTGCGCTCGCTCGGTAAATGTGCATTTCTGGAGAAGCTCAGCCTTTATTCCACCGGCAACCTAACTGATGTCTCCCCCCTTGCGAATGTTTTGACGCTCGAGGAGCTGGACCTGAGTTTTTGTATGGTTGTCAAAACGGGCGCTGGTGACCTCGGGAGGCTTCCACACCTGCGCGTTCTAAACTTGAAGCACACACGTGTCACCGATAACTGTCTCGTGGGGCTCGGCACGTCACGCAGTCTTGTGAAGCTCGACTTATCCTGGTGCAGGAATATCACCGACATCACGCCAGTGCTCGGGATAGCGACGCTGGAGGAGTTGATTGTGCTGTGCTGTGGCGAAGCATCATCTGAAAAGTACGACTTCTCTCGCCTTCAAAGCCTGCGTGGTCTATCGTTGGTAAGAGCGGATTATTTTGAACATGGGGAGCACGTCTCAGTATTCCCGTCTGGACTTACGCAACTGAATTTGTATTGTGCTGACACATCGAACATCACGCTATCTTTCATAAAAAAGATGCAGACACTTGTCGAGCTTGAGCTTGACCGTGGTAAGGCTTGCATCAACTTCGACGAGCTATACGAATTGGCTCATTTGCGCACTTTTCCGCTCCACAGTTGTCAGTTCCCTTATGGTGTGAAGCCTTTATCGAAATGCACCACCTTAGTTAAGCTGTCCTTGTCATCGTGTCACTATCCAACTGACCTGCTGTCCCTGGCGGATATGGAGTCGCTGGAAGAGCTCCGCATTTCATTTTTCAAGTTACCGCCAGGGGGTGTGATTGGCATCCCGCCCCTTCTGCGCCACCTCGATGTGTCAAACTGCGATGTAACTAGTGAGTCTTTCAAAATACCCGAATATAATGTCATTGAGTGTTTGGACATTTCATATTGCGACTTCCTTACCGACCTGTCTTTCATACGGAAGATGAAGCGGTTGGAGAAGCTGTTACTTAGCTGGGTCCAAAGTATTGAATATTGTTTCGAAGCTCTTAGCGAGTTGCCATTTTTGCGCTACATATCGACGCGTGGCGTTTTCTCATCCCGTGTTTACTCTACCTGGCGGGGGAAGGCTGTTACCGGGATTAGAGACTATGATAGATGCCCGTGGTATTCATGTTGTTGACATCGCGTGCCCCGTATTTGTGATGCTGCTTTGTGTATTTCCAGTGCTGATGAGTCAGATGGTGCCTGACAACGCGCCACGCGACTGGCTCACTATTTAGCAGCGTGGGAGTTATTTTTTGTATGCACGCCGCCCGTGTGGCCTCGCGTACGCGTGACTCGTGGGTAGTGCCGGGCCCATACCGCTCCGTCTAAGATAACAAACAGTTTGCAGGTCCTGTGGTGGGCCACATGCGTTTCCCTCAGTTACTTATGCCGACTGGTGAAGACGCTTTTGTCTCACAGCGAAGACTAACGGTCTATTAGTCGGTTCTCCATGCTTGATTGGTTTGGTTTTATTTTTTATTATTACAAATGTGCGTCTGCCCTGCACTGACTTTGCAGCACACCAGCGGCGTGTAGCTGCAGTGTTGACAAGTGAGGCTGAAAGCACGCAGGGCGTTGGTGTAGCTGTGCACCGTGTTGTCCAACGTCTCCCACGTGCTGCCTCGTCTTTTGCTAAGCGTTTGTTTTTGTGTTAATGTTTGCTCTACCCTCTTTTTCATCACGTGTCGTGGCCTGCGTTAGTCTCGCGGGCTGTGCAGCCCGATAACGCGCCACACACCGAAGGCATCGACCACCACGCACGTACTGCATTCCGCGGCTTTTGCTTCAGATGCGCCGCTCCCCATCGTTGCACGGCGCGTGGTGCATGCTCACTCAACTCACCTACCAATAACATTGGAGTCGCGCGCGAAGATGCCTCACGCTTGCGCATTACGGCCACGCCCAATTTCCTCACGTTGTGCTGGCGTATTCCACACATCTGCTTTTCGTGGTGACTCAATCGTCCCTGTGGCAAAACAGTCTGTCCAATCTCCCCTGTATATTTAATGTTTCTTCTCCCAAGGACAACGCCAGGTGCGCGGGCCACCTTCGTGCTGAGCGCGCTTTGAGACCAGCAACGGCAAGCACCGCCATGGTGGATGCGATCATCCTTCCTTGCGTGTGTACTGTGACTCGCATGTTTGTTCGCGTTGTTGTGCTGTGCGGTACGGTGTGCGTGCCGCCGAGACTTGCTTGTCGCCGTGGTGCTGCAACTCGTTTTGCGCACTGACGATATTGCGTGATCACGCGAAGCACCAACGTGGGTGGCCACCATAGTAGCTTTTGCTGTGGGACAAGACACGACCAAGCGCACGCTACGCGTTGGGAGCAGCCCACTGATGCACAGAGCTGGCTGTGTCGACTGCTTAATTATCCACGTCACCATAGGTGAGGAAATGCCCCTTGCCGAGTGGTGTACCGCATCGCGACCACAATGGATGAGTGCCACGGCTGTTGAGGTTCGCGCCAATCCTGCTTGCCGTGCATGCCTTCATGGCCCTCGGCGCTGTGACCGTGTGACGCCACACGCGTAAGTGGGAAGGTGCACGCGTGGTGAGTAGCGATCTGTGACGGATGCGCTGGCGATACCGTTGTGGCTTGCAGTGATGTTGGTGTGTGATGCACCGGCAAATATTCAGCTTGCTTTTGTCTGAGTCACTCCCGCACAATGGGGAGCATGTCACGCCTGTTGTCTAAAAGCCACGCGAGCAGCGTCATCGTCCCGTGTGCCTGTAGAGAGGAATGTGATGGTGGTCCCTGTCGCCGTCTGTCAAGTGGCACGTGAGTGACGCAGCCGCATAACCGAGTTGTTTTTCGCTGTGGGAGTCGGTGCTCATTCAGCAGTACTGTGCGACTGGTACTGAGGCTCGTCAAGCCAAATGTGGAATAAATTAGCAACATGGAGGACTGTCAGCACGACGTTGCGCCATGTGTGTTGTGGCAGCTGCATGAATTTGTTTGTAATGAGTGTGTCCCTGCGTGGTGGTTTGACCAATTGCGCACGCAAGCTGTTGAGGCGAGACTTCGCGGCCACTGCCTGACGTTGCATTGACGGAGTGCAGACTCGTTTAGTCGGCAGCACCTCTGCTTCTTCTGTTTTCTTCGTGCCTTGCATGCGAAATGTGTTCGCGTCGCACGCAGCTGGCAAGGCGCATTAGAACTGTGCAATCTGCGGTGTTGGGAACGGCTTATCTTTTAAATGGGCGCCTGTTGGTCCTCGACGCAAACATTTCATGCCACGCAACGTTACTGCGCGTCTTGCACTCTTCCAAACCGCTTCACTTCCAGCAGACACGGTTGCAACTTTATCGGTTGATGAGCTGTGAGATGTCAGCGAGCGACACATCCCATTTGTGCAGGCAAAATGCCTCGTGTACGTTTTTGCCCACATGGCGTCTTTGCGTGAATAAAACGCATCGTCTTTGCTGTTAGTTTCCCTGCTGAGTGGAATGTCTTTCGCTGTGCCCGGTCGCGTGGGCTCGTTTTGATTTGCTTCTGCATCTTCACTCGAGACACACTCTAACATCAGCATAAAATGCAGCACCTCTTTGCCCTAAAAAGTGACGGCGTTGCCTTCGCATCATGAAGCACGACGAGGCGCCGGAACACGGATCGTTTTCTTTCTTCCCTCTTCCATGGACTCGCAGACCTTTGCAAGCGCATGCCGTTTTTTGCGAGTTGCCTTGGTCGTGTCACTGTCCTCACGTTTTGGTTCTCGCCTTCAGTTGCTAACTAGGTGGTGTTTCTCACATCCCCCAGCGATCAGCGAACGCGAGTTGTGAAGAAGTAACAGCCCAGTCAGATGAGCAAATGAAGCCGCGCTGAGTCAACGTCCCTCTGCTTGCTTCTGTGTCGCTGTTGCAGGGCCCACTCGCCTACAGCAGCTGCAGCGCTTACCATGCCCGTACCTCACGTCCCTCGTGCGCCGTTCGTTGCTCTTACCATGGAGAGTGGTTTATGCCACTGCACAGCAACCCATGCCTGCATGCGTGCGGGCGGTCCAGCAAGAAAAATGAGGAGGCGTCCCTTTTACTTTGTACCAACATGCGGCTGGTGATGATTCGCTACGAGCTGGACCGCAGATGTGAACTCTGCGAGAGGGAGGTGGGTAAGGCATGGCTTCTCGTGCAGCGTCCGGCTATACAGAAGAGGAACAGGGACGGCAGCGACGGCCTTGCGAGTGCCGCGTAGGGCGTTGAGGGTGCCCCGAGCCGTTGTAGCTCGTTTGCCACTCAGCTGGGTGCTCGGTGGAGGTTTGTTGCGCTGCACGGCGTGGCGCCCCGCAACCGCAGGGATGTTCCAACACGATAGCAATGTACCCGGCGCTCAGCCTCACCACACTCCACGACCAGCTCAGCAGTGGCGAATGAGCTGCTGAGCGTTGGCGGCCGCATACCTAAGAACTATGTTCATGATCAGCCGATGCCTCCCACGCTACTGAGCGGTTTGGAAAGCTGAGAGAGGGTGACATTCTTTGCGCCTACGCTAATGGGCTTTGCATTGACACGAAAATGCTGTCTGCCATCAAGGGACAAAAACATCTTGAGCGAGAAGGCGGCAGTGAGCAGCGGCACGTTGAGCAGCCTTCAGGTGTCAATGAGCCATGGCAGGGAATTCGGGCATAGTGTCTCGCAGTGTCGTAACGTAACACGGCTTGGTGGTCGTCTCCCGTTGCGCCATGTGGTTGAGGAGGTCAGCAGTGCACTGAACAACCTCAGTGAGTCGGAGGAAGTAATGAAGCGCCTCTGGGCGGTTGTGACGAGCATGACGGCCGGCGTGCACGCGAATTGTGACCTTCTGAAGCGTATTCATTGTGTATTCACTTTGGATCAGCTTAAAGTCCTAATGGAGGAATCGAGGCGGAGCCGTGAGAGCGTGGTGGCCAACCTGAGCAATGCGGTTAGCCCCCTCTCGACTGCTGTGGACCAAAATGTACAAGCGAGGTTGTAACTCAGCTCGGACGCGCTGAGGAAGAGCAGGAGGTGAAACGTAACGTCACGGCCCCTGTTTAACACCAGAACCAGGTGAGCAGTGTAACACGAAACGTGAGCCGTGATGTGGGCGTCGGCACTGGCAGCGCGTTTGAGGACTGGTGGAGCTCGACCAGTCGCTGCCGCTGGTGTCGCACTGCTGATGTTATAGAGGTGTGGACAGCCTTCGAGGGAAGTCTCACCTTTTCGGTGAAGAAAAAATAAAATAGGAACATGTGCTACCACTAATGATGATTGTACTAATCGCATGCCAAACAGCTGGTTTTGAGTGTAACGCGATTTCATTGGCTGCATGAACCTTTTTCTGCACTACGCTGAGCGCATTCCTTGTCCTTTGTGCTTTTGTTGTACTAATTTCTCATCTTCGTGCCCCTCTGCATTCGCTTAACATCCGCAGCAGAGGTGACGTCTTCTGACTGCCAGCATGAGGTGATAAAAATGAAACCGAACTGCTCTGTTTTGCTCCTCCTCCCTTTTTTCATTTCCACCGCGCTGCTGTACTGGTTTGCGTCTTATGGTCATCGCCACTATTTTTCACTGCTTTGTTTGCTGACAACACAACGATAGCCCTGCCGTGTGCGTAGGTGCGGCATCGCACTCAGTCACCTGCAAAGGTGTAAAGATACGCCCATCGATCCTCTCTATGTTTGTGCGCACAGGCACGAACGGTAACGCGGAGAATGCGAATATGCAGAGGACGGTGTCTTGGTGCTGCGAGGAAAAAGGTGAGTTGGGTTGAGTGCTGCTGTGCGACACTGAAGTGTTGGTGACGTGTTGTGCGCACGGATGAATTGTCCTTGTCAATCGGAACACGTCAGTGCTGTGCCGCGTTGCATAGGCCAGCGGGGAGTGCCGCACGTGCGCAGCTGTGGTGTCCTGCTGACCCGAGCAAGGGGGACTTTTTCGCAGGTGTCGAGAAGCTGTAAGTGCGAACAGTGTCCCACACTATGGGCGGTGGCAAAGTGTTGAGACCAGTGCATGTGCAGTCGCCAGTGCACTTACTTTTGCGAAGCTTGATGTTTGTTAGCGGTGGAGCTTCGCTGCGGTCTAAGTGCACGAGTGGCAGAGTGTTTACTTGGGTATCTGTGTTGTTGAGCAGACCAAGAAAACTACCATGCCAAAGGCGATGGTGTCCTCTAGCTGTTTTTTGAAAAAGTTGCTTATGTCTGTGGACACATTGGCCACACACACACACACACAAGTTTGCTTTGCGCCCCTTATTTCCTCGCTTCATTTGCCTGTTTACATTTTTATTTGTTTTGCGTTATCAACTGATAAGCGTGCTGTTGACGCTTTTCAACCTCTCGCCGTACTATTTTTTGGAAGCCACAGGCGGAGCATTGCGTGACTTTTTACATGAGTGTCGAGCAGATTCATGGTGGCTTTACGTTGTATATTGCGATGTGTGTTTTATTTTTTGAAAGGAGGCATTTGCCTCATGGCGACGTAGCGCGGGACAGACGAAGGCAACAGTGACAGCAAGCGTTCGTTGCCGTATTGGGATGCACTCGTTTGTGTAAATTTAAATGAATATTGTTGTTGCTGCTGCTTGACCCGTGACTTCGATGCCAGACACGCTGTCAGCGGAACTGGTGCCGAAGTACTCCTAGGTACTTCATGTCATGCTGGTTTCGAACAAGCATGTCACCACTGCTGTCGAGCGAAGAACGACATTTTATTGAAATGGCGCGAGCGACGTGCCTGTCATTTGATACATGTGGTCTCAAAAGCTGGCTCCTGCATGATTTCATTCGCGTGCTTGTGAACCGCAGTGAATGTTTCAGCGGTGCTCAGCTCGTGTGTGGAAACGAGTGAGGGAATAAAAGGTTGTCTGCGCCCACGCCGCGCTCCAGCGTGATTGGGTCTGTACGTGCGGCTGAGACGTTGTGTTTGCACTTACGCGTGTGCTACGTGGTATGATGTCTGCTGCTACGCTTTTTGTACATATGTTGTTCCGGACCTTTCACAGTCCTCTTTTCCCCACTGTCGTCTCCTTTTACTTGATGCGAAGACAATTGCACATACACAGAGCGAGAGAGAAATGTGCAATAATGTGAGACGGTCATTCATGCGTTTTTGTAGGCCCCATACTTCTTGTGTCATCCTCGGTGATGTGCCTACCGCTGCTGCTGTTGGTTCTGATGATGTTGTGGCAAGTGACGCCAACTGCACGGCATTGTAAGTGATGAGAAGCTACTTCTGTTGCACAACGGCATCCGACAGCCGCGGGCACCAGCGTGTTGTGGGAGCACGATGCGGTTCGATGGGATTGCATGCGTCTTATCAGGCGCGTGAACGGCGCCAGGAGTACCGGGTTAGACCCCAACATCCCAAACATGCATTAAAAAGTCTTCAAGAAACATTGGTGTGCCCAAATCTCCGGCAACGTGCTTTGGTGTTAATGCTCACGATTTTCTTGCAACGCCCCGAGTTGCTAGTTGTAATTCCCTCCATGTGGAAAGGTCTCAAATCGGAGGTCATATGCCTCTGAAAGCTGATTGAAGTTCGGGGTGCAGCATCACTGCTCTCTACCGCTAACTGGGACAGGAAGGCAAGCGCTCTATCTTACTCTTCTACCTCGCCAAGCAGCGGAATGCTAGCTCATGCGCTCCACACCAGTTGAGGATTTCCAAGTAAAATAGATTGGCGAGAGCTATGGTGTGGATGCATGTACTAGCAGTTGAGTCTTGTGTCGGCCTCACGTTAGCGAGGCTAGTGCCTGGGAGGGCATGCAGTCAAAAAATGATCTTTCATGCAAAAGTTGCGGTCGGCTGAGAAATAGAGGGGCGCAGGGCCGCGAGTGACAGGCTCCTGCTCTGTGGGCCGCCGGTGTCTGCGTGAGACCAAAGGAGGAGGGACTGTCCAAAATCGCTGAGGAAGTGCGGGAAGAGGCGATGGCTCTTGGGATGTGTGATGCTGTGATGAAAGACACGCAGCGCAGCAGGCAGGTAACAAATCAAATGGTGGTGGGCGTCTCCTCTGTGCTGCAGCGCATGCTGGTTGCGGAGTGCAGCAGTGCAGAAGACTGCTTTGCTGCTTTGCTCAACTGTCAGACGGAGTTCCAGCACTGTCTTACTTAGCGCTGTGGCATGATGTGATGCAGCTGTACCGACGCCTGCTGGTGCACTTTGTGGCCGATGAGCGCCATTGGCACCGCCCTGATGACTTCGGTGCGTGCAGGGAAGCGACGTGGGCTCTTTTGGCGAGTGTGTCGAACGTTGCGGGTGGAATGCGCATTGGCTTCAGCGGTGTGATGTGTGGTGGCTGCAAGTGTCGTGTTGGGCATGAACGCGCTGACATATGCGTCGCGGCGGAGGCGTGTGAACGTGGAGGCCAGGCTGAGTGAGGCGGTCAAGCTGCTGTTGAGCACAAAACAGCGGCTGAGGGCAAGACGGGGGTGACTCTATGCGGAGCTTTGTGGAACAATGTGGTGACCATGCGGAGCACGGCAACATGACAGGCAGCTCTGTCGCTGAGTCAAATGTGACCACTTTCCAGTGATGTGAGTTGCTGGGCTAGCTCGGTCACTGCTGTAGTTGCTTCCTCAGTTGTGATCATTACTTTTGCGTATGTTTTGCATGCACGACTGTCGCTTTAAGGGAGACTGAGCCGTCTGCGAAGTGACCAAAATCGCACACAGATATGTGTAGTAGAGGCACACACTTTTTTCATTATCATTTGTATGTGATGCATATTTTCGCTCTTTTGTACTTGTGTGTGGTTTAGCGTTTCCTGTCTTTTATTATCGCTGCTGATGGGCCCGTGCTGCTGGGGCGTTAGCGTGTCTATCTCTGTACGGAGTTTCTTTCGTGTGTTTTTCCACTCTTCCCGTTTTTGCTCATGTCTGCCAATATCTCATTCCTTATTGTTTTGCTCCTCATCCATCATTTTCCTCTTCCGTATTTTGCCAGCTTTTGCGCCCTGTTATGGAAGGCGCTGTGGATCTCCGTTTGTGTGAGCTGGCCAACATAAGGCGTGCGTGAACTGTTTTCAATCAACATGGTTGAGTTTGAAGCCTGAGGTGTAGACTGCAATTCGAGGACGAGCCAGCTGCGGGAAGAGTGCTTTGCACTGTGTCCGGTGGGCGATGTCCGTAAATGCCGGTGTGCTGAGGAGGGAAGTCATCAAGAGGCTCTGTCATTGCTCGCATGCCGTCTGATTTTATGCTGAACTACTTTCCAGAGACCGTCTTGCGGAAGTGACGCTAGCGGTCACCTGATGGAAGCTGTGTGGCGAATTTTTCGTGACCGTATGCCGTGACATGTGTTAGCTGCGGTGCTTGGGGTGTTTGACGAGGTGTGCTTCGGTGCGATGCGCCTGAAGGGCAGGGCACCAACAGCGAGCTGTGGTTTCAGGAGAGAATGAGGACCACGGGGATGCTGCCGTGTGATATTTGAGGGAGTGGCAGTGGGTGGCCGCATGGTGTGGAAAGTATGTGGCGAAGTAGCGTGGTGTGACCTCATCGCCCCGCTCACTTACCTCAGTGTTAGTGCTGCAGTGAATGACAACATGATCACTATGAGGGCTGCAATTGAATGTAAGCGAGACCTCACTGGTGCCGTGTGCACTGAAACTGCTGGTTGTGATGGTGACAAAAAGCGTGTTGATCTGTGGATACGGGTATTGGTATTATACCCGATGTTAAACGGAACGATATGCTGCAAGGTTGCAGTGGAGCGGGTGAGACTGGCAGAGAGCACAAGAACCAACTGGGGCAGCCGGGCAGAAGCATTGGTACAGTCTGTTAGCGGGTTTGAAGGTGGGCGCGCGATAAATTTCACTATTCTTCGCCATTGGCTTGGTCACTTTAACAGACGCTTTGTGACACTGAGTGAGCTGGGTGCCATTCCGTTTTTGTTTCCCGTGTGCTTGAGCTTGGGCCACTGGAGCCGTGAAGCCCTCATGCCACGGAAGCGAAACTTAAAGCAATTTCGTGGCACGCCTCTTCTCCGAACTTCGCGGCTCCAAATAGAAACGAAATTGGAACTCGCATCCTGCGCAGGGCCATTGTGTGGCATTGTCCCCTCATTTCTTGGACTGCCTGCTGGTGCCGTTTCATTCCTACGCGGCCGATGCGGTGTGTCTTAAGGCACATGAGTTGCCGCGCGCCGCAGCGTTTTACAAAGAATTAAACCTTCATGTTATTTGCGGAGCACTTTTTTCTTTTCCGCCATTCTTTCGCTATTACTTTAACATCCCTGACGCCAGTGACAACCGGAAACTTGTGTTTTCTCTTTTTGTTCCCACTTCCTCAAAATTTCTGCAAATGCATCCATTCCCTCGTGACCTCGGTCATCTCAACGCGGCGCCAGGGTCTAGCAGTCTGTCCGGGATGAAATCAGGCTGTGCCACTCCGGTCCGACAGGACTGTGGCGGTCAACAGGCGCACGAGTACCAGAAAGGAAGAGTGCCGCATCACCGGCAATCTGGGGTGAATGAAGTTCTTCGAATACTTCCCTGCACGTGCGGGCGTGCTGCGTTAGATGCGCGGCGGCTCCTGCTGCTTATCAGTGGGAACGTTGAGTGCAATCCTGGTCCTCAGATACGCGGAGCCCAGTGGAACTCTGGGGGTCTCTCCCAGGCGAAGCGGGTGGCCCTGGAGAGGAAGCTTCATGAGGACATGGCTTCGTTTTGTCTCTTGCAGGAGGCACGCCTGGCGTCGGCGGAGTGTGCCGCGCTTAAAATAGGCGGGTACCAGCACGTGGGGCAGGCGAGGACGCCTCACGGGGGCGGGGCATCGATTTTGGTTAGAGATGGAGTGGGCGTGGAGGTGGGCGTTCTAGAAAAGAAGATTCCGGAGAGCGACAATGACACTGAGGTTCTCAGCCAATGTGAATCTCACGATCGCATCGGCGCACTTGCCCAGAAGGACAGACGTTCCCACCGGGCCGCTGAACACCTTGCTGGGAGCAAGCGGGCCATTGGTGGTAGGAGCGGACGTGAACTCACACCACGTGCTGTGTCATCTGTTGCGTCCGAGTGACGACAAGGGAGAGAACATGGTCGACTGGTGCGTGCAGAGCGACCTGTCGATTGCCAATGCCGGATCGGCCACCAGGCGACAGCCGGACACGGCAGTACACGCGTCACCGGACATCAAGTTGTGCAGAGATTGCGAGATCTCTAACGGGAAGTCCACACTGAACCCGGACAGTGATCATTACTGGATTACGTTCGATGTGCTCTTGGGCACCAGCCTGGACGCGATCGACCCCTCCAAACCCTCCCGTGCACTGTACGCGTGGAACAAGGCGAGTTGGAACGAGTTTAGAAAACTGAGTGACGAGTTTATATTCCGAGGGATGAGGAGTTCGGCCAAGGGTGCGGGTGCCATGAATGAGGCGATGACGAGAGGCATCCGAATGGCCGTAAAGAGGACGAATCCCAAGGGCGTGGCACCACCCTTCGGGACGCCGGAGCTGACGAAGCTGGACAAGATGGTACAGGAGTGCAAGAACGAGCGGAAGCGGGGCGCGCTGGTTCGCTGACGGAGGAAGGTGCTTGCCGACACGGTGCTACGTTGGCGGAAGGAGGCTGTGCCGAATCTGTCGGCTACGGATTCGGCGGGCTGGAACCTGGTGAGGACGATAAAACGACCGAGCCCTGACGTCGCTGGCGCTGGTGTTGGATGGACATCCGCTGACCAAGCGCCAGCAGGTGCAAGCATTGTCCAACATGCGCATGGCCGGGTCAACGAAGGCCCCACACGCAGCAGAAATGAAGATGCCCAGGACCAGGCACTGCACGTTTAGACCCATCACCGAGGCAGAGCTGGATGTTGCGCTGCTTGAGCTGTCCTCCGGCACAGCACCGGGTTACAATGAGATCCACTATGAGGAGCTGCGGCAGCTAGGCAGGGTGTCAAGGAGGTGCGTTTTGCGTCTGTTCAACTACAGCTTGTGCACGGGGCAGGTGCCAGCCAAGTGGAGGCGCTGCATCATAGTCCCTGTGCTGAAGCCAAAAAAGCCAGCGAACAGCATGGCGTCTTTTCGGCCGGTGACGCTTACGAGCACGCTGTGCAAGCTGATGGAAAGGATTCCGGCCCGCCGGGTTAGGGATTGCATTGAGGACAAACTGCAGCCACAGCGGGCCGGGTTCAGGACGGCGCGATCGACTGTGGATACGCTTATGCAGGTGACAAACGCAGTGCGGCGAAGGAAGGATGGCGAGAAGACGGCGGCTGTGTTCATTGACTATGGGGGCGCTGTCTATTCAGTTGAGCGCGTCTGCATTGCCAAGGAGATACTCTCCTTTGGTGTTGAGAGGCGTGTGGTGACGTTGTCGACGGTTTTTCTGAAGCAGCGCGCGGCGAAGGTGCGGGTGAACAACACGCTGTCGGAGGATATTAGCCTCACTCGTGGTGTCCCTCATTGCTCGGTGCTGGGACCGCTGCTGCTCATTGTCACGGTGGCTTCGCTGAGCAAGCGGCTCAACTTCATCCCTGGGCTGCAGCATGGGTTCTTTGCGGACGACCTCGCAATCGTGTGCACGAGTGCTGATCTGAGTGAAATCCAGCAGACTATCCACCAAGTGTTGGGTTTCATCACGAATTAGTCGGCGGAGTACTACATGGAGGTATCTTCGGAGAAGACTGAGCACACGCTACTCGGCTCCCGGGAATAAACCTATTGAGCCTGAAGGGCGGAGAGACTGTGCTGAAGGAGGTGTGCGCGCCGAAGTTGCTTGGTCTTACCATGCAGCCGCACAAGGGCCTGAGCAAGCATGTGCTGTGCACGAAGGCAGCGGCCAACACGCGGCGCACGCAGCTCAGGGCAGTGGCGTCGCCTGAATGGTGTCCGGTGGGGGGGAAACTGCGCGCTTTTTACCTTGCATTGGTAAAGGCCAAGATGTGCTACGGAGTTGCGTCATGGTGGTTCGACACTTTGCTTTCGGATTGCGATCGGCCTGAGAGGGTGCGGGCACAGGCAGCAAACATAGCGGCGTGCATTCCTAAGGCTGCCAATCGGGAGGATGCTCTACTTGAGGCGCTGCTGAAGCCGATCCACTCGGTGGCGAATCGTCGTGCGTTTGAATACCATTTCCAATGAAATCCAAAGGTCCAATGCACGCGAAAGTGGCGGACAGCATCTTCCCGCCCGAGCACCCAATTCATGTCAGGCTTGCGAAGGTACGGCACCATTAACAGCACGGAAAAGCCGCACGACGCGACGACGTTGCGGCTGGCTATGCGTGTCTATGTCAACGCCACCACGCCCGGGGGCCTCGAGGCAGGCGCGCCAGAGAAGGACAAGAAGGTGCACACCATGCGGTGGGCGCAGTGGTTCAGGGACTCTGACTATCAGGTGTGGACGGACGGGTCTGTGGTGCTGGATGTCTCGTCAGGAGCTGGAGCGCTGGTATACACGAAGGAAGGTCGGCGTGAGAAGGTGGTGCTGGGAGCTGGGTCGCTTGCCTGCAGCTACCGTGCGGAATGTGTGGCGATGGAAGCAGGCTTGAAGAGGCTCGTGGATGTCATGGAGCTGAGTAAGACACGCAGGACGCGAGTGGTGGCATTCGCAGACTCGCTATCGCTGCTGATGGCGTTGAACACTGGTCCTGCAGCGGTGAAGGACGCGATACTGAGGCGCATCTGGGACCTCATACTGCACATTGTGCGGCTTCGCGTGTCCGTCAACTTCCAGTTCGTGTTCTCACACTGCGGGGTGCCACGAAACGACGCGGCAGACAAGGCAGCTGAGCAGGGAAACGCGAAGCCGCAGTCGTATCCGGCGTGGATCACTGACATCGTCGCTTGTGTAGAGAGGCAGGTGCGGAACGAGATGTACAGGGCCTTTGGGAAGGGTCGGATGTCGCGCACGCATCGCAGTGCGCTACTTGATCACGTTCGACCAGCACCAAAACACTCCAAGCTGGATCGTCTGGGCGAGTCGTTATTGACGCAGTTCAGAACGGGCACCTCGAAGCATTTCGGGTGGCTACATAGGGTGCTCACACGCAAGATGGACCAGCTGGAGTGCAGACGGTGCAGCGCCCAGGACGCAACGAGTGATGCAGCAGAGGAACACCCCTCGCCAGAGACAGTGGCAGACAGCGCGACCACACCCGACCTTGGGGTAGCGACCAGGCAGAGCGACCCGATTATCTGCCCGTTATGCAACATGGTCTGTGCGCGTCGGAAGGCAGGTGTAGTGCACCTAGTAAAGATTCATGGTCTGGAGAGGGGTTGCGCATTGGCACTGGCCAAGAAAGCTAGGCGCGCAGCACTGACGTACAAGAATGGATACACCTGCCATGCGTGCGGCGAGGACTTTGAGCAGCAGGAACTGCTTGCGGAGCACATGGCACAGCACCCTCCGGATGTGGTGCCAACTGTCGAGGAACGCCCGAAAAAGTCCAGGGAAGAAAACACGACCGACGATGGCAGTGCGCTCAAATGCCGTTGGCGTGCGAAGAAGTGCGAAGCACACGCGTGGCTTCGGAAGAAAATGATACAGAAACGCCCGGAGAAGCAGCTATTAAGTGGCGCCGCGGAAGTTCAGGACGCACCCGACAGCGAAGGCGAGGCAGAGCAGGAGCAGAAGGAATTTGCACGCAGCAGTGTTATCGCGACATCGAGGGCAAGACATGGCTCACCAGGCACAGGTGCGAAACAACTTCTATCATAAACTCGGAAGTCTCGAACGTGGCGGAGCAGCCGATCGCAGCAGCGCGTCCCGTTTGTGGCAAAGAGTGCCGCTTTAGGTGGCTGCAGCCGCAGATGCTGAAGAAGCATCCGCGCCACGACGAGCCAATACGTCCTCAGACACGCGCGAAGCCGAAGCGAAAGGAAACGAGGACAGAGGCTCAGTCACAGGGTAAAGGGAGTGGGTCACTGGAGTCGGCAGGGGATGGGGACGGGGATGCGGAGAGAGCGCGGAAAGGTCCCCGGTTAGGTCGCCACACGGAAGAGGAAGAAGGGAGAGATTATGTGTGTGGCAGATGCGGCAGCACGTAAGAGCAGTGGTGATCGCTGGTTTGGCACACGCGCACGCATCACGAGCACGCTACGACAGTGAAGCAGAAGATGAAGGACGGCACGGTAGCGGCAACACCCCTCCTGCAACGATCACTCCAGTCCCTATACTGCCCAATGAAGTGCGCGCTTAAACAGTGCCTCACAATGCACCTGCAGGCGAAGCACGGCCAACCGAGACTTGAGGCCGGGGGCAACTCGCTGAAGGTCGAATGCAGGGAAGCTGCGCTGCACTTCCTGGACTGCCTAAGCTTGCGAGAGCGAAGGAAGAGGTGCGGACTGGGAACGCTGAAGAACGGGAAGGTGTTTGCCACTGCTCAAATTTGTAGCTTTTTGAAGGAAGTTTTTGGGCTAAAGAAAGTTTTCGACGACGCACACGATTAAACGCAGGCGATAGCCCGCTGAGATGCAACACAACGTCCGTCCACACACTCCTGTGTTGGCCTCGTCTCGATGTTCTTTGTTCGCGATTTTGAATGGCCCGAGCACGCGAAAAACCGTGTTTAATTGGTTTTTTTGCAGGCGCGTCGTCAACCAAGGTACCGTGGTTGGCTGTCCTGTTGTGTGTCTGCTGCCTTCGTTGTTGGTTCCGATCGCTTGTCCCCTTTTCTTTGCTTTCCTGTGACTTTTTCCTTCAGTGTTGACTGCATCTGACATTCTACACAATAAAGCTACATTGCAAAGAAAAAAAAAAAAAAAAAAAAAAAAAAAAAAACGAAAAATAGTTGCTTTACTTATTTTTCATTGCCTTAATGTTACGAAAACAATTTTTTTCTTTTTCGCTAGACTTCTATTTGCGGAAAAAAATCCAATGTACCTGCGTTCTTATGAATTGGATTGTCTTCACTTAAGGCACTTGTAAAGCAATTCGTTGCGTCTGTCCATGCCCTTGTTGTCGTAATGAACGGAAACATGGCACCGAGAAGTCAGAGTAAACAATATACTCATTAGCTTTTCTAGTTTTTTAATTTTAAATTTCAATAAATTTTGTAACGCCCTTGTATTTTTAGTTGTCCTTTCCCCTTTTTCTGGAATGCTTTTCATTAAACTTTTTTCTTCAACTTCTGTTTATTATTTATTTTCTTTGTTGACTTTTTACACCAGTTGCTTCTTCTCGCATCTTGTTGCACTCGTCGTGCTTTATCCCTGCTCTATTCTTTTTCTTCTTTTTTACTCATCTGCACTCCTTTCTAAGGTTACCTGTTGTCTTTTCTTACGGTTTCCGTCCTGCACTGTTTACTTTCTTGTTTTTCGGTTCACTCTGTTTTTTTCGTGCTGTTATTTTTCAACTGTCTTCTACTTCTGCCCGCATGCTTTCGGTTCGTATTGCGTGGTGCGGAGCACTGGTTTGCGTTGCGTATTACATCTACACGCGATTCGTTTTCATCATTTACAGGCTAACTGTGAATTGTCGCGCTACTCTGCTTCGTGTGTCAACCGGTCCTGCCGTCCTTTCTGATTTTTCGTTTTTTTCCTTTTTTTTTCGTGCCATTGTGTTCCTAAGCGCATGCTTGCGTTACGCCTGTCCCGTAATCGACTAGCTCATGTCGCCGTTGTAACCTATATTTTCGCTTGTTTGTTCTTTTAGTCTTTGTGTGGCTTGTGTTCGCCGTAATAATTCTCCATGCATATAGCGTGGTACCTGTTGCACTTGCTTCTGGTACGGTGAAATCCAACACCCTTACTGTATCGTTGTTGTCTGTCCATTGAATCTCTGTGACTGCGCCTTGGTTCCACCGACAATTTGCCTTTGAGTCGGCTGTTTCACCGGTGCCGTGACGACGCTGCGCGTCGTGCTGGTTGCGCCAATCGCGGCGTCGCAAAAGTGCGCGCCTGCCGGCACTTTTGCCGTGTCTGTTTCGTGTTCCGGTGCTTGCCGTGTGCTGTTCAGTGGTCGGTGCCGACGAGCAATTTCGACCCCGTGTCTTGGAGCCCGGTCTGTGCTGTGCGTTGTTTCTCCGATCTTTGTTGTTCCCTTCGCTTCGTTGCGCAGCGCTTGTCGGGGGTGCCAGTGCCGAGTCGACACTGCACAACGGCTCAGTGAGCTGCGTCGCACATTGTCTAGCCGCGGCGCCCGCACAGCACAGCACTGCGGCATTGCGCTTCACAAGAAATGGCGTGCATGCCGCTGTGTTGCGGTCCTGCCGCCCGCAGCGCCGGGTGTTCTGTCTCTCCAACTGGGTGCACGCCGCTGCTTCCCGCCCGCGCTGCTCGCCCACCCGCGCTCTGCCCAATGCCTTTTCCCGGTCATCTCCTTTCTTATGCTCCTTTTACCGTGCCCCTTCCTAATTTCCTTGCTTGTCTTTCTTCCGTCCGAGCGGTCGGTGTGTGCTGTGTCGTGTTGCGTATTGTTCCTTGCGGCTGCGCAGTTTGTGTTCGTGCGGTGTGTGTCTGCTCGTGCGTTCTCTGTGTTTGAATGGCGTTCGCTTGCTTTCTGCGTTGTGTTCAGTGGTGCGCTTGGCTGAGTGGTGTTTGCGGCGCTAGCGCCTTGCGGCTGCTGGCCTCGAGTTGCTGTTTGCGGTGCGCGACCACAGTGCCAGTGCAGTCAGTGGCGCTGCGTGCCACGGTGTCTTGGTGTCTCCGTCTTTACGCGCTGATCCCCCTGTTGCTCCCCCTGGTGCCGCGCTGTCCCTAGTGCGTTGCTTTTCCATGACCGGCTCCGCGGCTGCGTTCTCCCTGTTGTCGCTGGGTGCGTCCTGTGCGTCCGCTGCAGGCACTGTGCTTCCCTCTGCAGGCTGGCCGCGCGCCAACTGCGCGTGCGCGTGTGCGCTGAGTGTCTTCGCGGCCAGTTCGATGCTTGTGAGCGCGTCGGTTGCCTTGCTACTGACGCAAATCTTCGCGGCGAATGCGCCCATTGAGCAGATCTTGTTGGCCTCGTTGGCTGCTGCGGTGCGGGCTTCCTTCTTATCCAGGATGTCCTGGATGTGGCTGTTTTCCCCCGACACTGTTCCCGCCTTCCAAGATATTTTCGGTTTTTGCTGGTTGCTAGCTGCCTTTGTCAGGTCCCAGAGTCCTGCCAGCTCCACTGCGTGACCGCCGATGAGGGGCCCGTGTGTGTCGTCTGAGGTCTTGCTTTGCGTCAAAGGGCATTCGTCCGAGTCGCTGCTAGTAGCGAAGGCGGTGTCTGCGTCCATTGCCTTTGCTTCGCGTAGTGCGTCGGCGAGTTCCTCTGCGGCGTACTGTCCCAGCGACCCTGCGGCGTACTGGCCCAGCGACCCTGCGTCTTTGCGGCAGCCTACTTCCTTCATGATGGCGTCGACGGTCGCCTGTCTGTTGGTCGCTTTAATGCAGGCCTTTGCGTCTGTTGCGCTTGACTTGTATGCCGCGAACAAGTTGACCACGTCCTCGACGCGCGCGGCCATGATGCGTGCCCTGGCCTCGAGCGTTCGAGCGTGTGTCACTGCTTTCTGGCGCTTGCCGAGCATGCTGTCCAGCTCTGCGATGAGCACCGCTGCTGCCTCAGTTGCGTTGTGCTTGTCACGCCGGCCTTCCGCCGGCATCGCGCGTGTCGCGTGGCCGACCGCGTCGGCGACCAGTTGCGCCAGCGCCTTCTTTTGCGTCTCGCTCATTGCCTCGATGGCCGCCGGTAAGACGGCCATTTCAGCCTCAATGCGTGCGGCCTCTGCGGCCTCCTTCCTGAGCGCGGTCACGAGGCTGCAGATCACCGTAGCGGTTCCCTTCGCCATCGGCGCCCCATCCGTTGCTGCTCCCCTGGCCCCGGTGCCGCACGCGCACAGCAGCACCACCGCAGCGAGTGCGTAAAATGTCATACTGCTTTGACCTAAAACCAACGACCCGAAGTCGTCGCGGCGCCGAGCGCCCGGCCACAGGTCTCCCTCCTCCCTCTGCCCAAGTCGCCCCCGTGCCGCACCTCCTTGCCGTACGAACCGAGCATGCGCGCGCCCTTGGTGCTCCTTTGCGCGTCGATGTCTGACCCCGCAGACCTGCGCAGCCTCTCCCGGCTCTGCGGCACCTGCGCCGCGCCCTAAGCTGTGCGGCCCGCGCCATGCGTTGCGGCTGCGACTTCCGTCTTTCCCGTGACCGCCTGCGGCTTGCCGGGCGGCGCCGTGCCCGCTGCCACGCAAAAGGCCCAGCCACCGCGCTTTGCCGTGCCGCTCAGCGGGGCGCCGGAGAGCAAGTGCTGTTCGACTTGCTTTGTCCGCAGTGGCGTGCTGCGCGGGGAAGTGCCAGGCATGCCCGATGCATGGACGTCCCATGCCTCAGAGAACCGGGCAGCAGTAAGATGGACGCACAAGCTGCTATGCACTGTGGCCGCTGCGAAGGCTGTGCGCCTTCCTCGGAACGCGCAGGCGCGCAGTGCTCACGCGCAAGCTGTGCGGGCTTGTGCCTGCAGGAAGCGGGCGGGAGTGAAAAGCGGCACAGGTGCGGGCGGGACACGCGCACCGGAAAGCACAGGGAGGGGTGGACGGTTCACCACTCGCGCATAGCAGTGGCGAGCCGTCGTCGCCACACGGCTCACCGGGCATTGGCTGACACCGCACGCCCCGGCAGGGCACGAACAACTCGACCGCCATGGACGCGAACCGCCTGCGGGCCGCTCACTCTTTGGCGGTCGAGGAAAGCGACGGCAGAAAAGCAATGCCCCAAAGGAACGCCGAGAGAAGAGGAGGGTTGGAAAAGGATCGAAACGGTACGGCACCGCCCGAAGACGCGCAGCGAGGGGCGTGACCAGAAAACACGACGGGCCTGTGGAACGTGCGCAGTTGGCCTCACGTGCTGAAACGGAGAAACACGAGGAAAGGCACAGGCCAAAGGAAGGACGCGGACACTGCGCGAGGCAATCAGGCGGCTGGAGGCAGAAGGCAACGAAAAGGAACCAAAGGTTCCCGTACCCGCGAGACAGCGGTCTTGTTGGCCGCAGACCGGCCGGTGACAAACGAGCGACGGCGCTGAGAAGAGACACGACAGTGAAAGGAGGTGGCACAGGCGCTCAGCGAAGCCGGTGAGAGGCGAGGAGGGCACGCGCGTGAAGCAGTGCAGAGGACGGGGATGGGGGACAGAAACTCGACAACAAAGCTGGACGACACGAGCACGAGTTGGCTCGCAGGGGAGTCGCGACGTGTGGGTGGAGGCGCGCGGTCGGCTGATGAAGTGTCGACGATGAGGGGGTGAAGAGGGATCCGCCGCCGACGCTTAGCGCTGAGCCGAGGCGCGACGAGGCACCAGAAACACACGCAAGTGGAAGTGGCGGAAGTGAACGAAACTGCGTTCGCATCGTGTGTTAGGGGACCACATGTGTAAGCGCGGAAGCGTGTCACGAGCGAGACCGTGTTGGAGGAGTGACGACCGGGACACTCGGTCAGCAGATGCGAGACAACGTTTGGCATCCGCCGCCGAACAAGCAACGCAGCAGAAATCGGTGCGTGGACCGCGACGCGCAATCGCGGAAAAAAGAAGAGAAAAGGACGCAGGAGGGGACAGACCCGGAGCGTTGCAGTGACCACTAGACAGAGGAGCGGCAAGCAGGCGGAGCAGGGTTAAAACCGTGCGGCAACTGCTACAAACGCCAAAGCCTAGAAGGTCAGGCATCGGGCAGAAGACGCAAGAATGGCGCAGGGAAAGACGGAAAGCGCCGACCAGCACGGCACTAACGGCCATGAGGGCATGCGAGGCAAGCAGGATTGGGCCGGCCGATAGCGGACGTGGCACTCATGCATTGTGACCGCGATGCAGCGCATCTCTTAGGAAGATGCATTTCCTCGCCTACAGTGACGTGAATAATTAAGCAGTCAACACAGCCGACTCTCTGCAACAATGGACTTCAGACAACGCGTAGCGTGCACTTGGTCCTGTCTTGTCCCGCACCGACGGCTACTATGGTGGCCGCCCACGTTGGTAGTTCGCGTGTTCACGCAATATCGTCAGTCCACATAATGAGTTGCGGCATCAATGCGACAAGAAGGGCAGGCAGGTCTCGGCAGCACGCACGCCGTACCGCACAGCACAACAACGCGGGAAACCGTGCGAGCCACAGTACACACGCAGGAGAAGGAGCTCGAAAGCATGGGGGTGCTTGCCGTTGCTGGTTTCAAAGCGCGCTCAGCACGAAGGTGGCCCCCAAACCTGGGGCTGTCCTTGGGAGAAAAGACGTGAAAGAGACAAGGGAAACAGGGCAAACTGTTTTGCCACAGGGACGATTGAGTCACCACGAAAAGCAGATGTGTGGAATACGCCAGCACAACGTGAGGAAATTGGGCGTGGCCGTAATGCGCAAGCGTGAGGCATCTTCGCGCGCGACTCCAATGTTATTGGTAGGTGAGTTGAGTGAGCATGCACCACGCGCCGTGCAACGATGGGGAGCGGCGCATCTGAAGCAAAAGCCGCGGAATGCAGTACGTGCGTGGTGGTCGATGCCTTCGGTGTGTGGCGCGTTATCGGGCTGCACAGCCCGCGAGACTAACGCAGGCCACGACACGTGATGAAAAAGAGGGTAGAGCAAACATTAACACAAAAACAAACGCTTAGCAAAAGACGAGGCAGCACGTGGGAGACGTTGGACAACACGGTGCACAGCTACACCAACGCCCTGCGTGCTTTCAGCCTCACTTGTCAACACTGCAGCTACACGCCGCTGGTGTGCTGCAAAGTCAGTGCAGGGCAGACGCACATTTGTAATAATAAAAAATAAAACCAAACCAATCAAGCATGGAGAACCGACTAATAGACCGTTAGTCTTCGCTGTGAGACAAAAGCGTCTTCACCAGTCGGCATAAGTAACTGAGGGAAACGCATGTGGCCCACCACAGGACCTGCAAACTGTTTGTTATCTTAGACGGAGCGGTATGGGCCCGGCACTACCCACGAGTCACGCGTACGCGAGGCCACACGGGCGGCGTGCATACAAAAAATAACTCCCACGCTGCTAAATAGTGAGCCAGTCGCGTGGCGCGTTGTCAGGCACCATCTGACTCATCAGCACTGGAAATACACAAAGCAGCATCACAAATACGGGGCACGCGATGTCAACAACATGAATACCACGGGCATCTATCATAGTCTCTAATCCCGGTAACAGCCTTCCCCCGCCAGGTAGAGTAAACACGGGATGAGAAAACGCCACGCGTCGATATGTAGCGCAAAAATGGCAACTCGCTAAGAGCTTCGAAACAATATTCAATACTTTGGACCCAGCTAAGTAACAGCTTCTCCAACCGCTTCATCTTCCGTATGAAAGACAGGTCGGTAAGGAAGTCGCAATATGAAATGTCCAAACACTCAATGACATTATATTCGGGTATTTTGAAAGACTCACTAGTTACATCGCAGTTTGACACATCGAGGTGGCGCAGAAGGGGCGGGATGCCAATCACACCCCCTGGCGGTAACTTGAAAAATGAAATGCGGAGCTCTTCCAGCGACTCCATATCCGCCAGGGACAGCAGGTCAGTTGGATAGTGACACGATGACAAGGACAGCTTAACTAAGGTGGTGCATTTCGATAAAGGCTTCACACCATAAGGGAGCTGACAACTGTGGAGCGGAAAAGTGCGCAAATGAGCCAATTCGTATAGCTCGTCGAAGTTGATGCAAGCCTTACCACGGTCAAGCTCAAGCTCGACAAGTGTCTGCATCTTTTTTATGAAAGATAGCGTGATGTTCGATGTGTCAGCACAATACAAATTCAGTTGCGTAAGTCCAGACGGGAATACTGAGACGTGCTCCCCATGTTCAAAATAATCCGCTCTTACCAACGATAGACCACGCAGGCTTTGAAGGCGAGAGAAGTCGTACTTTTTAGATGATGCTTCGCCACAGCACAGCACAATCAACTCCTCCAGCGTCGCTATCCCGAGCACTGGCGTGATGTCGGTGATATTCCTGCACCAGGATAAGTCGAGCTTCACAAGACTGCGTGACGTGCCGAGCCCCACGAGACAGTTATCGGTGACACGTGTGTGCTTCAAGTTTAGAACGCGCAGGTGTGGAAGCCTCCCGAGGTCACCAGCGCCCGTTTTGACAACCATACAAAAACTCAGGTCCAGCTCCTCGAGCGTCAAAACATTCGCAAGGGGGGAGACATCAGTTAGGTTGCCGGTGGAATAAAGGCTGAGCTTCTCCAGAAATGCACATTTACCGAGCGAGCGCACGGCACTGTCGTCTATAGCTGCGCCCCAAATGCTGAGAATGCGAAGGCGCTGCAGTCCAGCAAGATTCACCACATCGCGTGTTTTCAAACCAAAAAACGAAAAGGTAACCTCCTCCAGTTCCCTCAACTTTGACAACTCAACAGTTGGTAATGTGTAACAATGGTGGGCCGAAAACGTCCGAAGCTTCGTGTAAGACAGTTCTGCTGGTGCACCGTGAGCGCACGAGCACTCTTTGGGGCCATGCAGAACGGGAAGGTGCGACAGACGCAAGAAAGCACAAACATCCACCTTGAGGCGCGAATCGCTCATGTCCAGCTCCTTCAGAGTGTGTATTTTCACAAGGTCAGAGCAGTCAGCATCGCACATGCACGACCGCAGAAACAGCGACACAAGGCTCTTGCACCTGCTCAGTGCGCGCATGCACGCGGTGTCAATGGCGGTCTCGCTCAGGTCTAGCACACGAAGGCTTGGAAGCTCGTGAATGCCGTCCACATTCGCCACAGGCCTCGTGCGAGCAAGCGACAGCTCCTCGAGCGATTCCAGCGCGAATAGCGGCGCACAGCCTGATGGGCACGAGCAGCCAACAATGCTCAGCTTCCTCAAACCCACACACATCCCCAGAGCACGCACATCGTTCTCAGACAGAATCACCTTGACGAACGTCAGCTCCGTCGTTGTGGGTGAAATCGATGCGGATAACACATAACTAATGCAATTACTTTGAAGGTATATCGGCTCGTAGAGAGGTGCACTCGAAGCGTTAGCTAGTTGCTCCGCCGTTAATCGCTTCAACTGCTCTATTTTACGTTCCACCAGCGCCATGAGAGAGCACAGTACATCATGTTCCCTCATCAGGGCCCTTGCTGAGTCATCCACGTGTACATCGTCCGGGCGGGTGATAGCAACGTGACTCTGCTGCACTGCTTCGGTTTCGGCACGCGTGGATCGACGAATCGTTCCTCTAAAAGGAGCGGCACATTTCTCCACCCAACGTCGCGCTCGCTTCGCTTCACACCCGGCCATCTTCAGCAAAGTGAGTGAAAAAGCTGTGTCTTTCTTATGGATATGAGTGAAGGCAAAAGTGTACAGTTAGATAAAGCACACCAGTCAGCAAAAGCAATCAAACGTCACAACAAGGACAAGCATCACAGCAAGGTCTGCCTTTAACAACGGCGCACCCAACGCCAAGCTCACACAAACAAAAACCGACCGGGTAACATCGGAACAGTCACACACAAACACCGTTATTCCAGTAGCCGGCAAAAGCGTGCATGCGCAGTCCGAAAAGCTTGCTGACGCCAGTGCATGAAGCACTTGCATTACGGCACGCGCCACTGACGGCGTCAACGTTGTAAACGGCCGTGCTCACACCGACAGTGGGGCGTTAACCCAACACAACACACACAAACAACAGTAGGGACTTGCAGACTAACACACACACACAAGCACGAAGCGGCTGTTTGTCTGCAAATCAACACCTGAAAACTGCAAGGCGCAAAGCACCGTGCGTGAAAGCGGGCAGGCATGTGTGTGATGTTGTGAAATATAACGCAATAGCGGCAGGATTGGTGACGCAGGCATTTTGCTGAGGCCTGGCAACGCACCTGTGCGCGGTGTGAGTCAGAGGCGCAACAAGAACGGCTCGCCACCGTAAGCATGAGAGGCGCACAGCAACCAAGCTGCTCTTGGTTATTTGACACGGCACACTGTGACGCTGTTGGTGCCTCCGTTCCGCCAACAAGCCAACGTTATTAATTTCAGCAACACTCTGCAGGGGTGAATAGCAAGAGGATCAGCATGTGCCAGCAGGTCATACACACAGCACCAGCACTTCTACTGGAGTGCCATTGACCGGCACATGGCAGCTGACAACATCAAGACGCTGCGTGTAGCGCGAAGCACAAGTGCTGCCTCTTGCTCATTGCAGGGCGAGGCACAACAAAGTTCGGGCAATCGTGTCACGTGCTGCTATGGCAACACACGATCAGCGTGGCAAGTGACATTCAAGTGGGAATGCTCGTCATCGCAACCGCCTGTGCCCGATTGAGTGCTCAGCGAAGGACACCGAAGGGGCGAAAATAGACGGGGACGCGAATGCAGCGCACGAGGGTGTAAACGAATCAACGCACAAAAGGAGTGCCATCAACTGCCAGACACATAAGCGCCTTCATTGTATTTTAACGTGCCGTGTTCTTACTTCTCGTCGTGACGGCGTGTGTGTGAAATATCCGTCCGCTCTGTTCTGCCAACAAAAAAGATGTGAGCAGCATCTACCGCAGCCACACTCGCACTTCACCGCGCAGCTAATCATAACGAAGTGTCAATGGCAGCTATGGAAAGCAACAAGAGCGAGGTGATGTGTTCGCACGTTCAACACTCGGCAGCGCACCCGTGCGTATTTCATGTGGCTGCCATGAGCGACCGGAGTGCATCATTGCACAAGCCACGCAACCAATACACCACAAAAAGATGACAAGGAGAATAAACACGCGTGGCCACTAGCCACAATAAATAACTTCATCTGGTAACCACAGCACTGCCAATTTACACAACAAACTAACCCAGTGGGCTGGGGAAGGGGGATCAACACCAAATCCGTCGACTAGTAGCATGAGCTGAGGCTCGCAGTCACATACGGTCAACAACACGCTTACGACATCGTCGGATGTATTGTCTGCTGATGGGACAAAGCAACAAAACACATGCGAGACTAGCGCGTCTCTTTTCACATCGTGCACGCACCGGTGCTTGCGGGTGCTCCGTGAGGGAAATGCCAGAAGTGCGGGAGGCGATGCCACAAAATGAGAACGCCGTGAACGTACAAGCGGAAAGGCGCAAGTGGCACACCACAAAGGGTAAAAAGCGTTGGAACAAACAAGAAAGAAATGGTGCGAGGCTCAGTGAGCACGCTGCTTGCTCGGCGTCACATTTTGCTCCGCAATTGTTGCACTCTGGCAAAGCACAGGAACATTCGCATCCATCGCCTGTAGCCGCTCCACAGTCACACAAATGGCGTTACGCTGCACCATCGGCATCGTGACAGCCTCCCTCATACGCACATTCGCCCTCATAGCAACGTCTGCATGTGACTCGGATCCCTTTTCGTGCATCCACACACGCCCCACACACTCAGACACGAACGTTCAGCCAATAGGCGGAGCTGTGCCATCTCAGCATTTACGCCCACGCAATCACCGCCACGAATTTTGAATAGCCTATGGAAACGCTCTTTTGCTTCCTCAGGTGCAACAATTTTACAGCAGGCTCGTCCAGGCGTCATTCATGTCAGCTAACAGAGCTAACGGACGAGTGTCCAGGCACACGAAGTGATTCCTCAAACTGCACCACGAGCTCAAAGTGCAGACTTCGCACTACCTCCAGGGAAACAGAGACGATCACTTGCTGTCACACAAAATTGTGTTTCTTCCGCTCACGCAGAACTGCCATAAGCCGCGCGAACAGCTTTGTGCCCCTCACTCGTGCCCACACAAACACTCATGCAGCTGCCAGGCGTTCTCGTGAACTGTGCGTCTTGTATTTAGCCAGTGTCACGATCGCGATTAGCTCCGTTGAAACACCGGTGCTTTTGGCGTCCCTCAGCAACACGCTGAGCATGCTCGTTCCTGTCTTTGTAACAAATAACACTGACGTCGATACATCGTCGCGCAGCTTCTGCTTACTGTTGATCAGCAGGCACAACTGCACCTCGACGACTTCCATGCCTCGCATTGACCTTCGCTCCTTTCGGCACTTTTGTCAGAAGCTGTTCTTTCAGTGCAGGGTTAACGAGCTCTTTGCACAATCGCACCACAACTGCATCACATTTGCCAGTCAGCTAAAGACAGATGCCCACGCACCGCGCTAAGTCCGCCGCGGAGCACCTCACGCTTTTGAAGAGAAGTCAAAGAATTTCGTGGCGCTGTAGTGCTTTACTAAATTTCCACACCACCGCTCAATCGTCACACCGCTAAACTCGGAGAGTTGTTCCAACTGTCACAGTGCCACCGAGCCTCGCTTATACAACAATTGCCAATACGGGGCGTCGAAGAATTCACGTCCACTTCTCGCGCACTCGAATAAAAAACATTGCAGAAATGGTTTTCAACTGTCACTATCACATCACTCTCCTCTGAGAGAGCAACAGACGTCACCGCTCTGCCTCACAGATGCCAGCAAGAGAACCTTCACAGCGTCAATGGCCTTTCGTGCATACATCCTTGTCTTACCCTTCGCTTTGCCATCGTCCTAACACCGCCAACATCAAGCTGCAGCTGCCCATTGTTCATCTCAAGAAAACACGTGGCACACTCATCGTCCGCTTTGCATTCCGTTGTCTCGCCGTATTTCCTCAACGCCGCGGTCACTTGTTCACCGCACTCCTGAGGTGGGCAGGCAACAAAGAGCCAGCGCAAAATCCACACAAAAAGTTCCGGCACTTCGATTCATTGAGGCCCGCACGTGTTTCTTCAAACATATTCGTCGCATCACACGACACCTCCATTGCTTGCACAACATCAGCGGTCGCACCGAGAACCTCCACCTCAGCACTCATCAGCAACATCACGAGACAGCTCAGCAGCGCACGCAATACCGGCACAGCGGTTTCAAGGCAGCGCTTCACCCGCTATGCACACGCCCTGTCTGTCGCACATTTTGGACTCGCTCAGCAGTGCTTGGCACACAACACAAAACTCACCATTTCATCTCAACGACACGCGTGCCAGGAGCCTCTGCCGTCTTCACAAACAAATTGTGAGTCACACTGCAGGAGCTCTCCGTGACCGTGATGTTGGCATGCTCATTCACGACACCAGTCAAGCGGCTGAACACGCTCACGCACGTCGCGACCACAATGCCAAGACCGAAAGTAGCCCGTGCGGTTCTTTGTTGCTCATCCACTCGCAATCAACTTTGGTGATGAGGTGGGCATTTGGCTGCGGGTCCAAGTGTTGTGCGGTCCGGTCACCTCAAACGGCCTCGTGCACTCCAGGAACGCCGCCATGCCAGCCACTGTTTCGTCCCATTCGACCCATCGCCCAACGCACACACAACTCAAGCTCGCCCAGGCGCCGAGCGCAACTCCTCAGTTTGACCTCCGACAACACAGCACACGCCTTCTCCCGGTTGCGCTTTGGGAGCCAGGCAGGAACTTCATGTCGCTGATCAAAAGAGTTAAAGCCACGTTGGAAATGCCCATTGTTAATCACCCAGATACGGTGGGCGTACGTACAGACGTGCGGTGCTTGCTCAATCGCTTCAAAGGCACGGAAGACATTCTGCTCGATGGCGCTCGTAAACTTCCAATTGACGTCCACGATAGCCCATACTTCAGCCGTCGCCACTTACTGATTTGATCGTTTCACTGGCACTCAAAAGCACTCAAGCACCGCTCAGCGTTGTCGGGCAATTAATGGACGGCAATGCCGACATTCATCGCTCCGTTGCGAAGCAGGTGGAAGTGACATCCCAGTCAACGAAAGTGTGCACTGCTTTGCAAAGCGGTATGAGGTAACTTTTCCTCGGTGCCGCACTGACTTCATCCGAAACGAGTGTGTGCACGCTCCACAGCACACAAAACAGGGACTGTCGACCTCAAATCGAGCAGGCAAGCGGTATGGTGCTCCTCAACACACGGTGCTACTGAAATAGGTTTCAGACCGCTAAGGTTCCATTGCACAACACTCGTGGCTTACGTAGCAACAAGCAACACACTGCAGGAGCTGTGGATTTCATTAGAGAAGGGAACAATGGCGGATGGCGCAGGCACAGCACCGTGCCGGTGAAGCACACACGGTTAAGTGCACTGCCAGACACAAACACAGCAACAGCGCCTCAGCAGAGTCAGCTGGCTGCAAGCTCCTCACGTCGGGTGCTATCATCCAGCAGGAACAAGTACAACCCCTTACATGTGGCACCATCACACAGCCAAAGTCAGTGAAGAGTATTGATGAGCGCAATACGTGCGAAACTATTAACGGCCACTAACGCGCGTACAGCTCCCCACGCCTGTGGCCACAGCATGGCAGAACACAGCCACTGCAGCCAAATGCAGATGAGCAGCAGCTGTTTATTCGCTGCACTGCCCGTTCAGCAAGACTGGTGTACTTGTCTAGTGGGAACATGAGTGCAAAGGAGGCAGAAACAACAAAAACGTGTGGACGGCAAAAAAGATAGGCAAGACAATACGCTCACAAAACAACTGTCCGTCCTTTGGGTAATAAAGCGGTCACTGCAGCAAACAACTCAGCGCACCCATGGACAATAGTGTTTTACCATTCACATAACCGCAGGCACAACTCCAATGCGTTGAGCCTCTTACAACCTCAAAGCAGGTCAACGTATAGGCATTTGAGAAATGAACACACAGCTCATTACAACTGAAACACTGCTTACTGGCACCACCGCAACTTCATTCCACTGTTCCATGATCTCTTGCTTCCGCCTTATAAACGCGCAAACATACACAAACTAGCAGTGACGGTTTTACATTCCATTAAAAAGGCATGTCACAGTATTCCTTTACAGTATGCCTGCATTGCTCACCACTTCAACTTCACCAGCGTGAGCAGCTGGCTCCACAGCTCAGTGCTGCTGTGTCAACACTCTTCCTTCTTTTTCCGCTTGACCTCAGCCGCTCGACTTCTCTTTTTCCGCATTTGCTTCACAGCTGTCTTAAAGAGATTCATGTCACTCAAAACGCGTTCGAGTCGCCTGGCAAGGTTCTTGCCCAGAAGTTGGTTCGTAATGTTTTCAGAAACGTTACGCTGTCTCCAACCAAACTGATCATCGCTGCCAATCGCGTCCATGTAGTCAATGAGTTCATTTTGTAAACGACAGCAAACCCACGTGCCTCAGCGTAGTTCAGAGAGGATGTGAGATATCTCTTCCTTTCCCTTTCTTGGTTGGACGCGTTGGGCGCATATTGACGAAGAATTCTTTATCAACCTTTTGAGGCTCTCAACGAGGAGCTGTGTGTCTACCTGCCAACATTTCATCATAATGCAATCGACAGTGTCATTGGCCATTGTCTTTCCTTCTTCAGAGTATAGCAAATTGCGCAATTCACCTTTCATGTTAGAAGGTGAAACCTGTACAACTCCACTGCACCTCATTATTGGAACAGCGGCTACGCTAATAGCGCTGGTGGCGTTGTCCATTTCACCAACGACTGCAGCGCCGTTACGCAGAGCGAAAACAAGCGACCATCACTTGTCCGTCCATTTTGATTTCCAGCTCAGTCACAGCGTCAAACTGCGTCTTCACACCAGACAGCACCTCCCGGCCATCGTATACATTGTTAAGTGTGTCATCGTTCTCCAGCTTGGCTCGCTCGCCACCGACGTTAATAAAAAACCCGAAACTCTTCATAAACTGCGTCAATTCACTCAACCACCGCCTGCGAGGAAGTTGCACCACCTCAAGCCACAGGAACAGCAGCGACATTACACACGCTGTTTCATTTGCCTTGCTGAGACCGTTTTCCATCATTTGCATCGGATCACCTGGCTCGCTTCCTCCACACTTTGAGCTGCAGCTGCGCGCAGAGAACAGCACAGCAGAGAACAATTCGCAACGCCATCTTTCCATGTGAAACAAGTAAAGGAAAAAAAGAGGTTCGGTAGTGGTTCAGACACAACGGGTGCAGTACCAAACGCGCGTTCCAACGTCAAAGTGCTGGTTGTGCTCAAACGTCACAAATTTTAGTGCGAAGTTTGCGTCGAATAAAAAATGGCAAATGAACAAATGAATGAGGGCCAATGGCATGCACGCTTGTGTGGCAGATGATTTCACACTCAGACACGCACACACAAAGCTATGAGTGTTAGGCTTCATACAATTTTAACGCCAGTTACAAGTAACGAGAGCACACGAAGCAAAAAGGCGGCACGTGAAGGGGCAACTCTCCACACACGCGCCTCACAAGTCATCCTCAGTGGCGTCAGATGGCACAAAAGAGGCACAGCATCGCTCACAAAGCGTGTTGCAGCGAGGCACCACGTCACCACTACTACGCTCAGAAGTGGCCTTGCTAACACACAGGCACGCAGGGACGTCAGCTCACCGTGCCATCGAACTCGCAACGTGTCAGTGCAAATACTCGTTAGGCACACAACTACGTCTCGTCACATTTCGCCGTGTTTCGCGCTTAAGCGGCACACTCCACGCACTGCCTGCTCGCAACCTGCGACACGGGCGGTGCGAGCAGGCACATCAAGTTAAGTGTGGGGGCCATCACGCTAACGTCACGCAGCGGAGGCACGCAAACTCAGGCGCTGCTTCGCGTCGTGCAAATAAGCTTTCGTCGCGTCCGATAAAGGGGCAACGTGCAGCGAGCAGTGCTGCAAAGGCAATTGGTAGCTAAAGCGCCATGGAGCATGTGCAGGCTGCATCACAGGATGGTAGCGAGGCGCTGCGCGCGCAAGCAATACCTCCCAAGTGTAATGATTCGGTGGCCACAACGCACACAAAGAAAAAAGGTGAAAGAAACAGCCCCCACGATATGGCACAGCACAGCAGCAGCGGTGGCCTCGAGTCAACAAAGGCGGGCTTCATGCCAGAGCAAAGTGAGACTTTTGTGTGACCACACTTGAAAAAATGGAGATGCACGTCATAGAATAGAGCAGCTGTCCGCACCTGCAATGCACAAGGCGCAAGAGAACATGGTACAGCCTTCTGCAGCTAGCAGTTGTTTATCTGCTGTGCGTGCTCGACAAAAACAGACTGCACCTTGCCCAGCCTTCACCTGCAACAAAAGTCCAATAAGCTGACGAAAGGAAGGGAATTTAGGTAGTTGAGCAGGCAATGTAACGCGTCACAGAAAAACGAAATCCATTAAAAAGTGAAAAGGATGCCTGCACGATTATAACCGACGAAAGGGACAAGAAGAAAAGCGTTTTACACCCTCGCATCCCGTGCGAATGTTTAGAGGAGTGATGGGTGAGATATTTTGTTGTTTAAAATGGTATTTTTAGACGTTGATCGTACAAGAATACAAAACAAACGTTTAAATTGGGGAGGCGAGGCTGGTCCATTCTTTTTGAAAGCTCTCCGAAAACCCAGCCGTGTGCAGTGGCGCGCGCTTACACAGCTCCAGTATCACACAGCAGTGCGCAACAGCCATTTGATTGTATTTATTATGAGAGAAAACATTGATCCACATCGAGGTGGTTTATTCCCCTCCTCTTACCTCAACGAACAACTCGATCAATCGCGCACTGCCTCGTCACATTATTCCATTGTGGCTCAGCGCCCGGCGTTTACAGACACTTCTGTGACGACTAACATGTGCAAAAATAAAATGAAAGCACCACACACATCACAACGGTCCATCATCGCGCGGTGTAGTTAATAGGCAGTGTGATAGTTAGAGACAAGTTACATATAAAGGTTAGCTAACGTCCACGGTTTAGTGTCTTGACTTGTGTGGGTTGAGGAGTAACTGGCCAGATAAGCCAAATAAACACTTGCATTTGTCGGCGCACCTGACGCCCCGTATCACACACCACCAACCGCACTTACTGCACGAACAAAACAGTGACTCGCTTTGTAGAATGTGTCATTTAACACCAACCACATCCCCTTCCTCATTGGAGGAGAGTGCCGCCCTTACAAAGTAAAGTAACACAACATACAGCACGCTCTCTCCTGTCTGACGTGCGCCGCCCGTGACGAAGTACGTCACATTTCCGTCCACCTTCTTTGTCACTCCACTTTGTCTAGGACCGCTCAAGCCTCCGGACAATGAACCACCGGTGTTATTGCGGGCGTGTGCAAGTTGTTTTCGGCTGTCCAAGCTATCAGTCACGGTTACACGCTCACCCGTCACGTGTTCACCCTCTGCGGTCTCCTTTGGTGCCTCACCATCCAATTTTGATGTGTCGTCCTTATGAGGAACTAGTTGCGTGCCGCGCTTCGGTGTCTGATCTGTTTCGCTGACGCCACTGCTCACCTCACCTAGTTTATTTTTTTGGCACGCTTTGCATCTCCGTCGTTTCTTTACAAATATCTGCACAATCCTCCATAGTCCCCATCATCTGGCCGTACCCCGCGTGCGCAAACATGCACACAAGTGTGCGCAGATTTCCAAGACTGTGAAACGGACCTTCTATCATCACTGTTCTTCCATAATAGTAACCACTAGCATCAACTATAAACAGGCCACCAAAATCCCCGCCCGGTCTATAGCTATCATATTCCGTATGTTCACAACTCGAGGAGCCCCTTCCGACTTGCAGTTCTACTGTCAGAAACTTATTGAAGTTACCGTTTTTACCAAAAAGACTGAGAACTTCTCCAACTCTTGACGCTCCCGTACTGCTGAATGCAAGGCAGACATTCCAGTAGCTCCGCGCATCTTTAGAACATGCAGTATCTGTTTTCTCCACACCAAGGCAACAACCTCGCTGATGGTCCGACTCGCAGACGTCCCTCCTTTTGAGGGAATTGGTGAACGCGTACACTAATGATCGCGCAGCAAATGTAACGTGGTTGTTACAGTTCTCATCACACTTGTATTTGTCTCCAAGAATTTTGCGCACGTTTTCCGCTTTTTACAGGTAGTGCAGACCGCTGTAGAACTGACACATCTCATGTATCTCGTCGGTGTATTTCAGTGGGCTCCCGGCGTGCATAGTGACGGCGGCGGAGCACAGGACAAGACACACTGCCGTACAGAACTTCATGCCTTACCTTCCTAAACAATTTAACAAACAAGAGAGAGAGAGAGAGAGATGATGATGATGATGATGATGAGACAAGGCCGCTTGTTTGCAAGCTCTTGCTAAGACTGAGAGGGTCGTTCCGACAAAAAAAACGCCACGAGCTGAGGCTCGCATATAGCAGTGCGGTTTTACTGGGACAGCATTCTCACAATACGCGGACAACATAAGCAAACAAGGCGTGATGTGCGGCATATTGTCAGCAGTGCAGTTCAGCACACAGATGACGTCAGCCCCACGAGAGCACATTCGCGCTGCCGCAAAAGAAGCGTTTGAAAACAGGAACCGATATTACACACGACACAAATGCGTCTTGCAGCTCCCGACATCGTCTGCGTGCTGTCACACAGGTAGCTACGGGAACAGAATAAGTTGCACCTTTCCCAAACCGTCGCCTGCAACAAAGGTCTAATATAAGGACCTGCAGACGATTAACAATTAAGTGGGTAATGCAGTGCACAACAGAGAAAAGACAAAATCCATCACTAAAAGACGATGTTTGAAGACCATAACCAACGAGAGAGAAAAACGAGGAAGTGTTTTACATCCTCGCATCCAGTACAGAAGAGGGTGGGTGGGTTATGTTAAAGACGCCAATTGTAGGCGCTGATCGTGCGAAAACATTGAGGAAATAATTAAATTGGCTAGGTAAGGCTGATGGGTTCTTTTTGAAAGCTTTTCGGGAAAAAACGGTAGAAAAACCGGTCAAGTTCACTGAGACGCATTACTCGTGGAACGCGTTCACAGACAAACATGCACGCAACCGTGTTAGTTTCTGTATTCCTATAGAGACGTCACTTCAGTTCTCACAAGAAGGTTGATACCATACGTTGTTCTATGAGTGAGATGCGGCATCACTCATCGAGCAGGCGCTAGTTCTTGCCACTCAGTGCACAAAAAGGGGGCATACGAGGAGCGTACCAATAGGAAGCAGATAGGAAAATGTTTGACAGCTGTGAATTTGACACGGAGAGGGGATCACAACTAAGATATAACTCGCGTAACGCAATTGTAAGTATATTTTCTTCCCAGTTTATGCAGTGGCTTGGTCGAATGTCACGCTAAACATTTCGTGTGTGGTATTTTGTGCCTGAACAGCAGGGGTATAAAAAGTGCATAATAGAATACTTCTGAAAGCATTAAATAAACGCTATTTTGTTTCGTACGACACATTAACCACACAGAGGGGAACACAATTAAAATAAAAGAAGATAGCGAAACGGAAACAAGGTAGGTGCTGTTTGATCCAGCAAAGTTGAGAGTTCGGCAAGTGATCAGATGCAGCACCATGAATGGCTCATGAACAATGAACAGGAAAGCAGCTTAAAGCAAATCAACCAACAAACGTACGACTTGTGTGCAAAAATCACCGGAAATGATGAGAAAATGGAATGAGACGACAAACTACTGTGGAGTCGAGGAGTAAGCAACATTATGCATTTAGCACGCGGGATGGCGATATTTGTGCGAAAGGCGTGGTGTGTGATGAAACTATTCACTCTGAATTATCAGTGTTGGAGTGATATTTCCACTTGGATGGTGACACAGCATACAAACAAATAAAATACAACAATGTATTATGAGAGCAATGCGAAACCACATGGAGGCTATTAAATTTTATCACCCATGTCTCTCGTTTTGGTGCTTGTCAAAATAACGTTCAACGTCCTATAAATCAAAGAGGTCAGTCTGTTTGGGTAGCAAACACCGTGCTGAAATGACGCGGAGCACAGAGGTAGATTACGCGATTTCACAGGGCACCAGGAGCATGGCTGCTGTGCACGTTTGTTTGGTTATAAATGCAATATCAACATAGCATCACCAATTGTTAAAGGGGTCCACGGGAAACAATAGAATATGGCGAGCAAAATGCAATATCATAGCCGGATGAGCGCATGGTGAAATGGACCTCGGTTAATGCAGTCACCGCAAATTTCTTCCGTCTACTATCGTATTTCGCATTAAAGGCTTGAATAAACAAAATACATGATTGCACATCGCATTTTGCATCCATCGTTTACAAGAGAGACAACAACAATATCTCATATGGGAAATGCGTTGTTGCACTATAAGGCGATGCAAACAACGAGTGCGAAAAACAAAATCTCAGTGCAGAATTTGCCGTTTCCTTGCCCAGCATCACACCCATCGGGAGTTGGTGGTGTTGCGTGCAAGGTGCCATGTTGCCATGGAGTTCTTTTGTGACACCCTGCGCGGAAAAAAGACATCGTGAACAAGCGGGTGAGAGCACATGCATAATAATACCGCGTGCAGTTGCTTGGATCTTTTCCTCGTTAGTTTTGGACGCCTGATCCCTCAGCTTATTCTGTGCACAGCTGCTTTTGTATCGGCAGCTGACTCTGTGGTGTGCTCCGCCGTTGTAACGCACTCCCCGTTCCAGTGAAAGCAGGGTATTAGAAACTATCTACTCCCTCTTGGCGCCGCCCGTCCCTTAAAACACACTCAAAAGTTGTATTTGTTGTTTTCCATTCGTGTGTGCATAAGGAGGTTTGAAGAAGTACGGTGTTTGCTTGTTTCCTCGTTCTGTTCGTGCCGCTTGTCATTTCGCGTTTGGCAATGGAGAAGTGCGCCATCGTTAAAACGGAGGGTGCCGTTTCAGAAACGCATCGCAAATTTAATGCGCCAGAAAGCGGGATAACGAAGGGAGGATCTCCGCAGGTCTCATTGAGATGGCTTGGTGGTAACGCTGCCTACTTGGACCGGATTGAATCAGTTACGTGAAAAGCGGGGCCCAAGTATCACCGCGCGCCGCTTTTCACCGCGTCAGACGACACCGCCTCAGCGCCAAGCCCGTGCAATACACTTCAAAGGGTGCCAAGGACGGGAAGGGAGGCTGTTTCTTCAAGTGCCGGCGGGGCTTCGACTGAAAACAGACTTTGCAAGCAATTTTCGCCTAGTGAGGAGAGGGCTAAGCAAACTTGGCCGGGCGTGAGTCAGAAACAGCCATCTGCGGTGACCATCGCGGTCATGTCTCCGGAAAGCGGATTGGGAGCCGATCCATCGAAACCCGGTGCTCCGGCTGCCAGCGGTGAAAACAATTCGGGAGGCCAGCTAAAGGAAATTTCGGAAGAGGAAGCGCCACAAAAGCCCAATAACGGACATTCGCCGGACGCAAGTGCGACGGAGAACGGGTTCGACGATGGAGAAGCGTTGAAGGATGAAGGGGCGATTTGAGGCCGGAGAGCGAAGGTAGTGAGGATGGCGGAACAAATGGAAGCGAGAGCGCTGCGGCACAGAGCCGCGTCGAGGAGTACCGAAGCAAATTGCCTTTGTCCGAAAGTAGCACCGCACAGTGTCCCACGAATTTTGCTGTGCTGCTTTCGGCGGTTTTGACAGTTTACTGTGTCTTGACGATTGGTTGCGCAGTTGCGTTCGCCAAGGCTGTGAAGTGAGAATCAGGGGGCTGCGGTGATGCGGTAGAAAAGCGTTTTCGAGTTTCGAGGCGCGTTAACGATCCGTTTACTCAGAGGCCTAGAAATGAGAGAAATGCACTGCTAAATTGCTTTACCGACTCTGGCGCCTTGCTGTGCCCATGAGTGTGAGTGGCGTTCTGCTCCATCGCTGCTTGATTGAAAGAAATAAATGAGCTCCGAATAAAATGCAGTAGAGAGGATCGAGCGCCGCGGGACAACAGAACGGAGAGCGAGTAGCCACCTCATCGCCCTCACCAATCAGACGATGTAGCGCCTGTGGCCATTCGTTAGTCATCGAGCATTTCCCTGTGCGTTTTTGGCGCTGAGGCGCAGTTTGGTTGTTCTTGCGGGTCGGTGTTCATTCTTCTGGTGCAAGATTTCGCGACGATGAAGACTTCTGTATTAAAAAACCATCGCTTCACGAACGCTATAAGAATTTATTTTCATTGTCCTCAATGTTTACTTTGCGAAGCAATGCCAACGCAAGGCGGTTATGCCCCGTTCATTGCGCGGTACATTTCAAACTCCAACACGGCGCAGGACAGCATTGAAATTATTGTATTGTCAATCGCGCTTCGTTTTCGGATCGAGATGAATGTGCTATCCACAGCGTGATGGCAGCATCCGAATGCCGCTTTTAGCGGTTTTCATGCGCCCCATTTCTTGGCGCTATACCGTCCACCGGCTTCATGCCATCCGATTGTTTTAGATGATTTGGCAACAGTTCGCGGTTCCCGTTTGACTATGCCAAGGATGGGCAGAATACCGGTCAGTTGGTTCATGTGGCTGGAATTGTTATGCCGCGTCTTGCGTTTCATCAAAACAAATCGAATGCAATGCAAAAAAAGCGCAGAGTGGGCGAAAAGCGTTTCCTGCCCTCGTTTATTTTACTAGATATTTAACCTATACTTTTCTGAGACCTGCGCACCTGAAGCTTAACGCAGCATGTAACAAAGCCTTCGTGGTTTTTCGCTAGAGTTGCGCGATCAAACTGATCACAATAGTTTTATCACCCTCCCTGGTCTTCATGCGGCATTGCAACCACAAGCTTGCGCAGACTAATACCTTCCATATTCCGCTCTTCGTTCATCCCATCTCGGGAGCACAGGCACAGTACATAATTAGTTTTCCCGCGCGGCGCGTAGGGAACTGTTAGCAGCATTTGCGTTTACACTGTTGCGTTTGTTACTTAAGCTCTTTTAGAAACAGATTCCATTCTTTGCGAGACAACAAATGCTGCGCGTCAGCTGTGCCTCATTCTTTTATTGTCAGACACCAACTCCTGAGATACTCCCATGTCCTCTCCCGCATTGCCCTCGCGATCTGTGCGTTACACGCCTTTTGTTGGAGCGGACAACCAGCTGGGCGGCCTCGCGCAGTAGTTAGGGATATTAGAAATTCTTTTTTACCGGACAGCAACGCGCATTGCCGTTTTTAAGCCAATCGCCCTTGTGAACACACAACCTGCTGCATTCATGAGTGGGCGCATCCGATCTTTTGCATTTGCCTAAGCGCACCCCCACACTACAGCCGAATGGAAATGGCATTTTTACTGGAGCGTTCCTCTTAACGAACGCGCAACTAACAATGAAGCATTGGCACTCGATTAGGTTGTTCAACACACGGCCGCGGCTTTGCGAATTGCAAGATAATAAAGCTTTGCAAATCACACTTGCCGACATAACGCAAATCCAAGTCCAAAGCGCACTTTTGGGACCCGAGCCATGCGCACACTAGAATTGTTTGAGGCAAATATCTGGCACATGCGCGCAACATTCTTCCAGCTTTGTGTGCTCGCGAAAAGTGCCATTTCCTCGTTCATTTCCTTCTTGCTGCGTGAAATGAACGAGGAAAGCATGTGTCGAAGATCCACCTGGAAACGTTGTCGAAAAGGCGTTTCGTCACATGTTTCGCCCTATTCACTCCCCGCTCACCTCGCGTTTACCATTCATACCTGTGGGTCACATTGTTTTATTTACGCCGTTTTAGCTTGGCTACGTCCTTTGTGCGTACCGAGCGTCGAAACAAAACCTTACCTCGCTTTGTTGTGGCCAAACTTGTTACCGTTTACTACCACCTGTTATTTGACATGCTCGGGCGCCTGAGGGCTAGCGCAAAAGGTATTTTTAATTCGGCTAGATAGTATTTTCATTTATCCCACAATAGCCACCATTTTTGTTCCCCCTATCTTTTTTTGAATGCGAATCATCCTTCTCGCTCACCCCAACACCCGATTGATTTTTCCTTCGTAATTTGCAATTGTTGATGCAAATGAAATATGGTCAATTTGCTTTCCTTGTCTTTCCATTGCGGTTTTGAACCGCCCGTGGCGCGCTAGATTGAAGGCTTTTCCCCTGTTTTCGAAAGCCCATAGAGAAATCTGACAGCGATTGCGACCCCACCCTCGCTTCACCCAGCGGAGCATTGAAGCAGATTGACTTGGTTAACTAGCCGGCTTCCGAGACACGTCCCCGCGCGGTTCTTTCAGCGCACGACCCAATCAGGCACCCTGTCGGCGAGGACGAGCGGTTGTCACCCAAAGCAGCGGGCGAGCGATGCCTTTTTACGGCTCGAGGGGGCCCCAATGCTGGTTCATCAGGTGTGGGGGCGGATGGGCTCTCCAACTTGAAGAGTTCCTTCAAGAATCTGGCCAGTTGAGCGCTGAAGAACAACACCCCGTCCTTCAGGGTTTCCAGACCGTGCTTCTTCCTTAGTTCCCGCAAGCTTTGGCACTCCAGGAGGTGCGCCGCAGACTCCTTGCACTCCACCTTCAGCGAGTTGTGCCTGGCCTCCCGTCTCGGTTGACCGTGCTTCGCCTGGAGGCGCATTGCGCGGCACTGTTTTAGCGCACACTTCATTGGCCAATGCGAGCACCGGAACGATCGCTGCACGAGGGGTGACGCCGCTACCGTGCTGACCGTTAGCTTCCGCTTCGCTGTCGCAGCGTGCTCGTGATGCGTGCGCGCGTGCCAAACCAGTGAATACCACTGTTTGTACGCACTGCCGCACCTGCCATGCACATAATCTCTCCCTTCTTCCCCTTCTGTCCGGCGACCTAACCAGGGACGTTTCCGCGGCCTCTCCACGCCCGCATCCACGTCCCCATCCCCTGCCGACCCCAATGGCCCACTCCCTTCACCTTGTGACTGGGCCTCTGATCTCATCTCCTTTCGCTTGGGCTTCGCGCGTGGCTGAGGACGTAATGACTCGTCGTGGCCCGGATGCTTCGTCAGCATATGCCGCAGCAGCCACCTATAGTGGTACTCCTTGCTACAAATGGGACACGCTGCTGTGACCGACTGCTCCGCCACGTTCGAGTCTTCCGAGTTTATGATAGAGGTTGGTTCGCACTTGTGCCTGGTGAGCCACGTCTTGCTCTCGAGGACGCGATGGCACTGCTGGCATACAAATTCCTTCTGCTCCTGTTCCTCCTGCTCTGCCTCACCATCGCTCACAGGTGCATCCTGAGCCTCTTCGCCTCCTCTCGATAACTGCTTTTCCGTGTGCTTCTGTAACATGTGCTTCCGCAGCCACGCATGCGCTGCATACTTCTTCGCGCACCGGGGGCACTTGAGCGCGTTGCCATCGTCGGCCGTGTCTTCTTCCCTGGGTCTTTTTGGACGTTCCTCGACAGTTGGCGCTTCATCTGGAGGGTGCGTTGCCATGTGCTCCACAAGTAACCCCCGCCGCTCAAAGTCATCGCCACACACATGGCAGGTGTATCCATTCTTGTACGTCAGCGCTGCACGCCTAGCTTTCTTGGTCAGTGCCAATGCGCAATCCCTCTCCAGACCATGAATCTTCACTAGGTGCACTACACCTGCCTGCCGACGCGCACAGACCATGCTGCACAACAGGCAGGTAATCGGGTTGCTCTGCCTGGTCGCTATCCCAAGGTCGGGTGCGGTTGCGCTGTCTGCCACTTTCTCCCTCAAAAGGCGTTCCTCCGCTGCTTCACTCCTTTCGTCCTGCGCGCTGCACCATCTACACTCCAGCTGGCCCATCTTGCGTGCGAGCACCCTATGTAGCCACCCGAAATGCTTCGCGGTGCTTGTCCTGAACTGCGCCAATAACGACTCACCCAGACGGTCTACCTTGGTGTGCTTTGGCGCTGGCCGGACGCGATCGATTAGCGCACTGGGATGCGTGCGTGGCATCCGTCCCTCCCCAAAGGCCCTGCACATCCCGTTCCGCACCTGCCTCACCACACCAGTGACGACGTCAGTGGCCCACGCCGGATACGACTGCGGCTTCGAGTTTCCCTGCTCAGCTGCTTTGTCTGCCGCCTCGTTTCGTGGCACACCGCAATGCGAGAACACGAACTGGAAGTCGACGGACACGCGGAGCCGCACAATGTGCAGTATGAGGTCCCAAATGCGTCTCAGTATCGCGTCCTCCACTCCCGCAGGGTCAGCGCTCAACGCCATCAGCAGCGACAACAAGTCTGCGAATGCCACCGCCCGCGTCCTGCGTGTCTTGCACAGTTCCATGACATCCACGAGCCTCTTCAAGCCTGCTTCCATCGCCGCACATTCCGCGCAGTAGCTGCAGGCAAGCGACACAGCACCACCTTCTCCCGCCGACCGTCCTTCGGCCATACCAGCGCTCCAGCCCCTGACGAGACATCCAGCGCCACAGACCCGTCCGTCCACACCTGATAGCCAAAATCACTGAACCGCTGCACGCGCCACATGGTGTGTGCCTTCTTGTGCTTCTCTGGTGCGTCCGCCTTGAGGCCGCCCGGCGTGGTGCTGTTGAAATGAACACGGCTGGCCCAATGCAACACCTTCGCGTCGTGTGGTTTTCCGGCGGTATCAATAATGCTGTACAAGCGCTGCACCTTCGCAAGCCTGACGTGGATCGGGTGCTCGGGCGGGAAGATGCTGTCCGCCACTTTCGCGTGCACTGGACCTCTGGCCTTCAATCGCAGGTAATATTTCAAGGCTCTCCGATGTGCCACCCCGTTGGCCGTCTTCAGCCGCGCCTCGCGCAGGGTATCCTCCCGATTGTCAGCCTTTGGAATGCCCGCAACTATGTGCGCTGCCTGTGTCTGAACCCTCTCCAGCCGTTCGCGATCCGCAGCGATGTGCCGAACCACCACGACGCAACTCCGTAGCACATCTTGGCCTTTGCCAATGCAAGGTAAAAAGCACGCAGCTGTTCCCTATCCGGACCCCACTCAGGCGCCGCCACTGCTCTGAGCTGCAAGGGACGCGTACCGGGCGCTGCCTTCATGCGCATCACGTGCTTGGTCGACCGCTTGTGCGGCTGCACGGTGAGACCCAGCAGCTTCGGCGGTTGCCTCTCCTTTAGTGCAGCCTCTTCTACTTTCAGGCTCAAAAGGTTCGTTTCCCGCGCACCAAATAGCGTGTACTCGGTCTTCTCCGCCGACCAGTTCGTGATGCAGTCCAGTCCTTGCTGGATGGTCAGCTGGATTTCACCCAGATCAGGGCTTGTGCACACAATTGTGAGGTCATCCGCAAAGAAACCATGCAGCAGCCCAGGGATGCAGTTGAGCCGCTTGCTCAGCGAATCCGCCGTGACAATGAACAGCAGCGGTCCCAGCACCGAGCCTTGAGGGACACCACAGGTGAGGCCGATATCCTCCGACAGCGTACTGTTCAACCTCGCCTGCGCCGCGCGCCCCTGCAAAAGGCCCGGGATCCACACCACCAGATGCCTTTCCACGCCGTCGGACAGAAGCCCCTTGACAATGCAGCCGTGATCAACTGAGTCAAGGCACGCGCATAGCCAATGAGCGCAGCCGCCGTCTTCTCGCCATCCTTCCTTCGCCGCACAGCCCCCGTCACCTACACGAGCGTATCCAGCGTCGAACGCGCCGGCCTGAACCGTGCCTGTCGTGGCTGCAGCTAGTTCTCGATGCAATCCCTAACGCGGCGAGCCACGATGCGTTCCATCAGCTTACGCAGCGTGATCGTAAGCGTCACCGGCCGAAAGGACGCCATGCCGTTCGCTGGCTTTTTTGGCTTCAGCAGCGGGACTATGATGCCGCGCCTCCATTTGGCTGGCACCTGCCTTGCACACAAGCTGTAGTTGAACAGACGCAAAACGCACCTCTTCGGTACCCTGCCTAGCTGCTTAAACTCCTCGCAGCGGATGTCATCATCGCCCGGCGCCGCGCCAGAAGACAACTCGCGCAATGCGACATCCAGCTCTGCCTCGGTGATGGGTTATCGTGTGCACCGCCTGGCGCTCGGTATCTTCATTCCCGGTCCGCGCGGTACCTTCGCCAACCTGGCCATGTACAATTTGGCCAATGCTTCCGCCTGCTGGTGCTTGGTCAGCGGATGGCCATCCACCGCCAGTACCGGCGACGTCAGCGGCCGCGGCGCGTATATCGACTTCACCAGATTCCAGCTCCCCGAATCCGTAGCCGTCAGCTTTGCTACATTCTCCTTCCATCGACCCAGCGCCGTGTCAGCAAGCACCTTCCTCCACCAGTGAATCAGCGCGTCCCGCTTCCGTTCATTCTTGCACTCCTGTGCCATCTTGTCCAGCTTCGTCAGCTCCGGCGTCCAGGACGGCGGTGCCACACCCTTGCCCTTTGGAGTCGTCCTCTTTGCGGCCATTCGGATGCCTCTCGTCACCGCCTCGTTCAGCGCTTCCGCGCCCTTGGCCGACCTCTTCATTCCTCGGATTACAAACTCGTCACCCAGTTTTCTGAACTCGTTGCGCCTCGCCTTGTTCCACGCGTGCAGTGCACGGGGGTGTTTGGAGGGAGCAATCGCGTCCAGGCTGGTGCCCACGAACGCATCGAACGTGATCCAGTAATGATCACTGTCCGGGCTCAGCGCGGACTTCCAGTTAGAGATCTCGCAATCTCTGCACAGCGTGATGTCCAGTGACGGCGGTGCTGCCGTGCCAGGTTGTCGCCTGGTGGCCGATCCGGTGTTGGCAATCGACAGGTCGTTCTACATGCTTCAGTCGACTATGCACTCCCCCTTGTCGTCACTCGGGCGTAACGGATCCCACACCACGTGGTGTGAGTTCACGTCCGCTCCCACTACCAATGGCCCGCTTGCTCCCAGCAAGGTGTCCAGCGACTCGCTGGAAACGTCTGCCTTCCTGGGGAAATACGCCGATGTGATCGTGAGACTCGCATTGGCTGAGAACCTCGGTGTCATTATCGCTCTCTCCGGAACCTTCTTTTCTAGATCACACACCCCGACACCCACTCCGTCTCTAACCAAAATCGATGCCCCACCCCCATGAGGCATTCGGTCCTACACCAAGCATTGGCAGCCAGCTATTTTTAGCGCGGCACACTCCCTAGACACCAGGTGCGCCTCCTGTAAGAGACGAAACGAAGCTGTATCGCCATCGAGCTTCCTCTCCAGGGCAACCCGCTTCGCCTGGAAGAGACCCCCAGACCCCCACCGCGTTCCGCTCTTCTGGGGTCCAGGTTTGCTGTCCACGTCCCCGCTGATAAGCAAGAGGGGCCGCCGCATATCTAACGCAATGTGCCAGCGCGCGAAGGGAAGCGTACGTACAACTTCATTTTCTACAGAGCGCCGGTGGTGTTTTCTTCTCTTGTGGCCACCGTCCTCCTTGTTGCCCCAGTCCTGTTGGACCGAGCATGGTTCGGTCGCTCGACTGCCCCCTGAACAGAGCCCCGGACCCCGGCACCACGCTACGGCGTTCGGCCTCTCCAGTGCATTCACTTCTTGGTTTACAAAGAATTGAACTTCCTTTGGACAAGCTTTTATTTCAAAAGCCAGTCTGTTTAAAATTTGCAAACTTCCGTCCTAAAATTCATGCCTTTCGTAGTTCGACCCCCCTACTCGTCTAAAGAAAAAAGAAAATGATTTATACAAATCGCCTGTGCAATCACACAAAAAAATTACAATTCACGTCCTTGACTCGTTAAAGGGGTTCCTCGGCACACCGCGCAAACAGGTATCTTAGATCATTTCACTTTGGCAGGTAGTGCGAATTGTTGACGGGAAAAAAGGCGCCAAAAATGCGCCAACGTTGTTGAATTCGGAAACAAGCAAAGTGCTCTATACCCCCCTTTCTCGAAGCTGTTCCCCTCTCAGGGAACGTTCCTTCGGGTGTAAGAAGCCCCGGCTTCAGGAATGAAGAAACGGAATGTACATAGCGGGAAAAGCTTCCATCGATCTACGGCTTCTCATCGCACACAACCGAAGAACATCACAAGAGGTATGGGATAAGGAAAGTTTTGAAGGCCATGTCCGATCTAAAGCCAACAAAACATTTTAATCGAAAAGTAGTTAAACCCCTGGTGACGCCGGCCACCTCATCGTGGTGCCAGGGTCTAGTACTCTGTTTAGGAGGAAGCCAAGCGCCCGCACCATGCCCGGTCCGATAGGACTGGGGCGGGCAAGAGGCTGACGGCTACCAGAGAGGAAGTATGCAGCACCACCGGCACTCTGGGGTGAATGAAGTTGTTCGAATACTTCCCTGCACGTGCGAGCGTGCTACGTTAGCTGCGCTGCGGCTCCTGCTGCTTATCAGCGGGGACGTTGAGCGCAATCCTGGTCCTCAGATACGTGGAGCCCAGTGGAACTCTGGGGGTCTCTTCCAGGCGAAGCGGGTTGCCCTGGAGAGGAAGCTCGATGGCGATACAGCTTCGTTTCGTCTCTTACAGGAGGCGCACCTGGTGTCTAGGGAGTGTGCCGCGCTAAAAATAGCTGGCTGCCAATGCTTGGTGTAGGACCGAATGCCTCATGGGGGTGGGGCATCGATTTTGGTTAGAGACGGAGTGGGTGTCGGGGTGTGTGATCTAGAAAAGAAGGTTCCGGAGAGAGCGATAATGACACCGAGGTTCTCAGCCAATGCGAGTCTCACGATCACATCGGCGTATTTCCCCAGGAAGGCAGACGTTTCCAGCGAGTCGCTGGACACCTTGCTGGGAGCAAGCGGGCCATTGGTAGTGGGAGCGGACGTGAACTCACACCACGTGGTGTGGGATCCGTTACGCCCGAGTGACGACAAGGGGGAGTGCATAGTCGACTGAAGCATGTAGAACGACCTGTCGATTGCCAACACCGGATCGGCCACCAGGCGACAACCTGGCACGGCAGCACCGCCGTCACTGGACATCACGCTGTGCAGAGATTGCGAGATCTCTAACTGGAAGTCCGCGCTGAGCCCGGACAGTGATCATTACTGGATCACGTTCGATGCGTTCGTGGGCACCAGCCTGGACGCGATTGCTCCCTCCAAACACCCCCGTGCACTGCACGCGTGGAACAAGGCGAGGCGCAACGAGTTCAGAAAACTGGGTGACGAGTTTGTAATCCGAGGAATGAAGAGGTCGGCCAAGGGCGCGGAAGCGCTGAACGAGGCGGTGACGAGAGGCATCCGAATGGCCGCAAAGAGGACGACTCCAAAGGGCAAGGGTGTGGCACCGCCGTCCTGGACGCCGGAGCTGGCGAAGCTGGACAAGATGGCACAGGAGTGCAAGAATGAACGGAAGCGGGACGCGCTGATTCACTGGTGGAGGAAGGTGCTTGCTGACACGGCGCTGGGTCGATGGAAGGAGAATGTAGCAAAGCTGACGGCTACGGATTCGGGGAGCTGGAATCTGGTGAAGTCGATATACGCGCCGCGGCCGCTGACGTCGCCGGTACTGGCGGTGGATGGCCATCCGCTGACCAAGCACCAGCAGGCGGAAGCATTGGCCAAATTGTACATGGCCAGGTTGGCGAAGGTACCGCGCGGACCGGGAATGAAGATACCGAGCGCCAGGCGGTGCACACGATAACCCATCACCGAGGCAGAGCTGGATGTCGCATTGCGCGAGTTGTCTTCTGGCGCGGCGCCGGGCGATGATGACATCCGCTGCGAGGAGTTTAAGCAGCTAGGCAGGGTACCGAAGAGGTGCGTTTTGCGTCTGTTCAACTACAGCTTGTGTGCAAGGCAGGTGCCAGCCAAATGGAGGCGCGGCATCATAGTCCCGCTGCTGAAGCCAAAAAAGCCAGCGAACGGCATGGCGTCCTTTCGGCCGGTGACGCTTACGATCACGCTGCGTAAGCTGATGGAACGCATCGTGGCTCGCCGCGTTAGGGATTGCATCGAGAACTAGCTGCAGCCACGACAGGCACGGTTCAGGCCGGCGCGTTCGACGCTGGATACGCTCGTGTAGGTGACGGGGGCTGTGCGGCGAAGGAAGGATGGCGAGAAGACGGCGGCTGCGCTCATTGGCTATGCGCGTGCCTTGACTCAGTTGATCACGGCTGCATTGTCAAGGGGCTTCTGTCCGACGGCGTGGAAAGGCATCTGGTGGTGTGGATCCCGGGCCTTTTGCAGGGGCGCGCGGCGCAGGCGAGGTTGAACAGTACGCTGTCGGAGGATATCGGCCTCACCTGTGGTGTCCCTCAAGGCTCGGTGCTGGGACCGCTGCTGTTCATTGTCACGGCGGATTCGCTGAGCAAGCGGCTCAACTGCATCCCTGGGCTGCTGCATGGTTTCTTTGCGGATGACCTCACAATTGTGTGCACAAGCCCTGATCTGGGTGAAATCCAGCTGACCATCCAGCAAGGACTGGACTGCATCACGAACTGGTCGGCGGAGAAGACCGAGTACACGCTATTTGGTGCGCGGGAAACGAACCTTTTGAGCCTGAAAGTAGAAGAGGCTGCACTAAAGGAGAGGCAACCGCCGAAGCTGCTGGGTCTCACCGTGCAGCCGCACAAGCGGTCGACCAAGCACGTGATGCGCATGAAGGCAGCGCCCGGTACGCGTCCCTTGCAGCTCAGAGCAGTGGCGGCGCCTGAGTGGGGTCCGGATAGGGAACAGCTGCGTGCTTTTTACCTTGCATTGGCAAAGGCCAAGATGTGCTACGGAGTTGCGTCGTGGTGGTTCGGCACATCGCTGCGGATCGCGAACGGCTGGAGAGGGTTCAGACACAGGCAGCGCACATAGTTGCGGGCATTCCAAAGGCTGACAATCGGGAGGATACCCTGCGCGAGGCGCGGCTGAAGACGGCCAACGGGGTGGCACATCGGAGAGCCTTGAAATATTACCTGCGATTGAAGGCCAGAGGTCCAGTGCACGCGAAAGTGGCGGACAGCATCTTCCCGCCCGAGCACCCGATCCACGTCAGGCTTGCGAAGGTGCAGCGCTTGTACAGCATTATTGATACCGCCGGAAAACCACACGACGCGAAGGTGTTGCATTGGGCCAGCCGTGTTCATTTCAACAGCACCACGCCGGGCGGCCTCAAGGCGGACGCACCAGAGAAGCACAAGAAGGCACACACCATGTGGCGCGTGCAGCGGTTCAGTGATTTTGGCTATCAGGTGTGGACGGACGGGTCTGTGGCGCTGGATGTCTCGTCAGGGGCTGGAGCGCTGGTATGGCCGAAGGACGGTCGGCGGGAGAAGGTGGTGCTGTGTCGCTTGCCTGCAGCTACTGCGCGGAATGTGCGGCGATGGAAGCAGGCTTGAAGAGGCTCGTGGATGTCATGGAACTGTGCAAGACACGCAGGACGCGGGCGGTGGCATTCGCAGACTTGTTGTCGCTGCTGATGGCGTTGAGCGCTGACCCTGCGGGAGTGGAGGACGCGATACTGAGACGCATTTGGGACCTCATACTGCACATTGTGCGGCTCCGCGTGTCCGTCGACTTCCAGTTCGTGTTCTCGCATTGCGGTGTGCCACGAAACGAGGCGGCAGACAAAGCAGCTGAGCAGGGAAACTCGAAGCCGCAGTCGTATCCGGCGTGGGCCACTGACGTCGTCACTGGTGTGGTGAGGCAGGTGCGGAACGGGATGTGCAGGGCCTTTGGGGAGGGACGGATGCCACGCACGCATCCCAGTGCGCTAATCGATCGCGTCCGGCCAGCGCCAAAGCACACCAAGGTAGACCGTCTGGGTGAGTCGTTATTGGCGCAGTTCAGGACAAGCACCGCGAAGCATTTCGGGTGGCTACATAGGGTGCTCGCACGCAAGATGGGCCAGCTGGAGTGTAGATGGTGCAGCGCGCAGGACGAAAGGAGTGAAGCAGCGGAGGAACGCCTTTTGAGGGAGAAAGTGGCAGACAGCGCAACCGCACCCGACCTTGGGATAGCGACCAGGCAGAGCAACCCGATTACCTGCCTGTTGTGCAGCATGGTCTGTGCGCGTCGGCAGGCAGGTGTAGTGCACCTAGTGAAGATTCATGGTCTGGAGAGGGATTGCGCATTGGCACTGACCAAGAAAGCTAGGCGTGCAGCGCTGACGTACAAGAATGGATACACCTGCCATGTGTGTGGCGATGACTTTGAGCGGCGGGGGTTACTTGTGGAGCACATGGCAACGCACCCTCCAGATGAAGCGCCAACTGTCGAGGAACGTCCAAAAAGACCCAGGGAAGAAGACACGGCCGACGATGGCAACGCGCTCAAGTGCCCCCGGTGCGCGAAGAAGTATGCAGCGCATGCGTGGCTGCGGAAGCACATGTTACAGAAGCACACGGAAAAGCAGTTATCGAGAGGAGGCGAAGAGGCTCAGGATGCACCTGTGAGCGATGGTGAGGCAGAGCAGGAGGAACAGGAGCAGAAGGAATTTGTATGCCAGCAGTGCCATCGCGTCCTCGAGAGCAAGACGTGGCTCACCAGGCACAAGTGCGAACCAACCTCTATCATAAACTCGGAAGACTCGAACGTGGCGGAGCAGTCGGTCACAGCAGCGTGTCCCATTTGTAGCAAGGAGTACCACTATAGGTGGCTGCTGCGGCATATGCTGACGAAGCATCCGGGCCACGACGAGTCATTACGTCCTCAGCCACGCGCGAAGCCCAAGCGAAAGGAGATGAGATCAGAGGCCCAGTCACAAGGTGAAGGGAGTGGGCCATTGGGGTCGGCAGGGGATGGGGACGTGGATGCGGGCGTGGAGAGGCCGCGGAAACGTCCCTGGTTAGGTCGCCGGACAGAAGGGGAAGAAGGGAGAGATTATGTGCATGGCAGGTGCGGCAGTGCGTACAAACAGTGGTATTCACTGGTTTGGCACGCGCGCACGCATCACGAGCACGCTGCGACAGCGAAGCGGAAGCTAACGGTCAGCACGGTAGCGGCGTCACCCCTCGTGCAGCGATCGTTCCGGCGCTCGCATTGGCCAATGAAGTGTGCGCTAAAACAGTGCCGCGCAATGCGCCTCCAGGCGAAGCACGGTCAACCGAGACGGGAGGCCAGGCACAACTCGCTGAAGGTGGAGTGCAAGGAGTCTGCGGCGCACCTCCTGGAGTGCCAAAGCTTGCGGGAACTAAGGAAGAAGCACGGTCTGGAAACCCTGAAGGACGGGGTGTTGTTCTTCAGCGCTCAACTGGCCAGATTCTTGAAGGAACTCTTCAAGTTGGAGAGCCCATCCGCCCCCACACCTGATGAACCAGAATTGGGGCCCCCTCGAGCCGTAAAAAGGCATCGCTCGCCCACAGAGCTGGATACCACCTACCTCCCCTCTGTGGTAGCGAAGGTAGTTGGTGCGCGCACTGCAAGAGGCATGCGGAAGCGTGTCCGGGAAACCGACTCGTCATCCAAGGCAATCTGCTTCAAAGTTCCGCTGGATGAAGCGAGGATGGGATCTGGGTTGCGTTCAACGTCCCCTGCTGGTCTGCAGAGTCGGGGGAGCAGCCGTGAGTCTAGCGCAGCACGAGCAGATTAAAAGCACAATAATAAAAAAAATGTAGTTAAAAAACAAGGAACAGTCATTAGGAGACAAGCCTCTGTCACGGATGAAGTTTTTCTTCGTGCGTCGCTTGACGCCGCGACCTTATCTCGCCCTTCATCGGCGCGCTACGCATCCGTTCGGGACCAGCTTGTTCCCAGGAAACAGATGCTTTCCTGTGCTTCTCCCGCGCGTCTCCCGGTCTCTATCTACACGCCTTTTTCTATCTGACATCCTTGTTGGTAGATGCGTGCCTTCTGCGCTTCGGCTTCGCCTTTGCTTCTATAACCGTTCGTTGTTCTTTCTTCTTTTTTTCTCTCCTTTTTTCTTTTTTTCTTTGCTGATCCGTTGGTTAACAAAGGTTCTCCATTGTCGTGGCGCACTTGTTGTTCACGGGTGGATAAGGTTTCCTTTACGCATCGAGCTGCTCTTTCATATTTTTCCACGCGTTTACAGCACTGGACTCGACATCGATGTCCGAGTTGGTTGTTATCCCCCCTGGTCTGTCGTGTCCACTGCTTGGGATGTGGCGTGCTGGCACGATCCTCTGTAACCTCCTCCAACTGACGCAACTCGTCATGTTTAGTCTCTCCGACGACGCCTTTGATCGATTATTTCCCTACTTCTTTCCTATGCATGTCGAGAGGGCGTGGTTGCTCCATGGAGGCATCGCCCACTGCCGCGTTTCCCTCGCACACTGCTCTCACTCCATCGGTTTGTTTAAGCCCATTTTCCGACGTTCTTTCCCTTTCCCTCTTTTCAGCACCACCGTCTTTCACGTCCTGAACATTGTTTCGACTCTGTCACCTGGTTCTTCTTTCACCAGCTCTCCAATCCTTGTATGTCAGCTTTGCACGCTCTTTCTGTAAGAATATCGCCCGCCCTGGTTGAAATATTCCATTCCTACGGTCTTGCTATCACGCTTTTGAAATACACGGTCTGGTGCTTAGTACGCCGTCCGAAAGTGCTGAGAAGGCGAAGACGTCGCTGCGTATGTCGACTGCCCACGTTGCAGCCTCTCGAGCCAGGCGCAACGCGACCGCGCCGACCTGTGCGTTCATGCTCTGCAGCGCCGCCGCGGTTTCGAGCGCGTCGACTGCTGTCGCGTTGTTCGTCTTGCTCAGTGCAGTTGCGAGCGCCTCTTGCCACGCTGATGCGTTAGCTGACCGTGCCGCTGCCTCTGTGGCTGCAAGCTCCGCCGCGCTCGCCACCGCGTCCAACGCCGTCGCGAAGCTGCACGCGCCCTGTGCCGACGAGCGCTTCACGCCCTTTGCCGCGTGCCCCTGCGCTTTGTTCGCAGAAAGAAGGGCGAGCAACGAGGCAAACCCCAAAAGGCTCGTCCAAAAACGCTTCATTCTCCCCTTCTCTTGACTGCTCAACCACGTCGCCCTCTCTCCTCCCGGCGTTGTTGGCGCTGCGCTGCAAACACCTCCGCCCGCCAGCTGACCTCGCGCGGCTCCATCGCTCCAGCCGTGCGCCCACAAGCGATGGCTGCAAAGCAGCGACCTCCCCGCTCGCTCCCCGCGCGGCGCTGCAGCCTCTCACTTCGCGTCGTGGCCGCCGCGCCAACGCCCCGCGTGCTTTCCCCGCTGGTGAGCGAGCGCGGCCGCGCGACTCGGACGCGAAGGCGCGGCGGCGGGACGTTATTTGCTGTGGCGTCGCAAGGCCAAGCGAGCAGCAGCGGCACAGCGTAGCACAGCTGGTGTCTGCGGCTCACCGTCCCCACCCTGGACATGCTAAGAGCATGTCTCGCCGCAAAGCGGAACCCGCTGGACCAAAAAGCCACGGGCAGGGCCGTTCAGCCGGCGCGGCCTGGACAGTGTCGAGGATCTGCTGGCGAAATCCTGCGTTCAGCCTGACCGCGTGTCGAGACGGCGGGTCGGAGCGGCGCACACAGCAGGAAGCGTCGATTTTCCGTCACGACGGCGTGCGTGGCCACGCATCACGCGAAGCGCGTTTCGGCGTCCACAGCCAGGGACTGGCGCAGACCGGACGGACACAACGCGCGACTCGTTCAATGGCCACGAGACAGGCGCAGTGGTGTCTCGCTGCTCGCAGTCGCGTGCGACCGAGGACCCGCACGGGAGGCAAGCAACAGTGGAGCGTGGTTATTGCCGCCAAGTCGACGCGCTCGCACTCCCGTCATTTGCGCCAGAACGTGACGGCGCGCGCGCCGAGTGGCGGGTGAGGAGGTCTGCCGTCGCTTGGTGCGTGACATGTCTCTGCTCACGCGTCGCGCCACCGCTCCACAACGCACCGCAGCGGTACGGAGGGGGAAAGCGACACACACAGGGCGTGGCACGCTCACACCCGGCGCGAGGCCAGGCACACTTTCACACAGCGTGCGCGCGAGGAGCGACGCGGCAGCGCACGCGGGACGGTAGCGAGCGGCTCCGCAGCGGTAGGGCGTTGGCCTGACGCGGTCATGAAGGGCAGAAGCGCGGGACAGAGGGAAGTGGCCCGACAACCGTCGACAAACGTCTGGGCGCGCCCGCGGCACGCTACCTGCCGGTTCGCGTCCGCCGCACGAACACCAGGCATAAGGAGGCGCGGGGAGCACAGGGGCGCGGCAGCGGTGCGACAAGGCGCCCCGGGGATTTCCCTTTGCTCGCGTGCCGGCCTTGGTCGCTAGCGAAATGCGGCAGCTTTCACCGCGCGCACGAAGAGAATGTGCACACGTACTGCGGCGAAGGCGGACACAGGGAGTGGATTGGCACAGGAGGCCGCGTGCGTGCTTTGCTGGGCGCGAAGGCGCATGGCGCTTGCATAGCTTGATGGAACATTGGCCAACACCACGGAGGCTTACACAAGGAAAGCACAGCGGCAAACAGCCGAAGCATCCACCCAACGCGCGGCCGCGCCGAATGGCAAAGAGGGAGCGCGGTGCCTGAAATATTTCCAGGAGGAAGGCACAACGGAATGACATGGGAGACAGCAAGCGCGCGATGGCGCGTTGGGGTGAGCCGGTCAATAGCCACGCCACGGCGGGAGGCGCCCGCGTCGCCAAGGGCGAAGACGAGGTGCGCGGCGCAGAACCACAGTCATAAGGACGGAGATGAATTGACGGCGCACAGTGGAAAACGGGAAACGGTACCAGGCGCGAACGCATGGGCGGTGCGCGGACGTCGCCACACGTGGGGCAACTCGAGCGGCGGAGAGTGGTGTTTGGGTTGTGGGCTCTGCCCGCGCTACTGCGTGCGACGGTGCGCAGGGGCGCGGACACACCAGGCGAGCACGCGCCTGGTGCTCAGGACAGCGGATATGACGTTTGGTCCTTGCGTCAAGATGTGTGCCGTGGAAAGACAAGGGTGAGAAGGCATGGCACAGAACAGCAGACACGTTCGGGACGAGTGGGGGACAAGGGGGTGCGGTTCCGCGACCGGGTCTCGAACGCTGGTCACCGAGGTGATACGGACCATTGGAACAGGATTGGGATGTGAAGACGCGGAAGAGAACACAAGGAAGAAACGGCGCTCAATGTGAGGGTGGCCGCAGCGCAAGCGGAAGGGAGGTTGCTTGAAAGAGAGACACTGTGGCGGATGGTGGTGACGGCGACGATGAGGCGAGTGGCAGCTAGCCGTGCGAACAGAAAGAAAAGCCGTGCGAGGAACGACGCGACACGCTAAGGAAGTGAGCATGACGCCCGTCGTTGGCGGAAAAGCCAGAAAGAATGACAGCTGCATTGGACCGCGTGACTGCAGAAATGCGGGTTTGGCGACGCCTTGTTTTGCACATGTGCTCTTGAGGGGTGTGATGGGGGCGGAGGAATGCTAAGAGCGGCGCACAGGGCTGAGGGGTGAAGGTCAGACACTTGCTGCGGGGCACACAGGTGGTGTGACGCAGAGCGACTGGGCTTTCAGTGGGGGGACGCCCGGGCATTTGGAAAGGAGACAACGGCGGCGCGGCCCACTGATGTTGTCCGACGAGGAGCGGAAGATGAGACGACGATGAAAGCAGAGGGCGAACCAGGCACTGAGGTGTGGACATGAAAGAAGACGGAATTTAGATGGAGTAAGGCAAGCGCGAGGGGAGGCAGAGAGGCAAAAGGTGGCCGGCGTGCTCGGGAAGCAGGTGACCAGGGGCAGGGGCGGCGCAAGGGACGAGGGAAGAGGGACCAGTGGCCCTGCCGTTGGGCGGACGAGAAGGACTACAGAGAGGTGAGCTGAGCGACGGCCTTGGAGCATGGCGATCGCGCGGAGGCCATTGTTCAGACAAGCGAAGGGAAGCAGCGCTGTGCGGACAGAACTCGAGAACAGACAGGCGTGGACCACGACGGAACGACGAGTGCTTTGCGTGCAGCGAAGGAAAGCTGGCACGGCGATTGTGGTGTCGCTTTTTGGGGTGGGGGATCGGTGAAGAAGTCGCAGGCGGTGGGGACGCGGCATTTTGCGTTCCTTAATAGGGGAAGTGGACTAGCGGAGCCTGAGAGGGCGGAATTTTCGCGAATGCGTGCAGATCGGGAGTGCGGAGAGGCAAACAACCGAAGGCAGGCTGTCGGCGTGAGCAGGAAACCGTGTCGCACACGTGAGTGCGTCGCAGTTGCACGCAAACTTGGCGGTGTATTTTTTCAGAGACGATTGGGTAGAGACGCGAGGGTGGTGAAAACGAGGGACGGAAGAACAATACGATGGAGAGAACTTGGGCAGCCGCCCGCGGACGCAGCGAGGCACAGAGAAGGCAAATTGGCACCGTCGGGATCGGGGTTGGGCACACAGAAGGCCGGCGCTGAGTGGAGAGAGAAAAGGAGTTTCGACGACGGACGCTTGCGCGGAGGTTGGCAGAGCTTAGTGGGGCTGTTGGCAACGGAGAGGGGCCGGCAAAGAAGGTCGCGAGGCAGAAGAGGTAGCTACAAGAGGGCACTTTGCGACTGGCGAAGCGCGGCCGCGGGGGGTCGATGGGATGTGCTTTGGCGGGCGGACAAGGGGTAGTGAAGGGTGCGTGGTTCTTGATTTTGTTTAGCGCTTTTTCGGAGCACGGGTCGGGGGGACGAACACGGGATCAGTTGGACGGCGTCGTGCATTGGAACTTGTGGCGCGGCGGCGCAGAGAGGGAACGGATATCGAGGCCTTCACGACCAAGGGCACAGACAAGGGTGACACGTAAGCACAAGGAAACGACGGGCGCTACGACGACAATCGACCAGGTGAGGAAAGGGAGAAAGGGTCCGCAAGGATTGAAAAGGGCGGTACTTGATGCAAAGGCGGAGAAGTAAACACGCCGCAAGACGCCGCGTGACGAAGAGCGCAGACGCGAGGAAAGGACGTTGTGTTGACTTTTTTGGACGACGACTTTTGGAGACGCTGGTGAGACGGGCGAGGGACAACCGGGCAAAGCAGCGCGCAGATGCACACAGCCAGTTGCGTTTTTGGTCGTGAGCGTGGCAGGCGTAGAACATTTTGGACCTTGACAGGCGCGAAGCGGTGCGTGCAGCGAAAGAAAAGCGCGAGACATACGGAATGCGCACAGGGCGGAAAGCGACACCGAGGAAGAGGTGGGGGACACCACGCAAGCAGCGAACGCAGAAGCGTGAGGCATTGTTTTTGCAACTGTGGCGGAGAGTGCATGTGCCGCGCGAAGAAGGGGGAACGGGGATGCGGCGTTTTCGTGGTCAGGAGGAGGACGAAAGTTCTGAGTGCTTGGGTGGTGGGAGACACGTTGCAGAAACAAAGGCACCCGGTTGGTGACTTAGTGGTGAGGGGATTTGCCGGCAAGCGTTGGGGAAAGCACGAAGTGCCGCGCGTCGGGGAAGAGAAGCACAGGAGAAGGAGGGTTTTGCTGGGAAGGAGGCGCACTGAAAGGGGGCGCGTGTAAGCAACGCCGCAGGAAGTTCGCGGCGAACAACGAACGAGGATGGGAAAGCGGCGTTTGCAGTGAAGGGACAGCCAAAGCTGGGGAGGAGCCTGCCGAAAGGATGCAGCACAGGGAATGGGGAAGACACTAACGGAGGGGAATTTCGAAACTATCGGAATGGAACGGCGAAGCCGGGCGGAGGTGTCCAGACCAACAAGAGGAAAAAGACAATGGAATGGACGGGAGCTGGGAACAGACGAGAGTTGCAAACACCAGGGCCGAATGTGATTCGAAGAAACGAGCGCTTCCGAAGGGGAGAAGCCAGAGAATTAAAGGTGCCTTGACGAAAGGCAAAGGAGCACCAGGCAGCGCACGAAGGAAGACCACGTAATGAAAAAGGAAATGCGGGGGGAAATAAAGGACGGAGCATGGAAAGAGGCGAGGACGAGGAGAAGGGGAGAGATGCCGAAACCAAAAGCGGAGGGAGCAGTGTTTGTTGGAGACGGGAAAAGAGGTTGAAGCCAAGAGTTACGTGAGCGAAGTGGGTGGCGAAGGAAAAAAACACGACGGTGCGGAACAGGGAGGGGGCAGACAGAAAGGGAAGAGGACGCGAGAGCGGAGAGAGCAAGTGTACGGGGATGGTAGAAAAACTTATGGCAATGGGCCTTGAACGAAAGGCGCGGAAGGGCGAGGGACTAAGCCTTGAGGTTGCGCACGGGAACGGAGAAAGGCCACGGAGTCAGGAGGTGGGTGGCAGACAGCCGACACGATGCGGAAGGATGCAAGAGGCAACAGACACGTGCACAGCTGAGTAATGGAAAAGCGCCTGTTCAGAGCTGAATTGAAACGGACAAAGGAAGGTGCGGGTAGAAGAGCAGCGGGAAAGCCGGAGAGGGGAGGAAAGGTGCCGGGAACGCGAAACCGACCAATGAAGAGGGGGGAACTACAGCGGGCGCTGGAGGGGAAACAAGGAGAGAGCAAAGGAGCGTGCAGGCAAGGCACGCTTGACAACAAAATTGGGGGCGACGGTTGCGCGGACCTAGCGGGGACAGCGGGATTCGGAGCGGAGGGAACACAAGAAGAAGAACCAACAGTTTGGGGTGCAGAAGACCAAACAAGAAAGCAGACGCGCAGCTGCCACAAAGGACAAGGGGGACATGGGACCAGGCCCATCACATAGAAAAACGCGGCGAAAGGAGCGCGGTCATAGGGACAACGCTGCGAAGAGAAAAAAGAGAACGGAGGGGGCAGAGTACGGTCAAAAGCAAACTGGAAGTGGGTTTGGAGGAAGAGGGGCATCCGAAAACGCTGGGAGCGAAGCAAAGGAACGCAGGAAAGAAGGGTCCAGCGCCGGAGGGGGAAAGACGGGACGACAGGGGGCGTCGGAGCACGAAGGCCACGGAATGAACAGCGCAGCGCGGGGTGGCGATTAGTTGACAGTTGGGGAAATTGAAAACTAGGCGGACAGAGCAAAGAGGTGGGCGAATAAACTGGAAATAGAGAGTGGAAGAAATGACCAAGGACGAAGTGGACCACGAAGGATGGGGAAGAAACAAAAAGGTGACTGGGAAGAGACGCCCAGCACGCCCGCTAGCGGAGGAGTTGTTAAGCCGTGGGTGGTCAAGGTGTGGCAGAGAGGGCACAAAAATCGAGAGACAGGACAAGCGGTTAGACGCAGCGCCGACGGAAAAGGCCGCAGAGCCAAAACGCAGAGCGCACAGGGCAACACAGTGGACAGGCGGGCGCGCCGGAGGGCCAAGGCCGCAGGAAGCAGACACAACAGAGAGCGCGGCAAGGTCAGAGCGACACCGGGATTGCGGGAACGAACAATGCGGGAAGAAACAGGGGGAAGGACAGACGGGGAAAGTTAGGACGCGTGGAAGTGCGTGGGGCCAAAAAACAACCAGACACAGGTGAAGACAGACAAGGAGGACAGGCTACGCGACTGAGGAAGGCACAATGAGCCGACGCGCAAGCGAAGGTCAATGCGCAGGAGAAAATGGGGTGAAGCAGCGTGACTGCGGGAAAAACGGACTTTGGTTCGAGAAGGCCAGGACGGTGGCCGAAACGAGCGAGGGAGACAGGAAAGGGAAGGAGCGATTTGAACGTGGCAGCGAAGACGAAAGGCGTAACGAACGCAAGCAGCAGCGTGCCGCTGGCCAGCGAGCAAGGTGCACGCAGCAACAGAAGAGAAAAACCAGCAACACGCATGGGTTGCTTTGGCAAAAGGACAACGACTTAATGACCGTTTTGTTTTGTTTTGTTTCAGTTTTGTGCGGGCGGCGCGACAAGGAAGCAAGACGAACTGAAGCAGAGGCAGGCACGAGGGGTTGAGGGCAACAAAGGGGAAAGACTTTCGTTGGCCAAAAGAAGAGAAGGAGAGGAGGATCAGCAGAGAAAAAAAACAGAGGAAGGGGTGAGTGTGCTTCTGGAAGAGGACAAAGGGCAAAGGCGCACATGCGGAACGGAGGAAGAAAAAACAGCCGCGCGCACTGAGCGCGAACGCGGTCAAAAGAAAGGAGGAAGGGGATCGTCGAGGGGACGAGAGCGAGACGATGTGGGAGATGGCGGACAAAAGCAGATTCAAACAGGGGGCCTGTTGAGCATGCGGGAGAGCGAAAAGATGGAAAGTAGAAGAAGGATGCGGGAGGAGCCAGATATCGGAATGGAAGGGAGGGGAGTCTTGGGGCGAGTTGTGCGCACGTCGGGGGTGGCACTGGGAAGTGCGATGGGGGCAAGAAAGACGAGGCAGAGCGGGGATGGACGAAGACAGAAGTAGCCCGCAGGGTGGCAAAGACGGAGACTGAGGGTGAAACGCCGAGACACAGCTATGTCGGAAGCGCGGGCAGGACTTTCGTCGCAGGCGCAAAACGGCATAGAGGCAGGCAAAGGGTCGGTGGAGGTCACAGAGGAGTAGGCAGGCTAGCGGGCAAACGAGGGACAGGTTTGACAGCACTGTTTCGAGGGATAAAATAGGCGGAGCGGAAAATGGGGCCGCGCGAGCGGTACGACGCAAGCGAAACAGAGATTAAAAACAGGACCGAAGCCCGCGAACCGCGAACCGACAGGACAGGCAGTGCCGAAGCCAATGGAGACGAGGATAAGTGAGCGAAGGAAGCGAAGTCGCTCGGGATAAATCAAGAGATAAGCGCGCAAGGCTGCCGCACTGACCAGCCAAGTTGCTATAAAGGAGGCGTGAAAAAGCGGTGACAAAGGAGATTGGCGACCAAATGCGAAAACGAGAAAAAACTGAGCGGATCGAAGGAGTTGAGGGAACAAGGAGGGATGCACAGGAGCGGTTTTTGGTGCCTGGGCAGAGAGGCCGCAACGAGACAACGGGTAAAGGGAACAGGAAGTGCGCCGCGCAGCCAAAATGAAGAACGACCGAATGATGAGAAAACGAAGAGAAGCGTGGCGACTAACCACGGTAAAGATGAGCGAAGAGCAGAACAGGGCGAGAACAGAGTGAGGATGGGGAAGAACGAAGCAAAGATGGATGAGGGGAAAAGGGCGGCTGCGGGAAGGAAGGAAGAAAAATGAGGAGAGAGGGGGACGGGTCCGCGGAAACGTTGCTTGTGCGTTTTCTTTTTCTTTGTCTTTTTTTTCGACGCTGGTGCGATCGACGGGGGAAAAACGAAGATGAAGTGGCACAGGAAGACCGAGAAGAAGAAAGCCTGGAAGCATTGTATTTGTGGGGAGGAAAGCGTTTGTGGGTGGGAGAGAAAGCACGAGCAGGGGAGGTGGATTGGGCATTAACATAAATTGGTAGACGCTTCATTGAAGACGAGGAAATAGCGAGAAGAGAGAAAGAGTTGTATTAAATTTTTGAAAATGTTGGCGTTTTTATTTAGTTTTGAAGTGACTCATTTTAGCAGTTGTTTATTGTGTGAGTTTTATGCGGAAAAATTGACGACGGGAAATGTGACCTGAAGACGAAAATGTGTGGCGAGGAAACGCGTGATTTGACTTCATTTTTTTTTAGTGGCTTTGAATTAATAGGAGAATTTTATTTCTTATTATTGTTGTTAGATATTATAGTTATTTTTATTATTGTTATAATTTTAATTTTATAATTCTTTTTTTATTTTAAAAAAAGACGCATTCGAACAGGGCGGAGGCAGATTTCATGACACGCATTTTGTGTTTTCCTTGAGTACATATTTGAACTTAGAGAGGCAAACGAAGAAAACGGGTAGAAAAGAAAAGAAAAGAAGCAGAGCGTAAGAGACGAGAGGCGAGCGGCGAGCGAAAAAAGGCATGAAAATGAGGAGAAGCGAGTTATTAAATTTTTTAAATTTTTTTAAATTTTATTTTAATCTTATTAATTTTATTTTATTTAGTTTTATTTTACGGTTAAAATAGGATAAGCTGAAATGCTTTGCGATTGTGTTTCGTTGGCTTTTTTCGCCCACCTTTCTCTGCCGAGTGCGATTTGATACAAATTTTCGCTTAACGTATTTTATTTTATTTTATTTTATTTTTTTAATTTTTTTAATTTATTTAATTTTTTTTTCTCCGTGTTTTGAACTTTTGCAAAGAAAATTTTGTGGTGCCGTATTTTTTCACCCAAAAGAATTGTGTTAGTTTGTACTTTTTTCTGACAGTCTTCGGATGGATTTTATGAGGTGACTGAGGTTTCTTTTTTGAAAAGAAACAAGGAGCAAGAAAAAAATTCGTCGAGCAAGTGACGCAGGCGCGTTAGCTTAAAAAATACGGAGGTGTTGCCTCGGTTTTCTGTCGAACGTGGAAAAAAGGACGAAAATACACGTGAGCAGCTTTTTCTATTTTCTTTTGGGAATTTTTTTTTTTCGTAATTAGGGAACCTGCCTTACCACAAGCCAAAAGAAGCAAAAACAAAAAAAAAGGAAGGCAAAAATAAAACAAAATTTTTTCACTTCTCCTGCTGCTAGATATTTTATCGCAAAGTCCCTGACCAAATTTCTTTTTTCTTTTTTCTTTTTTTCTTTTTTGCTTTTTTGCTTCCGTCCGCTTTTATTATTTTTTTTCTTTTTTTCAGTTTTGAGCTCTTTGCCATGACGCCTTTTTTTTGTTTTTGTTGACCTTTTTTTTCGCCGTAGTGTTCACTCTCCGCATATTTTTAGTTTATTATTATCTTTTTATTTCTTTTATTTATTTTTCTTTTATTTCTTTCTTCTTCGTTGTTCTTATTTTTTCTTTATCTGAGTGCTGTGACTCATCTTTCCTTTACATGCATTTTTGTTGTTCTCTGTAAGTTCCGGCTGGCCACAAAAAGCACCATGCCTATAAATAAGTGCAAGCAAACAGCCAAGCGTCTGCCGGCAGAAAAGTGAGCAGCTGAAAATAGCAAGAATCAAGAAAAAGGTGATGAGATGATGATCGTAATGCTGTGCTTGTGTTGTCCGAAAGCTGCTTTTCTTTCTTTTTCGTTTTGTTCTCTTGCTTTTTTTCCTTTTTCTTTTTTTCTTCGCTTCTCTGTTTTTTTTTGTTTTTTTCATTTACTTTAACTTTAAACAACTTTGCGTCTTTCTCTGTCCGTTCATTTTTTCTCTTTCTGCTTTTCTCTCTTTGCGCTGTGCACTCTGTGTCCTTTTTTCTTTCTTTGCACCTTTCTCTGCAGTTTTTTCGTGCGCAGCCTTTTGTGTCGTATTGTCCCTTCCTCGCTTCTAACTTTGTTCGTTCTTGTGTGTTCGTCATTTCTTTGCTCGTCTCTTGCGTGGTGGCCGGCAGTGGTTTTGTTTTTCTTCGCGCGACACGTGTGCGTGTGCACGCGTGTTGTGTAAGTGCCGTCTTTTTTCCTTGCCTTTTCCTTGCCTTTTCCTTGCCTTTTGTTTTCCGTTTTCGGTGCGTGGAGGCGTGCCTTACGCGCCAGGACTTTGTGCTGTTTTCTCTTTCCGTGCTACCTTCCTTTCTGGTTGTTTCTTTTTCTTGTGTGCGGCTGTGTGTGCGAGTTGCGCGTTGTGATGTGTTTCCGCAGCGTTGTGTTTTCCACGTGTGTGCGTTGCGCCTCTTGTGTTGGCGCGTGCGTGTCTCGTCTCCGCTGTCATTTTCGCGTTCGTTGTGCTGTGTCCTCTGTGCGTTGTTGTGTTGGCGCGTGTGCGCCTCGCGGCGGTTCCAAGCACTTGCGTGCGCTGTGCTAAATGTGCTGTGTTGTCCGCAGCGTTGCGAGCAGTAGCGCTGCTGGCAGCGTTTTGTGTGTGGCGGTGCTGTGTGCGCTGCTTGCTTGTGGTGCCTTTCCTGTGCCGTCGGTTTCGCACTGTTCAGTTCCTTGGTTCCACCTGGTGCCCGTTGGGCAGGTGGTTGATGTTTCCGCGGCGGTGTCGTGTTCTTGTGGGTGGCCGTTGTGTTGTTGTGCGGCACCCTTGTTTCTTGTCGTTTGCTTTGTGCTCGTTGTCTGTGCTTTTGGCGGTGTGGCCATGCGTTGCAGTGTTTCTTGGTCTTGTTCTGTTATTGGTGCGCAGAGGTTCCCGGCTGCTGTGTTGCACTTTTTCTGCACGTTTGCAATGAGTGTTCTGAGTTGCTCGAGCTTGCTTTTTATGTCGGTCCACGTTGCTGTTGCTTTGGTGTCGATGGTGATTGCGGAGTTGGCTGCTGAGCTTCCTGGCCCGTCGTGGTGACTGGCCGTGCTGTGGTGTGCTGGTGTGACTTGCCACCACCGTCCCCAGATGAGCGTTCTCTCCTTGGCGCTGGTCTTTGCGATGATGCCGCCGTGCTTGTGAGTGCGGCCTTTCGACCTGTAGACGACTAGCGGGCAGGCTTGCCCCTCGGTGGCGTCGTCTGCTGTGTTGACTCCCGTTGTTGTACTTTCCGGTGCTTTGAATGTCTCGCCGCTGCTGCTTTCGGCAAGTACCTTTTCTGCCAGGTTCGGCAATTTGCCTTTTCCGTTTGCGAGCATCTTTTCAATGCCGTTTTTGAGTGCGTCCTTTGCCAAAGCTTCGACTTCAGCTGTCTTAGGTACGCAGATTGCGTCGTATGCGTACTGGGCGTCCTGCGTCGAAAACTCAGCCGTTTCATCGCTGTCACTCTGCTTTGAAATGCACAGTTTGCCGCTAGTCGTGCCACCCGAGAGTGCTGAGAAGGCGAAGACGGCGCTGCGTATGTCGACTGCCCACGCTGCCGCCTCTCGAGCCAGGCGCAACGCGACCGCGCCGACTTGTGCGTTCATGCTCTGCAGCGCCGCCGCGGTCCCGAGCGCGTCGACTGCTGTCGCGTTGTTCGTCTTGCTCAGTGCAGTTGCGAGCGCCTCTTGCCACGCTGATGCGTTAGCTGACCGTGCCGCTGCCTCTGTGGCTGCAAGCTCCGCCGCGCTCGCCACCGCGTCCAACGCCGTCGCGAAGCTGCACGCGCCCTGTGCCGACGAGCGCTTCACGCCCTTTGCCGCGTGCCCCTGCGCTTTGTTCGCAGAAAGAAGGGCGAGCAACGAGGCAAACCCCAAAAGGCTCGTCCAAAAACGCTTCATTCTCCCCTTCTCTTGACTGCTCAACCACGTCGCCCTCTCTCCTCCCGGCGTTGTTGGCGCTGCGCTGCAAACACCTCCGCCCGCCAGCTGACCTCGCGCGGCTCCATCGCTCCAGCCGTGCGCCCACAAGCGATGGCTGCAAAGCAGCGACCTCCCCGCTCGCTCCCCGCGCGGCGCTGCAGCCTCTCACTTCGCGTCGTGGCCGCCGCGCCAACGCCCCGCGTGCTTTCCCCGCTGGTGAGCGAGCAAGGCCGCGCGACTCGGACGCGAATGCGCGGCGGCGGGACGTTATTTGCTGTGGCTGCGCAAGGCCAAGCGAGCAGCAGCGGCACAGCGTAGCACAGCTGGCGTCTGCGGCTCACCGTCCCCACCCTGGACATGCTAAGAGCATGTCTCGCCGCAAAGCGGAGCCCGCTGGACCAAAAAGCCACGGGCAGGGCCGTTCAGCCGGCGCGGCCTGGACAGTGTCGAGGACCTGCTGGCGGAATCCTGCGTCCAGCCTGACCGCGTGTCGAGACGGCGGGTCGGAGCGGCGCACACAGCAGGAAGCGTCGATTTTCCGTCACGACGGCGTGCGTGGCCACGCATCACGCGAGGCGCGTTGCGGCGTCCACAGCCAGGGACTGGCGCAGACCGGACGGACACAACGCGCGACTCGTTCAATGGCCACGAGACAGGCGCAGTGGTGTCTCGCTGCTCGCAGTCGCGTGCGACCGAGGACCCGCACGGGACGCAGGCAACAGTGGAGCGTGGTTATTGCCGCCAAGTCGACGCGCTCGCACTCCCGTCATTTGCGCCAGAACGTGACGGCGCGCGCGCCGAGTGGCGGGTGAGGAGGTCTGCCGTCGCTTGGTGCGTGACATGTCTCTGCTCACGCGTCGCGCCACCGCTCCACAACGCACCGCAGCGGTACGGAGGGGGAAAGCGACACACACAGGGCGTGGCACGCTCACACCCGGCGCGAGGCCAGGCACACTTTCACACAGCGTGCGCGCGAGGAGCGACGCGGCAGCGCACGCGGGACGGTAGCGAGCGGCTCCGCAGCGGTAGGGCGTTGGCCTGACGCGGTCATGAAGGGCAGAAGCGCGGGACAGAGGGAAGTGGCCCGACAACCGTCGACAAACGTCTGGGCGCGCCCGCGGCACGCTACCTGCCGGTTCGCGTCCGCCGCACGAACACCAGGCATAAGGAGGCGCGGGGAGCACAGGGGCGCGGCAGCGGTGCGACAAGGCGCCCCGGGGATTTCCCTTTGCTCGCGTGCCGGCCTTGGTCGCTAGCGAAATGCGGCAGCTTTCACCGCGCGCACGAAGAGAATGTGCACACGTACTGCGGCGAAGGCGGACACAGGGAGTGGATTGGCACAGGAGGCCGCGTGCGTGCTTTGCTGGGCGCGAAGGCGCATGGCGCTTGCATAGCTTGATGGAACATTGGCCAACACCACGGAGGCTTACACAAGGAAAGCACAGACGCAAACAGTCGAAGCATCCACCCACCGCGCGGCCGCGCCGAATGGCAAAGAGGGAGCGCGGTGCCAGAAATATTTCCAGGAGGAAGGCACAACGGAATGACATGGGAGACAGCAAGCGCGCGATGGCGCGTTGGGGTGAGCCGGTCAATAGCCACGCCACGGCGGGAGAAGCCCGCGTCGCCAAGGGCGAAGACGAGGTGCGCGGCGCAGAACCACAGTCATAAGGACGGAGATGAATTGACGGCGCACAGTGGAAAACGGGAAACGGTACCAGGCGCGAACGCATGGGCGGTGCGCGGACGTCGCCACACGTGGGGCAACGCGAGCGGCGGAGAGTGGTGTTTGGGTTGTGGGCTCTGCCCGCGCTACTGTGTGCGACGGTGCGCAGGGGCGCGGACGCACCAGGCGAGCACGCGCCTGGTGCTCAGGACACATTCTATGACGTTCGTTCCTTGCGTCAAGATGTGTGCCGTGGAAAGGCAAGGGTGAGAAGGCAGGGCACAGAACAGCAGACACGTTCGGGACGAGTGGGGGACAAGGGGGTGCGGTTCCGCGACCGGGTCTCGAACGCTGGTCACCAAGGTGATACGGACCATTGGAACAGGATTGGGATGTGGGGACGAGGGAGAGAACACAAGGAAGAAACGGCGCTCAATGTAAGGGTGGCCGCAGCGCGAGCGGAAGGGAGGTTGCTTGAAAGAGAGACACCGTGGCGGATGGTGGTGACGGCGACGATGAGGCGAGTGGCAGCTAGCCGTGCGAACAGAAAGAAAAGCCGTGCGAGGAACAGCGCGACACGCTAAGGAAGTGAGCATGACGCCCGTCGTTGGCAGAAAGGCCAGAAAGCATGACAGCTGCATTGGACCGCGTGACTGCAGAAATGCGGGTTTGGCGACGCCTTGTTTTGCACATGTGCTCTTGAGGGGTGTGATGGGGGCGGAGGAATGCTAAGAGCGGCGCACAGGGCTGAGGGGTGAAGGTCAGACACTTGCTGCGGGGCACACAGGTGGTGTGACGCAGAGCGACTGGGCTTTCAGTGGGGGGACGCCCGGGCATTTGGAAAGGAAGCAACGGCGGCACGGCCCACTGATCTTGTCCGACGAGGAGCGGAAGATGAGACGACGATGAAAGCAGAGGGCGAACCAGGCACTGAGGTGTGGACATGAAAGAAGACGGAATTTAGATGGAGTAAGGCAAGCGCGAGGGGAGGCAGAGAGGCAAAAGGTGGCCGGCGTGCTCGGGAAGCAGGTGACCAGGGGCAGGGGCGGCGCAAGGGACGAGGGAAGAGGGACCAGTGGCCCTGCCGTTGGGCGGACGAGAAGGACTACAGAGAGGTGAGCTGAGCGACGGCCTTGGAGCATGGCGATCGCGCGGAGGACATTGTTCAGACAAGCGAAGGGAAGCAGCAGTGTGCGGACAGAACTCGAGAACAGACAGGCGTGGACCACGACGGAACGACGAGTGCTTTGCGTGCAGCGAAGGAAAGCTGGCACGGCGATTGTGGTGTCGCTTTTTGGGGTGGGGGATCGGTGAAGAAGTCGCGGGATATGGGGACGCGGCATTTTGCGTTCCTTAATAGGGGAAGTGGACTAGCGGAGCCTGAGAGGGCGGAATTTTCGCGAATGCGTGCAGATCGGGAGTGCGGAGAGGCAAACAACCGAAGGCAGGCTGTCGGCGTGAGCAGGAAACCGTGTCGCACACGTGAGTGCGTCGCAGTTGCACGCGGACTCAGCGGTGTATTTTTTCAGAGACGATTGGGTAGAGACGCGAGGGTGGTGAAAACGAGGGACGGAAGAACAATACGATGGAGAGAACTTGGGCAGCCGCCCGCGGACGCAGCGAGGCACAGAGCAGGCAAATTGGCACCGTCGGGATCGGGGTTGGGCACACAGAAAGCCGGCGCTGAGTGGAGAGAGAAAAGGAGTTTCGACGACGGACGCTTGCGCGGAGGTTGGCAGAGCTTAGTGGGGCTGTTGGCAACGGAGAAGGGACGGCAAAGAAGGTCGCGAGGCAGTCGAGGTAGCTACAAGAGGGCACTTTGCGACTGGCGAAGCGCGGCCGCGGGGGGTCGATGGGATGTGCTTTGGCGGGCGGACAAGGGGTAGTGAAGGGTGCGTGGTTCTTGATTTTGTTTAGCGCTTTTTCGGAGCACGGGTCGGGGAGACGAACACGGGATCAGTTGGACGGCGTCGTGCATTGGAACTTGTGGCGCGGCGGCGCAGAGAGGGAACGGATATCGAGGCCTTCACGACCAAGGGCGCACACAAAGGAAGACACGTAAGCACAAGGAAACGACGGGCGCTACGACGACAATCGACCAGGTGAGGCGAGGGAGAAAGGGTCCGCAAGGATTGAAAATGGCGGTACTTGATGCAAAGGCGGAGAAGTAAACACGCCGCAAGACGCCGCGTGACGAAGAGCGCAGACGCGAGGAAAGGACGTTGTGTTGACTTTTTTGGACGACGACTTTTGGAGACGCTGGTGAGACGGGCGAGGGACAACCTGGCAATGCAGCGCGCAGATGCACACAGCCAGTTGCGTTTTTGGTCGTGAGCGTGGCAGGCGTAGAACATTTTGGACCTTGACAGGCGCGAAGCGGTGCGTGCAGCGAAAGAAAAGCGCGAGACATACGGAATGCGCACAGGGCGGAAAGCGACACCGAGGAAGAGGTGGGGGACACCACGCAAGCAGCGAACGCAGAAGCGTGAGGCATTGTTTTTGCAACTGTGGCGGAGAGTGCATGTGCCGCGCGAAGAAGGGGGAACGGGGATGCGGCGTTTTCGTGGTCAGGAGGAGGACGAAAGTTCTGAGTGCTTGGGTGGTGGGAGACACGTTGTTCCGGTTTTGGTGCCAACAGATTTCGGGAGCAGGCGACAAGCAGGGCTCTGGGGAGACAGCGGTGCTGCGCAGCCAAATCAACGGGATGCGGTCCGAGAAGGAGGTGGACGAAACAGACGCACCCGGGTTGCCGGAGAGGAAGGCGGGCCCGGCGCCGGGTGATAGAGAAGGCGTTTGCGGGCGAAGAGAGCTGGTGCGGGGGACGAAGTGTGGGGGCGGGGGGCGCAATCGGAGAAAAGGGAAGCGGGAGACAAAGGACGGGACAGGAAAGTGTTCACACGGATCGGGGTCCTGGCGGCTTTCGGGACCAGGGGCCGCGGTGGAGGACACCACGCACCGCGAAGCATGCCAAGGAGTGGACGAGTAGCGGGGCCTTGTTTTGGTGTCGGCGCAGGAAGGGAAATGAAGGGAAGGAAGGGTGTGGGTCGCGTTTGCGGGGAACTGCGAAGGGTGAAATGCGCGAGAAACGTGGCCGGAGGGGAACGAGGCCGGGCAAAGGGATTTGATTTGCAGGGGGAACGCGGAGAGTGCAAGAGGAAAAAAGGGGTGCGATTAAGCAAGCTCGTTGTGCGCATGGGGACGGGACACCTTGGACGGCCGTAGATTGAAGACCGAAAGGCTGGTGAACAGTTGGCTTGGGTTTGGCGGAAACGAAGGGAGGCGAAGGGAAACAAAGAGAGGCGTGAGCGTCAGTTGAAAGAAAGAAGCGGTTCGACAAGGGGATTGCTGGGGACTCTGCGGGAGGAGGAAAAAGCAGTTTGCAACGCGCGGGCGGCAGCGGGGATTTAGCGAACCGGCGCACACGAGTGGGAACGGGGGGAAGACAGGCGGGAAACAGACGGCGGAGTGGAGGTGTTTCGTCCAGATTCGGGCCTGAGACGAGGGCAAATGGCGAGTAGAAAGAGAACGTCGGCGTGGAAGTGGCATTTCGCCGAAATGAGGGGAAAAGGCAGGACTCGGGAGAAGGGGGAAAATGTAAGCAAGGTTGAATCGAAAGCACGAGCAGAAGGGGACGGGGAAGGAGTAAGCAGGCCAGGCGCCGGAACCGGAAAACAGCAGGGAGGGAAACGCGCACGCGACGAGTGCCGCGAAGGCCGGTCCGTGGAGAAGGATGCGAGGGGAAAAAGGGCAATGGGAGAGTGAGAAAGGAGGACGCGAACGACGCGAGGACACCGCGGTGGGAAAAAGGGGAAACGAAGAGAGGGGCGGCAAAGGGGACACGTGCAGGGGGCAGGGAAGAGAAAAGCGGAGAAAGGCAAGTAGGAAATCAGGGCCCAGGACAACGAGGGAAGTTGCGTGGACCGAGGAGGCAAGGGAAGCATTGCGAGCAACAGGATTTGTGGTAGGACAAAAAAGCGACGCCAGCTATTTTTGAAAAGGACGGGCCAAGGCACACCAGCCGGGAGGCGCACTTACGGCAGCGCGCATCGCACACAGTGAGACGCGACGATGAGGAGATGGACAAACATCGAGACTGTGACAGGGAAGGAGGGGAAACAAGCGCACGAGGTGGAGGTTGGGTAGATGCGAGGGGAAGGCGTGCAGGGGCTGGCCGAGGAGTGACCACGAGTTTGGCAAGGGCGATGGAGGAAAGCGCCGAAGGCGTAAGCAGAGCCGAAGGCACTCAGCAGGGCTCGAGAGGAAGATTAACAACAGATCTGCAACAAAAGCCGAGCCGGTGGACGAGGAATGCACGCCTTGCGAAGACACGAAACGGGGCGGAGACTGAAAGGGGGCGAGTCGCGAACAAACGCGCTCGGTGATGGGCAGCCGGAACAACAGGTGGAAATGGCTCGGAGGTGAAGAAATAAACGCGTTGGCAAAGCAACGCAGCCGGTTGGTGACTTAGTGGTGAGGGGGTTTGCCGGCAAGCGTTGGGGGAAGCACGAAGTTCCGCGCGTCGGGAAAGAGAAGCGCAGGAGAAGGAGGGTTTTGCTGGGAAGGAGGCGCACCGAAAGGGGGCGCGTGTAAGCAACGCCGCAGGAAGTTCGCGGCTAACAACGAGAAAGGCCGGGAAAGCGGCGTTTGAAGTGGAGGGACAGCCAAAGCTGGGGAGGAGCCTGCCGAAAGGATGCAGCACAGAGAATGGGGAAGACGATAACACCGGGGAATTTCGAAACTATCGGAATGGGACGACGAAGCCGGGCGGAGGTGTCCAGACCAACAAGAGGGAAAAAGACAAGGGGGGGGGGTAGGGAGCTGGAAACAGACGAGTGTTGCAAACACCAGGGCCGACGCTGATTCGAAGAACCGAGCGCTTCCGAAGGGGAGAGGCCGCAGAATTAAAGGTGCCTTTACGAAAGGCAAAGGAGCACCAGGCAGCGAACGGAGGAAGACCACGTAATGAAAAAGGAAATGCGGGGGGAAATAAAGGACGGGACATGGAAAGAGGCGAGGACGAGGAGAAGGGGAGAGATGCCGAAACCAAAAGCGGAGGGAGCAGTGTTTGTTGGAGACGGGAAAAGAGGTTGAAGCCAAGAGTTACGTGAGCGAAGTGGGTGGCGAAGGAAAAAAACACGACGGTGCGGAACAGGGAGGGGGCAGACAGAAAGGGAAGAGGACGCGAGAGCGGAGAGAGCAAGTGTACGGGGATGGTAGACAAACTTATGGCAATGGGCCTTGAACGAAAGGCGAGAAAGCGCGAGGGACTAAGCCTTGAGGTTGCGCACGGGACCGGAGAAAGGCCACGGAGTCAGGAGGTGGGTGGCAGACAGCCGACACGATGCGGAAGGATGCAAGAGGCAGCAGACACGTGCACAGCTGAGTAATGGAAAAGCGCCTGTTCAGAGCTGAATTGAAACGGACAAAGGAAGGTGCGGGTAGAAGAGCAGCGGGAAAGCCGGAGAGGGGAGGAAAGGTGCCGGGAACGCGAAACCGGCCAATGAAGAGGGGGGAACTACAGCGGGCGCTGGAGGGGAAACAAGGAGAGAGCAAAGGAGCGTGCAGGCAAGGCACTGTTGACAACAAAATTGGGGGCGACGGTTGATCGGACCGAGCGGGGACAGCGGGATTCGGAGCGGAGGGAACACAAGAAGAAGAACCAACAGTTTGGGGTGCAGAAGACCAAACAAGAAAGCAGACGCGCAGCTGCCACAAAGGACAAGGGGGACATGGGACCAGGCCCATCACATAGAAAAACGCGGCGAAAGGAGCGCGGTCATAGGGACAACGCTGCGAAGAGAAAAAAGAGAACAGGGGGAGGCAGAGTACGGTCAAAAGCAAACTGGAAGTGGGTTTGGAGGAAGAGGGGCATCCACAAACGCTGGGAGCGAAGCAAAGGAACGCAGGAAAGAAGGGTCCAGCGCCGGAGGGGGAAAGACGGGGCGGCGCGGGGCGTCGGAGCACGAAGGCCAGGGGATGGACAGCGAAACGCGGGGTAGCGATTAGTTGACAGTTGGGGGGACTGAAAACTAGGCGGACAGAGCAAAGAGGTGGGCGAATAAACTGGAAGTAGAGAGTGGAAGAAATGACCAAGGACGAAGTGGACCACAAAGCATGGGGAAGAAACAAAAAGGTGACTGCGAAGAGACGCCCAACACACCCGCTAGCGGAGGAGTTGTTGAGCCGTGGGTGGTCAAGGTGTGGCAGAGAGGGCACAAAAATCGAGAGACAGGACAAGCGGTTAGACGCAGCGCCGACGGAAAAGGCCGCAGAGCCAAAACGCAGAGCGCACAGGGCAACACAGTGGACAGGCGGGCGCGCCGGAGGGCCAAGGCCGCAGGAAGCAGACACAACAGAGAGCGCGGCATGGTCAGACAGACACCGGGATTGCGGGAACGAACAATGCGGGAAGAAACAGGGGGAAGGACAGACGGGGAAAGTTAGGACGCGCGGAAGTGCGTGGGACCAAAAAACAACCAGACACAGGTGAAGACAGACAAGGAGAACAGGGACACTGACCGAGGAGAGCACAATGAGCCGTCGCGAAGCCGAAGGTCAATGCGCAGGAGGAAATGGGGTGAAGCAGCGTGACTGCGGGAAAAACGGACTTTGTGTCGAGACAGCACGGACGGTGGCCGGGACGAAAGAGGGCCAGGAAAGGACAAGACGCGATTTGAACGTGGCAGCGAAGACGAAAGGCGTAACACACGCAAACAGCAGCGTGCCGCTGGCCAGCGAGCGGACGAGGTGCACGCAACAGCAGAGCAGGAAAACCAGCGCCGCGCATGGGTTGCTTTGGCAAAAGGAAACGGCTTAATGCCCGTTTTGTTTTTTTGTTTCAGTTTTGTGCGAGCGGCGCGACAGGGAAGCAAGACGAACTGAAGCAGTGGCAGGCACGAGGGGTTAAGGAAGGCACAGGGAGACGACTTTCGTTGAATAACAGAAAGGACAGGACAGGGCGGAGAGGAAAAAAAACAGAGGAAGACACCCGGCAAGGGGTGGGTGTTTTTCCGGACGAGGACAAAGGACCGAGAAGCACATGCGGAACGGAGGAAGAAAAAACAGCCGCGCACTGAGGCCGAACGCGGTGATAAGAAAGGAGGAGGGGATGCGTCGATGAGACGAAGGCAAGACGATGCGGGAGATGGCGGACAAAGGAAGGTTCAAACAGGAGGTCTGTTGAGCATGCGGGAGAGCGAAAAAACGGAAGGTAAAAGAAGGATGCGGGAGGAGCCAGGTATCGGAATGGAGGGGAGGGGAGTCTTGGGGCAAGTTGTGCGCACGTCGGGGGGGGAACTGGGAAGTGCGATGGGGGCAAGAAAGACGGAGCGCAGCAGGGATGGACGAAGACAGAAGAGCCAAAGGGTGACAAAGACGGAAACTGAGGGTGAAGAGCCGAGACACAGCTATGTCGGAAGCGCGGGCAGGACTTTCGTCGCAGGAGAAAGACGGCATAGAGGAAGGCGCAGGGTCGGTGGAGGTCACAGAGGAGTAGGCAGGCTAGCGGGCAAACGAGGGACAGGTTTGACAGCAATGTTTCGAGGGATAAAATAGGCGGAGCGGAAAATGGGAGCGCGCGAGCGGTACGACGCAAGCGAAACAGAAATTAAAAACATGACCGAAGCCCGCGAACCGCGAACCGACAGGACAGGCAGTGCCGAAGCCAATGAAAGCGAGGATAAGTGAGCGAAGAAAGCGAAGTCGCTCGGGATAAATCAAGAGATAGGCGCGCAAGGCTGCCGCACTGACCAGCCGAGTTGCTATAAAGGCGGGGTGAGAAAGCGGAAAAGGAAGACATTGACAACCAAATACGCAAACGAGAAAAGACTGAGCGGATCGAAGGAGTTGAGGGAACGAAGCGGAATGCACAGGAGCGGCTTTTGGTGCCTGGGCAGAGAGGCCGCAACGAGAACACGGGTAAAGGGAAGCGGGTAAGGGGAGCGCAGCCAAAATGAAGAACGACCGAATGATGAGAAAACGAAGAGAAGCGTGGCGACTAACCACGGTAAAGATGAGCGAAGAGCAGAACAGGGTGAGGACAGAGGGAAACAAGAGAAACAATGGGGAGGAACGAAGCGAAGATGGATGAGGGGAAAAGGGCGGATGCGGGAAGGAAGGAGGAAAAATGAGGAGAGAGGGGGACGGGGCCGCGGACACGTTGCTTGTGCGTTTTCTTTTTCTTTGTCTTTTTTTTTGCCGCTGGTGCGATCGACGGGGGAAAAACGAAGATGAAGTGGCAAAGAAGAGGCGGAAGAAGAAAGCCTGGAAGCATCGCGTTTGTGTGGAGGAAAGCGTTTGTAGGTGGGAGAGAAAGAAAGAGCAGGGGAGGCGGATTGGGCATTAACATAAATTGGTAGACGCTTCATTGACGACGAGGAAATCGCGAGAAGAGAAAAAGAGTTGTATTAAATTTTTGAAAATGTTGGCGTTTTTATTTAGTTTTGAAGTGACTCATTTTAGCAGTTGTTTATTGTGTGAGTTTTATGCGGAAAAATTGACGACGGGAAATGTGACCTGAAGACGAAAATGTGTGGCGAGGAAACGCGTGATTTGACTTCATTTTTTTTTAGTGGCTTTGAATTAATAGGAGAATTTTATTTCTTATTATTGTTGTTAGTTATTATAGATATTATAGTTATTTTTTATTATTGTTATAATTTTAATTTTATAATTATTTTTTTATTTTAAAAAAAGACGCATTCGAACAGGGCGGAGGCAGATTTCATGACACGCATTTTGTGTTTTCCTTGAGTACATATTTGAACTTAGAGAGGCAAACGAAGAAAACGGGTAGAAAAGAAAAGAAAAGAAACAGAGCGTAAGAGACGCGAGGCGAGCGAAAAAAGGCATGAAAATGAGGAGAAGCGAGTTATTAAATTTTATTAAATTTTATTTTAATCTTATTAATTTTATTTTATTTAGTTTTATTTTACGGTTAAAATAGGATAAGCTGAAATGCTTTGCGATTGTGTTTCGTTGGCTTTTTTCGCCCACCTTTCTCTGCCGAGTGCGATTTGATACAAATTTTCGCTTAACGTATTTTATTTTATTTTTTTAATTTTTTTAATTTATTTAATTTTTTTTTCTCCGTGTTTTGAACTTTTGCAAAGAAAATTTTGTGGTGCCGTATTTTTTCACCCAAAAGAATTGTGTTAGTTTGTACTTTTTTCTGACAGTCTTCGGATGGATTTTATGAGGTGACTGAGGTTTCTTTTTTGAAAAGAAACAAGGAGCAAGAAAAAAATTCGTCGAGCAAGTGACGCACGCGCGTTAGCTTAAAAAATACGGAGGTGTTGCCTCGGTTTTCTGTCGAACGTGGAAAAAAGGACGAAAATACACGTGAGTAGCTTTTTCTATTTTCTTCTGGGAATTTTTTTTTTTCGTAATTAGGGAACCTGCCTTACCACAAGCCAAAAGAAGCAAAAACAAAAAAAAAGGAAGGCAAAAATAAAACAAAATTTTTTCATTTCTCCTGCTGCTAGATATTTTATCGCAACGTTCCTGACCTCATTTCTTTCTTTCTTTTTTCTTTTTTTCTTTTTTGCTTTTTTGCTCCCGTCCGCTTTTATTATTTTTTTTCTTTTTTTCAGTTTTGAGCTCTTTGCCATGACGCCTTTTTTTTGTTTTTGTTGACCTTTTTTTTCGCCGTAGTGTTCACTCTCCGCATATTTTTAGTTTATTATTATCTTTTTATTTCTTTTATTTATTTTTCTTTTATTTCTTTCTTCTTCGTTGTTCTTATTTTTTCTTTATCTGAGTGCTCTGACTCATCTTTCCTTTACATGCATTTTTGTTGTTCTCTGTAAGTTCCGGCTGGCCACAAAAAGCACCATGCCTATAAAAAAGTGCAAGCAAACAGCCAAGCGTCTGCCGGCAGAAAAGTGAGCAGCTGAAAATAGCAAGAATCAAGAAAAAGGTGATGAGATGATGATCGTAATGCTGTGCTTGTGTTGTCCGAAAGCTGCTTTTTCCCTTTCTTTTTCTTTTTGTTCTCTTGCTTTTTTCTTTTTTCTTTTTTTCTTTGCTTGTCTCCTTTTTTTGTTTTTTTCATTTACTTTAACTTTAAACAACTTTGCGTCTTTCTCTGTCCGTTCATTTTTTCTCTTTCTGCTTTTCTCTCTTTGCGCTGTGCACTCTGTGTCCTTTTTTCTTTCTTTGCACCTTTCTCTGCAGTTTTTTCGTGCGCACCGTTTTGTGTCGTATTGTCCCTTCCTCGCTTCTAACTGTGTTCGTTCTTGTGTGTTCGTCATTTCTTTGCTCGTCTCTTGCGTGGTGGCCGGCAGTGGTTTTGTTTTTCTTCGCGCGACACGTGTGCGTGTGCACGCGTGTTGTGTAAGTGCCGTCTTTTTTCCCTGCCTTTTCCTTGCCTTTTTGCTTGCCTTTTGTTTTCCGTTTTCGGTGCGTGGAGGCGTGCCTTACGCGCCAGGACTTTGTGCTGTTTTCTCTTTCCGTGCTACCTTCCTTTCTGGTTGTTTCTTTTTCTTGTGTGCGGCTGTGTGTGCGTTGCGCCTCTTTTGTTGGCGCGTGCGTGTCTCGTCTCCGCTGTCATTTTCGCGTTCGTTGTGCTGTGTCCTCTGTGCGTTGCTGTGTTGGCGCGTGTGCGCCTCGCGGCGGTTCCAAGCACTTGCGTGCGCTGTGCTAAATGTGCTGTGTTGTCCGCAGCGTTGCGAGCAGTAGCGCTGCTGGCAGCGTTTTGTGTGCGCTGGTGCTGTGTGCGCTGCTTGCTTGTGGTGCCTTTCCTGTGCCGTCGGTTTCGCACTGTTCAGTTCCTTGGTTCCACCTGGTGCCCGTTGGGCAGGTGGTTGATGTTTCCGCGGCGGTGTCGTGTCCTTGTGGGTGGCCGTTGTGTTGTTGTGCGGCACCCTTGTTTCTTGTCGTTTGCTTTGTGCTCGTCGCCTGTGCTTTTGGCGGTGTGGCCATGCGTTGCAGTGTTTCTTGGTCCTGTTCTGTTATTGGTGCGCAGAGGTTCCCGGCTGCTGTGTTGCACTTTTTCTGCACGTTTGCAATGAGTGTTCTGAGTTGCTCGAGCTTGCTTTTTATGTTTGTCCACGTTGCTGTCGCTTTGGTGTCGATGGTGATTGCGGAGTCGGCTGCTGAGCTTCCTGGCCCGTCGTGGTTGCTGGCTGCGCTGTGGTGTGCTGGTGTGACTTACCACCACCGTCCCCAGATGAGCGTTCTCTCCTTGGCGCTGGTCTTTGCGATGATGCCGCCGTGCTTGTGACTGCTTCCTTGCGACCTGTAGACGACTAGCGGGCAGGCTTGGCCCATGGTGGCGTCGTCTGCTGTGTTGACTCCCGTTGTTGTACTTTCCGGTGCTTCGAATGTCTCGCTGCTGCTGCTTGTTGTGGCAAATACCTTTTCTGCCAGGTTCGGCAATTTGCTTTTTCCGCTTGCGAGCATCTTCTCAATGCCGTTTTTGAGTGCTTCCTCTGCCAAAGCTTCGACTTCAGTTGTCTTAGGCGCGCAGATTGCGTCGAATGCGTACTGGGCGTCCTGCGTTGAAAACTCAGCCGTTTCATCGCTATCACTCTGTTTTGAAATGCACAGTTTGCCGCTACTCCCTCCACCCGAGAGTGCTGAGAAGGCGAAGACGGCGCTGCGTATGTCGACTGCCCACGCTGCTGCCTCTCGAGCCAGGCGCAACGCGACCGTGCCGACTTGTGCGTTCATGCTCTGCAGCGCCGCCGCGGTCCCGAGCGCGTCGACTGCTGTTGCGTTGTTCGTCTTGCTCAGTGCAGTTGCGAGCGCCTCTTGCCACGCTGATGCGTTAGCTGACCGTTCCGCTGCCTCTGTGGCTGCAAGCTCCGCCGCGCTCGCCACCGCGTCCAACGCCGTCGCGAAGCTGCACGCGCCCTGTGCCGACGAGCGCTTCACGCCCTTTGCCGCGTGCCCCTGCGCTTTGTTCGCAGAAAGAAGGGCGAGCAACGAGGCAAACCCCAAAAGGCTCGTCCAAAAACGCTTCATTCTCCCCTTCTCTTGACTCCTCAACCACGTCGCCCTCTCTCCTCCCGGCGTTGTTGGCGCTGCGCTGCAAACACCTCCGCCCGCCAGCTGACCTCGCGCGGCTCCATCGCTCCAGCCGTGCGCCCACAAGCGATGGCTGCAAAGCAGCGACCTCCCCGCTCGCTCCCCGCGCGGCGCTGCAGCCTCTCACTTCGCGTCGTGGCCGCCGCGCCAACGCCCCGCGTGCTTTCCCCGCTGGTGAGCGAGCGCGGCCGCGCGACTCGGACGCGAATGCGCGGCGGCGGGACGTTATTTGCTGTGGCTGCGCAAGGCCAAGCGAGCAGCAGCGGCACAGCGTAGCACAGCTGGTGTCTGCGGCTCACCGTCCCCACCCTGGACATGCTAAGAGCATGTCTCGCCGCAAAGCGGAGCCCGCTGGACCAAAAAGCCACGGGCAGGGCCGTTCAGCCGGCGCGGCCTGGACAGTGTCGAGGACCTGCTGGCGGAATCCTGCGTCCAGCCTGACCGCGTGTCGAGACGGCGGGTCGGAGCGGCGCACAGAGCAGGAAGCGTCGATTTTCCGTCACGACGGCGTGCGTGGCCACGCATCACGCGAGGCGCGTTGCGGCGTCCACAGCCAGGGACTGGCGCAGACCGGACGGACACAACGCGCGACTCGTTCAATGGCCACGAGACAGGCGCAGTGGTGTCTCGCTGCTCGCAGTCGCGTGCGACCGAGGACCCGCACGGGACGCAGGCAACAGTGGAGCGTGGTTATTGCCGCCAAGTCGACGCGCTCGCACTCCCGTCATTTGCGCCAGAACGTGACGGCGCGCGCGCCGAGTGGCGGGTGAGGAGGTCTGCCGTCGCTTGGTGCGTGGCATGTCGCTGCTCACGCGTCGCGCCACCGCTCCACAACGCACCGCAGTGGTACGGAGGGGGAAAGCGACACACACAGGGCGTGGCACGCTCACACCCGGCGCGAGGCAAGGCACACTTTCACACAGCGTGCGCGCGAGGAGCGACGCGGCAGCGCACGCGGGACGGTAGCGAGCGGCTCCGCAGCGGTAGGGCGTTGGCCTGACACGGTCATGAAGGGCAGAAGCACGGGACAGAGGGAAGTGGCCCGACAAGCGTCGACAGACGTCTGGGCGCGCCCGCGGCACGCTACCTGCCGGTTCGCGTCCGCCGCACGAACACCAGGCATAAGGAGGCGCGGGGAGCACAGGGGCGCGGCAGCGGTGCGACAAGGCGCCCCGGGGATTTCCCTTTGCTCGCGTGCCGGCCTTGGTCGCTAGCGAAATGCGGCAGCTTTCACCGCGCGCACGAAGAGAATGTGCACACGTACTGCGGCGAAGGCGGACACAGGGAGTGGATTGGCACAGGAGGCCGCGTGCGTGCTTTGCTGGGCGCGAAGGCGCATGGCGCTTGCATAGCTTGATGGAACATTGGCCAACACCACGGAGGCTTACACAAGGAAAGCACAGCGGCAAACAGCCGAAGCATCCACCCACCACGCGAACGCGTCGCCTGGCAAAGAGGGAGCGCGGTGCCAGAAATATTTCCAGGAGGAAGGCACAACGGAATGACATGGGAGACAGCAAGCGCGCGATGGCGCGTTGGGGTGAGCCGGTCAATAGCCACGCCACGGCGGGAGAAGCCCGCGTCGCCAAGGGCGAAGACGAGGTGCGCGGCGCAGAACCACAGTCATAAGGACGGAGATGAATTGACGGCGCACAGTGGAAAACGGGAAACGGTACCAGGCGCGAACGCATGGGCGGTGCGCGGACGTCGCCACACGTGGGGCAACGCGAGCGGCGGAGAGTGGTGTTTGGGTTGTGGGCTCTGCCCGCGCTACTGTGTGCGACGGTGCGCAGGGGCGCGGACGCACCAGGCGAGCACGCGCCTGGTGCTCAGGACACATTCTATGACGTTCGTTCCTTGCGTCAAGATGTGTGCCGTGGAAAGGCAAGGGTGAGAAGGCAGGGCACAGAACAGCAGACACGTTCGGGACGAGTGGGGGACAAGGGGGTGCGGTTCCGCGACCGGGTCTCGAACGCTGGTCACCAAGGTGATACGGACCATTGGAACAGGATTGGGATGTGGGGACGAGGGAGAGAACACAAGGAAGAAACGGCGCTCAATGTAAGGGTGGCCGCAGCGCGAGCGGAAGGGAGGTTGCTTGAAAGAGAGACACCGTGGCGGATGGTGGTGACGGCGACGATGAGGCGAGTGGCAGCTAGCCGTGCGAACAGAAAGAAAAGCCGTGCGAGGAACAGCGCGACACGCTAAGGAAGTGAGCATGACGCCCGTCGTTGGCAGAAAGGCCAGAAAGCATGACAGCTGCATTGGACCGCGTGACTGCAGAAATGCGGGTTTGGCGACGCCTTGTTTTGCACATGTGCTCTTGAGGGACGTGATGGGGGCGGAGGAATGCTAAGAGCGGCGCACAGGGCTGAGGGGTGAAGGTCAGACACTTGCTGCGGGGCACACAGGTGGTGTGACGCAGAGCGACTGGGCTTTCAGTGGGGGGACGCCCGGGCATTTGGAAAGGAAGCAACGGCGGCACGGCCCACTGATCTTGTCCGACGAGGAGCGGAAGATGAGACGACGATGAAAGCAGAGGGCGAACCAGGCACTGAGGTGTGGACATGAAAGAAGACGGAATTTAGATGGAGTAAGGCAAGCGCGAGGGGAGGCAGAGAGGCAAAAGGTGGCCGGCGTGCTCGGGAAGCAGGTGACCAGGGGCAGGGGCGGCGCAAGGGACGAGGGAAGAGGGACCAGTGGCCCTGCCGTTGGGCGGACGAGGCGGCGTTCAGAGAGGTGAGCTGAGCGACGGCCTTGGAGCATGGCGATCGCGCGGAGGACATTGTTCAGACAAGCGAAGGGAAGCAGCAGTGTGCGGACAGAACTCGAGAACAGACAGGCGTGGACCACGACGGAACGACGAGTGCTTTGCGTGCAGCGAAGGAAAGCTGGCACGGCGATTGTGGTGTCGCTTTTTGGGGTGGGGGATCGGTGAAGAAGTCGCGGGATATGGGGACGCGGCATTTTGCGTTCCTTAATAGGGGAAGTGGACTAGCGGAGCCTGAGAGGGCGGAATTTTCGCGAATGCGTGCAGATCGGGAGTGCGGAGAGGCAAACAACCGAAGGCAGGCTGTCGGCGTGAGCAGGGGAACGTGTCGCACACGTGAGTGCGTCGCAGTTGCACGCAAACTTGGAGGTGTATTTTTTCAGAGACGATTGGGTAGAGACGCGAGGGTGGTGAAAACGAGGGACGGAAGAACAATACGATGGAGAGAACTTGGGCAGCCGCCCGCGGACGCAGCGAGGCACAGAGCAGGCAAATTGGCACCGTCGGGATCGGGGTTGGGCACACAGAAGGCCGGCGCTGAGTGGAGAGAGAAAAGGAGTTTCGACGACGGACGCTTGCGCGGAGGTTGGCAGAGCTTAGTGGGGCTGTTGGCAACGGAGAAGGGACGGCAAAGAAGGTCGCGAGGCAGTCGAGGTAGCTACAAGAGGGCACTTTGCGACTGGCGAAGCGCGGCCGCGGGGGGTCGATGGGATGTGCTTTGGCGGGCGGACAAGGGGTAGTGAAGGGTGCGTGGTTCTTGATTTTGTTTAGCGCTTTTTCGGAGCACGGGTCGGGGAGACGAACACGGGATCAGTTGGACGGCGTCGTGCATTGGAACTTGTGGCGCGGCGGCGCAGAGAGGGAACGGATATCGAGGCCTTCACGACCAAGGGCGCACACAAAGGAAGACACGTAAGCACAAGGAAACGACGGGCGCTACGACGACAATCGACCAGGTGAGGCGAGGGAGAAAGGGTCCGCAAGGATTGAAAATGGCGGTACTTGATGCAAAGGCGGAGAAGTAAACACGCCGCAAGACGCCGCGTGACGAAGAGCGCAGACGCGAGGAAAGGACGTTGTGTTGACTTTTTTGGACGACGACTTTTGGAGACGCTGGTGAGACGGGCGAGGGACAACCTGGCAATGCAGCGCGCAGATGCACACAGCCAGTTGCGTTTTTGGTCGTGAGCGTGGCAGGCGTAGAACATTTTGGACCTTGACAGGCGCGAAGCGGTGCGTGCAGCGAAAGAAAAGCGCGAGAGCTACGGAATGCGCACAGGGCGGAAAGCGACACCGAGGAAGAGGTGGGGGACACCACGCAAGCAGCGAACACAGTAGCGTGAGGCATTGTTTTTGCAACTGTGGCGGAGAGTGCATGTGCCGCGCGAAGAAGGGGGAACGGGGATGCGGCGTTTTCGTGGTCAGGAGGAGGACGAAAGTTCTGAGTGCTTGGGTGGTGGGAGACACGTTGTTCCGGTTTTGGTGCCAACAGATTTCGGGAGCAGGCGACAAGCAGGGCTCTGGGGAGACAGCGGTGCTGCGCAGCCAAATCAACGGGATGCGGTCCGAGAAGGAGGTGGACGAAACAGACGCACCCGGGTTGCCGGAGAGGAAGGCGGGCCCGGGGACGGGTGATAGAGAAGGCGTTTGCGGGCGAAGAGAGCTGGTGCGGGGGACGAAGTGTGGGGGCGGGGGGCGCAATCGGAGAAAAGGGAAGCGGGAGACAAAGGACGGGACGGGAAAGTGTTCACACGGATCGGGGTCCTGGCGGCTTTCGGGACCAGGGGCCGCGGTGGAGGACACCACGCACCGCGAAGCATGCCAGGGAGTGAGCGAGTAGCGGGGCCTTGTTTTGGTGTCGGCGCAGGAAGGGAAATGAAGGGAAGGAAGGGTGTGGGTCGCGTTTGCGGGGAACTGCGAAGGGTGAAATGCGCGAGAGCCGTGGCCGGAGGGGAACGAGGCCGGGCAAAGGGATTTGATTTGCAGGGGGAACGCGGAGAGTGCAAGAGGAAAAAAGGGGTGCGATTAAGCAAGCTCGTTGTGCGCATGGGGACGGGACACCTTGGACGGCCGTAGATTGAAGACCGAAAGGCTGGTGAACAGTTGGCTTGGGTTTGGCGGAAACGAAGGGAGGCGAAGGGAAACAAAGAGAGGCGTGAGCGTCAGTTGAAAGAAAGAAGCGGTTCGACAAGGGGATTGCTGGGGACTCTGCGGGAGGAGGAAAAAGCAGTTTGCAACGCGCGGGCGGCAGCGGGGATTTAGCGAACCGGCGCACACGAGTGGGAACGGGGGGAAGACAGGCGGGAAACAGACGGCGGAGTGGAGGTGTTTCGTCCAGATTCGGGCCTGAGACGAGGGCAAATGGCGAGTAGAAAGAGAACGTCGGCGTGGAAGTGGCATTTCGCCGAAATGAGGGGAAAAGGCAGGACTCGGGAGAAGGGGGAAAATGTAAGCAAGGTTGAATCGAAAGCACGAGCAGAAGGGGACGGGGAAGGAGTAAGCAGGCCAGGCGCCGGAACCGGAAAACAGCAGGGAGGGAAACGCGCACGCGACGAGTGCCGCGAAGGCCGGTCCGTGGAGAAGGATGCGAGGGGAAAAAGGGCAATGGGAGAGTGAGAAAGGAGGACGCGAACGACGCGAGGACACCGCGGTGGGAAAAAGGGGAAACGAAGAGAGGGGCGGCAAAGGGGACACGTGCAGGGGGCAGGGAAGAGAAAAGCGGAGAAAGGCAAGTAGGAAATCAGGGCCCAGGACAACGAGGGAAGTTGCGTGGACCGAGGAGGCAAGGGAAGCATTGCGAGCAACAGGATTTGTGGTAGGACAAAAAAGCGACGCCAGCTATTTTTGAAAAGGACGGGCCAAGGCACACCAGCCGGGAGGCGCACTTACGGCAGCGCGCATCGCACACAGTGAGACGCGACGATGAGGAGATGGACAAACATCGAGACTGTGACAGGGAAGGAGGGGAAACAAGCGCACGAGGTGGAGGTTGGGTAGATGCGAGGGGAAGGCGTGCAGGGGCTGGCCGAGGAGTGACCACGAGTTTGGCAAGGGCGATGGAGGAAAGCGCCGAAGGCGTAAGCAGAGCCGAAGGCACTCAGCAGGGCTCGAGAGGAAGATTAACAACAGATCTGCAACAAAAGCCGAGCCGGTGGACGAGGAATGCACGCCTTGCGAAGACACGAAACGGGGCGGAGACTGAAAGGGGGCGAGTCGCGAACAAACGCGCTCGGTGATGGGCAGCCGGAACAACAGGTGGAAATGGCTCGGAGGTGAAGAAATAAACGCGTTGGCAAAGCAACGCAGCCGGTTGGTGACTTAGTGGTGAGGGGGTTTGCCGGCAAGCGTTGGGGAAAGCACGAAGTTCCGCGCGTCGGGAAAGAGAAGCGCAGGAGAAGGAGGGTTTTGCTGGGAAGGAGGCGCACCGAAAGGGGGCGCGTGTAAGCAACGCCGCAGGAAGTTCGCGGCTAACAACGAGAAAGGCCGGGAAAGCGGCGTTTGAAGTGGAGGGACAGCCAAAGCTGGGGAGGAGCCTGCCGAAAGGATGCAGCACAGAGAATGGGGAAGACGATAACACCGGGGAATTTCGAAACTATCGGAATGGGACGACGAAGCCGGGCGGAGGTGTCCAGACCAACAAGAGGGAAAAAGACAAGGGGGGGGTAGGGAGCTGGAAACAGACGAGTGTTGCAAACACCAGGGCCGACGCTGATTCGAAGAACCGAGCGCTTCCGAAGGGGAGAGGCCGCAGAATTAAAGGTGCCTTTACGAAAGGCAAAGGAGCACCAGGCAGCGAACGGAGGAAGACCACGTAATGAAAAAGGAAATGCGGGGGGAAATAAAGGACGGGACATGGAAAGAGGCGAGGACGAGGAGAAGGGGAGAGATGCCGAAACCAAAAGCGGAGGGAGCAGTGTTTGTTGGAGACGGGAAAAGAGGTTGAAGCCAAGAGTTACGTGAGCGAAGTGGGTGGCGAAGGAAAAAAAGACGACGGTGCGGAACAGGGAGGGGGCAGACAGAAAGGGAAGAGGACGCGAGAGCGGAGAGAGCAAGTGTACGGGGATGGTAGACAAACTTATGGCAATGGGCCTTGAACGAAAGGCGCGGAAGGGCGAGGGACTAAGCCTTGAGGTTGCGCACGGGAACGGAGAAAGGCCACGGAGTCAGGAGGTGGGTGGCAGACAGCCGACACGATGCGGAAGGATGCAAGAGGCAGCAGACACGTGCACAGCTGAGTAATGGAAAAGCGCCTGTTCAGAGCTGAATTGAAACGGACAAAGGAAGGTGCGGGTAGAAGAGCAGCGGGAAAGCCGGAGAGGGGAGGAAAGGTGCCGGGAACGCGAAACCGGCCAATGAAGAGGGGGGAACTACAGCGGGCGCTGGAGGGGAAACAAGGAGAGAGCAAAGGAGCGTGCAGGCAAGGCACTGTTGACAACAAAATTGGGGGCGACGGTTGATCGGACCGAGCGGGGACAGCGGGATTCGGAGCGGAGGGAACACAAGAAGAAGAACCAACAGTTTGGGGTGCAGAAGACCAAACAAGAAAGCAGACGCGCAGCTGCCACAAAGGACAAGGGGGACATGGGACCAGGCCCATCACATAGAAAAACGCGGCGAAAGGAGCGCGGTCATAGGGACAACGCTGCGAAGAGAAAAAAGAGAACAGGGGGAGGCAGAGTACGGTCAAAAGCAAACTGGAAGTGGGTTTGGAGGAAGAGGGGCATCCACAAACGCTGGGAGCGAAGCAAAGGAACGCAGGAAAGAAGGGTCCAGCGCCGGAGGGGGAAAGACGGGGCGGCGCGGGGCGTCGGAGCACGAAGGCCAGGGGATGGACAGCGAAACGCGGGGTAGCGATTAGTTGACAGTTGGGGAGACTGAAAACTAGGCGGACAGAGCAAAGAGGTGGGCGAATAAACTGGAAGTAGAGAGTGGAAGAAATGACCAAGGACGAAGTGGACCACAAAGCATGGGGAAGAAACAAAAAGGTGACTGCGAAGAGACGCCCAACACACCCGCTAGCGGAGGAGTTGTTGAGCCGTGGGTGGTCAAGGTGTGGCAGAGAGGGCACAAAAATCGAGAGACAGGACAAGCGGTTAGACGCAGCGCCGACGGAAAAGGCCGCAGAGCCAAAACGCAGAGCGCACAGGGCAACACAGTGGACAGGCGGGCGCGCCGGAGGGCCAAGGCCGCAGGAAGCAGACACAACAGAGAGCGCGGCATGGTCAGACAGACACCGGGATTGCGGGAACGAACAATGCGGGAAGAAACAGGGGGAAGGACAGACGGGGAAAGTTAGGACGCGCGGAAGTGCGTGGGACCAAAAAACAACCAGACACAGGTGAAGACAGACAAGGAGAACAGGGACACTGACCGAGGAGAGCACAATGAGCCGTCGCGAAGCCGAAGGTCAATGCGCAGGAGGAAATGGGGTGAAGCAGCGTGACTGCGGGAAAAACGGACTTTGTGTCGAGACAGCACGGACGGTGGCCGGGACGAAAGAGGGCCAGGAAAGGACAAGACGCGATTTGAACGTGGCAGCGAAGACGAAAGGCGTAACACACGCAAACAGCAGCGTGCCGCTGGCCAGCGAGCGGACGAGGTGCACGCAACAGCAGAGCAGGAAAACCAGCGCCGCGCATGGGTTGCTTTGGCAAAAGGAAACGGCTTAATGCCCGTTTTGTTTTTTTGTTTCAGTTTTGTGCGAGCGGCGCGACAGGGAAGCAAGACGAACTGAAGCAGTGGCAGGCACGAGGGGTTAAGGAAGGCACAGGGAGACGACTTTCGTTGAATAACAGAAAGGACAGGACAGGGCGGAGAGGAAAAAAAACAGAGGAAGACACCCGGCAAGGGGTGGGTGTTTTTCCGGACGAGGACAAAGGACCGAGAAGCACATGCGGAACGGAGGAAGAAAAAACAGCCGCGCACTGAGGCCGAACGCGGTGATAAGAAAGGAGGAGGGGATGCGTCGATGAGACGAAGGCAAGACGATGCGGGAGATGGCGGACAAAGGAAGGTTCAAACAGGAGGTCTGTTGAGCATGCGGGAGAGCGAAAAAACGGAAGGTAAAAGAAGGATGCGGGAGGAGCCAGGTATCGGAATGGAGGGGAGGGGAGTCTTGGGGCAAGTTGTGCGCACGTCGGGGGGGAACTGGGAAGTGCGATGGGGGCAAGAAAGACGGAGCGCAGCAGGGATGGACGAAGACAGAAGAGCCAAAGGGTGACAAAGACGGAAACTGAGGGTGAAGAGCCGAGACACAGCTATGTCGGAAGCGCGGGCAGGACTTTCGTCGCAGGAGAAAGACGGCATAGAGGAAGGCGCAGGGTCGGTGGAGGTCACAGAGGAGTAGGCAGGCTAGCGGGCAAACGAGGGACAGGTTTGACAGCAATGTTTCGAGGGATAAAATAGGCGGAGCGGAAAATGGGAGCGCGCGAGCGGTACGACGCAAGCGAAACAGAAATTAAAAACATGACCGAAGCCCGCGAACCGCGAACCGACAGGACAGGCAGTGCCGAAGCCAATGAAAGCGAGGATAAGTGAGCGAAGAAAGCGAAGTCGCTCGGGATAAATCAAGAGATAGGCGCGCAAGGCTGCCGCACTGACCAGCCGAGTTGCTATAAAGGCGGGGTGAGAAAGCGGAAAAGGAAGACATTGACAACCAAATACGCAAACGAGAAAAGACTGAGCGGATCGAAGGAGTTGAGGGAACGAAGCGGAATGCACAGGAGCGGCTTTTGGTGCCTGGGCAGAGAGGCCGCAACGAGAACACGGGTAAAGGGAAGCGGGTAAGGGGAGCGCAGCCAAAATGAAGAACGACCGAATGATGAGAAAACGAAGAGAAGCGTGGCGACTAACCACGGTAAAGATGAGCGAAGAGCAGAACAGGGTGAGGACAGAGGGAAACAAGAGAAACAATGGGGAGGAACGAAGCGAAGATGGATGAGGGGAAAAGGGCGGATGCGGGAAGGAAGGAGGAAAAATGAGGAGAGAGGGGGACGGGGCCGCGGACACGTTGCTTGTGCGTTTTCTTTTTCTTTGTCTTTTTTTTTGCCGCTGGTGCGATCGACGGGGGAAAAACGAAGATGAAGTGGCAAAGAAGAGGCGGAAGAAGAAAGCCTGGAAGCATCGCGTTTGTGTTGAGGAAAGCGTTTGTAGGTGGGAGAGAAAGAAAGAGCAGGGGAGGCGGATTGGGCATTAACATAAATTGGTAGACGCTTCATTGACGACGAGGAAATCGCGAGAAGAGAAAAAGAGTTGTATTAAATTTTTGAAAATGTTGGCGTTTTTATTTAGTTTTGAAGTGACTCATTTTAGCAGTTGTTTATTGTGTGAGTTTTATGCGGAAAAATTGACGACGGGAAATGTGACCTGAAGACGAAAATGTGTGGCGAGGAAACGCGTGATTTGACTTCATTTTTTTTTAGTGGCTTTGAATTAATAGGAGAATTTTATTTCTTATTATTGTTGTTAGTTATTATAGATATTATAGTTATTTTTTATTATTGTTATAATTTTAATTTTATAATTATTTTTTTATTTTAAAAAAAGACGCATTCGAACAGGGCGGAGGCAGATTTCATGACACGCATTTTGTGTTTTCCTTGAGGACATATTTGAACTTAGAGAGGCAAACGAAGAAAACGGGTAGAAAAGAAAAGAAAAGAAACAGAGCGTAAGAGACGCGAGGCGAGCGAAAAAAGGCATGAAAATGAGGAGAAGCGAGTTATTAAATTTTATTAAATTTTATTTTAATCTTATTAATTTTATTTTATTTAGTTTTATTTTACGGTTAAAAAAGGATAAGCTGAAATGCTTTGCGATTGTGTTTCGTTGGCTTTTTTCGCCCACCTTTCTCTGCCGAGTGCGATTTGATACAAATTTTCGCTTAACGTATTTTATTTTATTTTTTTAATTTTTTTAATTTATTTAATTTTTTTTCTCCGTGTTTTGAACTTTTGCAAAGAAAATTTTGTGGTGCCGTATTTTTTCACCCAAAAGAATTGTGTTAGTTTGTACTTTTTTCTGACAGTCTTCGGATGGATTTTATGAGGTGACTGAGGTTTCTTTTTTGAAAAGAAACAAGGAGCAAGAAAAAAATTCGTCGAGCAAGTGACGCAGGCGCGTTAGCTTAAAAAATACGGAGGTGTTGCCTCGGTTTTCTGTCGAACGTGGAAAAAAGGACGAAAATACACGTGAGTAGCTTTTTCTATTTTCTTCTGGGAATTTTTTTTTTTCGTAATTAGGGAACCTGCCTTACCACAAGCCAAAAGAAGCAAAAACAAAAAAAAAGGAAGGCAAAAATAAAACAAAATTTTTTCATTTCTCCTGCTGCTAGATATTTTATCGCAACGTTCCTGACCTCATTTCTTTCTTTCTTTTTTCTTTTTTTCTTTTTGCTTTTTTGCTCCCGTCCGCTTTTATTATTTTTTTTCTTTTTTTCAGTTTTGAGCTCTTTGCCATGACGCCTTTTTTTTGTTTTTGTTGACCTTTTTTTTCGCCGTAGTGTTCACTCTCCGCATATTTTTAGTTTATTATTATCTTTTTATTTCTTTTATTTATTTTTCTTTTATTTCTTTCTTCTTCGTTGTTCTTATTTTTTCTTTATCTGAGTGCTCTGACTCATCTTTCCTTTACATGCATTTTTGTTGTTCTCTGTAAGTTCCGGCTGGCCACAAAAAGCACCATGCCTATAAATAAGTGCAAGCAAACAGCCAAGCGTCTGCCGGCAGAAAAGTGAGCAGCTGAAAATAGCAAGAATCAAGAAAAAGGTGATGAGATGATGATCGTAATGCTGTGCTTGTGTTGTCCGAAAGCTGCTTTTCTTTCTTTTTCGTTTTGTTCTCTTGCTTTTTTTCCTTTTTCTTTTTTTCTTCGCTTCTCTGTTTTTTTTTGTTTTTTTCATTTACTTTAACTTTAAACAACTTTGCGTCTTTCTCTGTCCGTTCATTTTTTCTCTTTCTGCTTTTCTCTCTTTGCGCTGTGCACTCTGTATCCTTTTTTCTTTCTTTGCACCTTTCTCTGCAGTTTTTTCGTGCGCACCGTTTTGTGTCGTATTGTCCCTTCCTCGCTTCTAACTGTGTTCGTTCTTGTGTGTTCGTCATTTCTTTGCTCGTCTCTTGCGTGGTGGCCGGCAGTGGTTTTGTTTTTCTTCGCGCGACACGTGTGCGTGTGCACGCGTGTTGTGTAAGTGCCGTCTTTTTTCCCTGCCTTTTCCTTGCCTTTTTGCTTGCCTTTTGTTTTCCGTTTTCGGTGCGTGGAGGCGTGCCTTACGCGCCAGGACTTTGTGCTGTTTTCTCTTTCCGTGCTACCTTCCTTTCTGGTTGTCTCTTTTTCTTGTGTGCGGCTGTGTGTGCGTTGCGCCTCTTTTGTTGGCGCGTGCGTGTCTCGTCTCCGCTGTCATTTTCGCGTTCGTTGTGCTGTGTCCTCTGTGCGTTGCTGTGTTGGCGCGTGTGCGCCTCGCGGCGGTTCCAAGCACTTGCGTGCGCTGTGCTAAATGTGCTGTGTTGTCCGCAGCGTTGCGAGCAGTAGCGCTGCTGGCAGCGTTTTGTGTGCGCTGGTGCTGTGTGCGCTGCTTGCTTGTGGTGCCTTTCCTGTGCCGTCGGTTTCGCACTGTTCAGTTCCTTGGTTCCACCTGGTGCCCGTTGGGCAGGTGGTTGATGTTTCCGCGGCGGTGTCGTGTCCTTGTGGGTGGCCGTTGTGTTGTTGTGCGGCACCCTTGTTTCTTGTCGTTTGCTTTGTGCTCGTCGCCTGTGCTTTTGGCGGTGTGGCCATGCGTTGCAGTGTTTCTTGGTCCTGTTCTGTTATTGGTGCGCAGAGGTTCCCGGCTGCTGTGTTGCACTTTTTCTGCACGTTTGCAATGAGTGTTCTGAGTTGCTCGAGCTTGCTTTTTATGTTTGTCCACGTTGCTGTCGCTTTGGTGTCGATGGTGATTGCGGAGTCGGCTGCTGAGCTTCCTGGCCCGTCGTGGTTGCTGGCTGCGCTGTGGTGTGCTGGTGTGACTTGCCACCACCGTCCCCAGATGAGCGTTCTCTCCTTGGCGCTGGTCTTTGCGATGATGCCGCCGTGCTTGTGACTGCTTCCTTGCGACCTGTAGACGACTAGCGGGCAGGCTTGGCCCATGGTGGCGTCGTCTGCTGTGTTGACTCCCGTTGTTGTACTTTCCGGTGCTTCGAATGTCTCGCTGCTGCTGCTTGTTGTGGCAAATACCTTTTCTGCCAGGTTCGGCAATTTGCTTTTTCCGCTTGCGAGCATCTTCTCAATGCCGTTTTTGAGTGCTTCCTCTGCCAAAGCTTCGACTTCAGTTGTCTTAGGCGCGCAGATTGCGTCGAATGCGTACTGGGCGTCCTGCGTTGAAAACTCAGCCGTTTCATCGCTATCACTCTGTTTTGAAATGCACAGTTTGCCGCTACTCCCTCCACCCGAGAGTGCTGAGAAGGCGAAGACGGCGCTGCGTATGTCGACTGCCCACGCTGCTGCCTCTCGAGCCAGGCGCAACGCGACCGTGCCGACTTGTGCGTTCATGCTCTGCAGCGCCGCCGCGGTCCCGAGCGCGTCGACTGCTGTTGCGTTGTTCGTCTTGCTCAGTGCAGTTGCGAGCGCCTCTTGCCACGCTGATGCGTTAGCTGACCGTTCCGCTGCCTCTGTGGCTGCAAGCTCCGCCGCGCTCGCCACCGCGTCCAACGCCGTCGCGAAGCTGCACGCGCCCTGTGCCGACGAGCGCTTCACGCCCTTTGCCGCGTGCCCCTGCGCTTTGTTCGCAGAAAGAAGGGCGAGCAACGAGGCAAACCCCAAAAGGCTCGTCCAAAAACGCTTCATTCTCCCCTTCTCTTGACTCCTCAACCACGTCGCCCTCTCTCCTCCCGGCGTTGTTGGCGCTGCGCTGCAAACACCTCCGCCCGCCAGCTGACCTCGCGCGGCTCCATCGCTCCAGCCGTGCGCCCACAAGCGATGGCTGCAAAGCAGCGACCTCCCCGCTCGCTCCCCGCGCGGCGCTGCAGCCTCTCACTTCGCGTCGTGGCCGCCGCGCCAACGCCCCGCGTGCTTTCCCCGCTGGTGAGCGAGCGCGGCCGCGCGACTCGGACGCGAATGCGCGGCGGCGGGACGTTATTTGCTGTGGCGTCGCAAGGCCAAGCGAGCAGCAGCGGCACAGCGTAGCACAGCTGGTGTCTGCGGCTCACCGTCCCCACCCTGGACATGCTAAGAGCATGTCTCGCCGCAAAGCGGAACCCGCTGGACCAAAAAGCCACGGGCAGGGCCGTTCAGCCGGCGCGGCCTGGACAGTGTCGAGGACCTGCTGGCGGAATCCTGCGTTCAGCCTGACCGCGTGTCGAGACGGCGGGTCGGAGCGGCGCACACAGCAGGAAGCGTCGATTTTCCGTCACGACGGCGTGCGTGGCCACGCATCACGCGAAGCGCGTTGCGGCGTCCACAGCCAAGGTCTGGCGCAGACCGGAGGGACACAACGCGCGACTCGTTCAATGGCCACGAGACAGGCGCAGTGGTGTCTCGCTGCTCGCAGTCGCGTGCGACCGAGGACCCGCACGGGAGGCAAGCAACAGTGGAGCGTGGTTATTGCCGCCAAGTCGACGCGCTCGCACTCCCGTCATTTGCGCCAGAACGTGACGCAGCGCGCGCCGAGTGGCGGGTGAGGAGGTCTGCCGTCGCTTGGTGCGTGGCATGTCGCTGCTCACGCGTCGCGCCACCGCTCCACAACGCACCGCAGCGGTACGGAGGGGAAAAGCGACACACACAGGGCGTGGCACGCTCACACCCGGCGCGAGGCAAGGCATACTTTCACACAGCGTGCGCGCGAGGAGCGACGCGGCAGCGCACGCGGGACGGTAGCGAGCGGCTCCGCAGCGGTAGGCAGTCGGCCTGACACGGTCATGAGGGGCAGAGGCGCGGGACAGAGGGAAGTGGCCCGACAAGCGTCAACAGACGTCTGGGCGCGCCCGCGGCACGCTACCTGCCGGTTCGCGTCCGCCGCACGAACACCAGGCATAAGGAGGCGCGGGGAGCACAGGGGCGCGGCTGCGGTGCGACAAGGCGCCCCGGGGATTTCCCTTTGCTCGCGTGCCGGCCTTGGTCGCTAGCGGCATGCAGCACATTTCACCGCGCGCACGAAGAGAATGTGCACACGTACTGCGGCGAAGGCGGACACAGGGAGTGGATTGGCACAGGAGGCCGCGTGCGTGCTTTGCTGGGCGCGAAGGCGCATGGCGCTGGCATAGCTTGATGGAGCAATGGCCAACACCACGGAGGCTTACACAAGGAAAACACAGCGGCAAACAACCGAAGCATCCACCCACCACGCGAACGCGCCGAATGGCAAAGAGGGAGGGCGGTGCCAGAAATATTTCCAGGAGGCAGGCACAACGGAACGGCAGGGGAGACAGCAAGCGCGCGATGGCGCGTTGGGGTGAGCCGGTCAATAGCCACGCCACGGCGGGAGGCGCCCGCGTCGCCAAGGGCGAAGACGAGGTGCGCGGCGCAGAACCACAGTCATAAGGACGGAGATGAATTGACGGCGCACAGTGGAAAACGGGAAACGGTACCAGGCGCGAACGCATGGGCGGTGCGCGCACGTCGCCACACGTGGGGCAACTCGAGCGGCGGAGAGTGGTGTTTGGCTTGTGGGCTCTGCCCGCGCTACTGCGTGCGACGGTGCGCAGGGGCGCGGACGCACCAGGCGAGCACGCGCCTGGTGCTCAGGACACATTCTATGACGTTCGTTCCTTGCGTCAAGATGTGTGCCGTGGAAAGGCAAGGGTGAGAAGGCACACGACAGAACAGCAGACACGTTCGGGACGAGTGGGGGACAAGGGGGTGCGGTTGCGCGACCGGGTCTCGAACGCTGGTCACCTACGTGAAACGGACCATTGGAACAGGATTGGGATGTGGGGACGCGGAAGAGAACACAAGGAAGAAACGGCGCTCAATGTGAGGGTGGCCGCAGCGCAAGCGGAAGGGAGGTTGCTTGAAAGAGAGACACCGTGGCGGATGGTGGTGACGGCGACGATGAAGCGAGTGGCAGCTAGCCGTGCGAACAGAAAGAAAAGCCGTGCGAGGAACAGCGCGACACGCTAAGGAAGTGAGCATGACGCCCGTCGTTGGCAGAAAGGCCAGAAAGCATGACAGCTGCATTGGACCGCGTGACTGCAGAAATGCGGGTTTGGCGACGCCTTGTTTTGCACATGTGCTCTTGAGGGACGTGATGGGGGCGGAGGAATGCTAAGAGCGGCGCACAGGGCTGAGGGGTGAAGGTCAGACACTTGCTGCGGGGCACACAGGTGGTGTGACGCAGAGCGACTGGGCTTTCAGTGGGGGGACGCCCGGGCATTTGGAAAGGAAGCAACGGCGGCACGGCCCACTGATGTTGTCCGAGAAGGAGCGGAAGATGAAACGGCGATGAAAGCAGAGGGCGAACCAGGCACTGAGGTGTGGACATGAAAGAAGACGGAATTTAGATGGAGTAAGGAGAGCGCGAGGGGAGGCGGAGAGGCAAAAGGTGGCCGGCGTGCTCGGGAAGCAGGTGACCAGGGGCAGGGGCGGCGCAAGGGACGAGGGAAGAGGGACCAGTGGGCCTGCTGTTGGGCGAACGAGGCGGCGTTCAGAGAGGTGAGCTGAGCGACGGCCTTGGAGCATGGCGATCGCGCGGAGGCCATTGTTCAGACAAGCGAAGGGAAGCAGCGCTGTGCGGACAGAACTCGAGAACAGACAGGCGTGGACCACGACGGAACGACGAGTGCTTTGCGTGCAGCGAAGGAAAGCTGGCACGGCGATTGTGGTGTCGCTTTTTGGGTGGGGAAACGGTGAAGAAGTCGCGGGATAAAGGGACGCGGCATTTTGCGTTCCTTAATAGGGGAAGTGGACTAGCGGAGCCTGAGAGGGCGGAATTTTCGCGAATGCGTGCAGATCGGGAGTGCGGAGAGGCAAACAACCGAAGGCAGGCTGTCGGCATGAGCAGGAGAACGTGTCGCACACGTGAGTGCGTCGCAGTTGCACGCAAACTTGGAGGTGTATTTTTTCAGAGACGATTGGGTAGAGACGCGAGGGAGGTGAAAACGAGGGACGGAAGAACAATACGATGGAGAGAACTTGGGCAGCCGCCCGCGGACGCAGCGAGGCACAGAGCAGGCAAATTGGCACCGTCGGGAAAGGGGTTGGGCACACAGAAGGCCGGCGCTGAGTGGAGAGAGAAAAGGAGTTTCGACGACGGACGCTTGCGCGGAGGTTGGCAGAGCTTAGTGGGGCTGTTGGCAACGGAGAAGGGACGGCAAAGAAGGTCGCGAGGCAGAAGAGGTAGCTACAAGAGGGCGCTTTGCGACTGGCGAAGCGCGGCCGCGGGGGGTCGATGGGATGTGGTTTGGCGGGCGGACAAGGGGTAGTGAAGGGTGCGTGGTTCTTGATTTTGTTTAGCGCTTTTTCGGAGCACGGGTCGGGGAGACGAACACGGGATCAGTTGGACGGCGTCGTGCATTGGAACTTGTGGCGCGGCGGCGCAGAGAGGGAACGGATATCGAGGCCTTCACGACCAAGGGCACAGACAAGGGTGACACGTAAGCACAAGGAAACGACGGGCGCTACGACGACAATCGACCAGGTGAGGCGAGGGAGAAAGGGTCCGCAAGGATTGAAAATGGCGGTACTTGATGCAAAGGCGGAGAAGTAAACACGCCGCAAGACGCCGCGTGACGAAGAGCGCAGACGCGAGGAAAGGACGTTGTGTTGACTTTTTTGGACGACGACTTTTGGAGACGCTGGTGAAACGGGCGAGGGACAACCGGGCAATGCAGCGCGCAAATGCACACAGCCAGTTGCGTTTTTGGTCGTGAGCGTGGGCGGCGTAGAACATTTTGGACCTTGACAGGCGAGAAGCGGTGCGTGCAGCGAAAGAAAAGCGCGAGACATACGGAATGCGCACAGGGCGGAAAGCGACACCGAGGAAGAGGTGGGGGACACCACGCAAGCAGCGAACACAGTAGCGTGAGGCATTTTTTTTGCAACTGTGGCGGCGAGTGCATGTGCCGCGCGAAGAAGGGGGAACGGGGATGCGGCGTTTTCGTGGTCAGGAGGAGGACGAAAGTTCTGAGTGCTTGGGTGGTGGGAGACACGTCGTTCCGGTTTTGGTGCCGCCAGGCTTCGGGAGCAGGCGACAAGCAGGGCTCTGGGGAGACAGCGGTGCTGCGCAGCCAAATCAACGGGATGCGGTCCGAGAAGGAGGAGGACGAAACAGACGCACCCGGGTTGCCGGAGAGGAAGGCGGGCCCGGAGCCGGGTGATAGAGAAGGCGTTTGCGGGCGAAGAGAGATGGCGCGGGGGACGAAGTGTGGGCGAGGAGGGCGCAATCGGAGAAAAGGGAAGCGGGAGACAAAGGACGGGACAGGAAAGTGTTCACACGGATCGGGGTCCTGGCGGCTTTCGGGACCAGGGGCCGCGGTGGAGGACACCACGCACCGCGAAGCAGGCCAAGGAGTGAGAGATAAGCGGGAACTTGTTTTGGTGTCGACGCAGAAAGGGAGATGAAGGGAGGGAAGGGTGAGTGTCGCGTTTGCGGGGAACTGCGAAGGATGAACTGCAAGAGAGCCGTGGCCGGAGGGGAACGAGGTCGGAAAAGGGATTTGATTTGCAGGGGGTCAGGGAAAGTGCAAGAGGAAAAAAGGGGTGAGATTAAGCAAGCTCGTTGTGCGTATGGGGACGGGACACCTTGGACGGCCGTAGATTAAAGAAGGACAAAGCTGGTGAACAGTTGGCTTGGGTTTGGCGGCAACGAAGGGAGGCGAAGAGAGGCGTGAGCGTCAGTTGAAAGAAAGCAGCGGTTCGACAAGGGGATTGCTGGGGACTCTGCGGGAGGAGGGAGAAGCAGTTTGCAACGCGCGGGCAGCGGCGAGGATTTAGCGAACCGGCGCACACGAGTGGGAACGGGGGAAAGACAGGCGGGAAACAAAACGCACGGCGGAGTGGAGGTGTTTCGTCCAGATTCGGGCCTGAGGCGAGGGCAAATGGCGAGTAGAAAGAGAACGTCGGCGTGGAAGTGGCATTTCGCCGAAATGCGGGGAACAGGTAAGACTCGGGAGAAGGGAGAAAATGTAAGCAAGGTTGAATCGAAAGCACGAGCAGAAGGGGACGGGAAAGGCGTAAGCAGGCCAGGCGCGCAACCGGAAAACAGGAGGGAGGGAAACGCGCACGCGACGAGTGCCGCGAAGGGGGTTCCGTGGAGAAGGATGCGAGGGGAAAAAGGCAATGGGAGAGTGAGAAAGGAGGACGCGAACGACGCGAGGACACCGCGGTGGAAGAAAGGGGGAAAAGAAGAGAGGGGCGGCAAAGGGGACACGTGCAGGGGGCAGGGAAGAGAAAAGCGGAGAAAGGCAAGTAGGAAATCAGGGCCCAGGACAACGAGGGAAGTTGCGTGGACCGAGGAGGCAAGGGAAGCATTGCGAGCAACAGGATTTGTGGTAGGACAAAAAAGCGACGCCAGCTATTTTTGAAAAGGACGGGCCAAGGCACACCAGCCGGGAGGCGCACTTACGGCAGCGCGCATCGCACACAGTGGGACGCGACGATGAGGAGATGGACAAACATCGAGACTGTGACAGGGAAGGAGGGGAAACAAGCGCACGAGGTGGAGGTTGGGTAGATGCGAGGGGAAGGCGTGCAGGGGCTGGCCGAGGAGTGACCACGAGTTTGGCAAGGGCGATGGAAGGGGGCGCCGAAGGCAAAGGCAGAGTCGAAGCGACTTACCAGGGCTCGAGCGAGAGATTGACAGCAAATCTGCAACAGAACACGAAGCGGTGGACATGGGATGGGCGCCTTGCGAAGACGCGAAACGAGGCGGAGACTGAAAGGGAGCGAGTCGCAAACAAACGCGCTCGGTGATGGGCGGCCGGAACAACAGGTGGAAATGGCTCGGAGAGAAAGAATAAACACGTTGGCAAAGCAACGGCACCCGGTTGGTGACTTAGTGGTGAGGGGGTTTGCCGGCAAGAGTTGGGGGAAGCACGAAATGCCGCGCGTCGGGGAAGAGAGGCACAGGAGAAGGAGGGTTTTGCTGGGAATGAGGCGCACTGAAAGGGCTTGCTTGTAGGCAACGCCGCGGGAAGTTCGCGGCTAACAACGAGAAAGGCCGGGAAAGCGGCGTTTGCAGTGGAGGGGCAGCCAAAGCTGGGGAGGAGCCTGCCGAAGGGATGCAAAACAGGACATGGGGAAGACACTAACACCGGGGACTTTCGAAACTATCGGAATAGAACGGCGAAGCCGGGCGGAGGCGTCCAGACCGGAAAGAAAGAAAAAGAGTGGGGGGTAGGGAGCTGGAAACAGACGAGTGTTGCAAACACCAGGACCGACGCTGATTCGAAGAAACGAGCTGTTCCGAAGGGGACAAGCCGGGCACGGCAATTAAAGGGGGCTTGACGAAAGGCAAAGAAACACCAGGCAGCGAACGAAGGAAGACCACGTAATGAAAAAAGAGATGCGGGGGGAAATAAAGGACGGGACATGGAAAGAGGCGAGGACGAGGAGAAGGGCAGAGAAGCCGACAACAGAAGCGGAGGGAGCAGTGTTTGTTGGAGACGGGAAAAGAGGTTGAAGCCAAGAGTTACGTGAGCGAAGTGGGTGGCGAAGGAAAAAAACAACGGTGCGGGGCAGAGAAGGGACAGACAGAAAGGGAAGAGAAGAAGAGGAGAGAGAAAGTGTACGGGGATGGTAGACAAACTTATGGCAATGGTCCTTGAACGAAAGGCGCGGAAGGGCGGGGGACTAAGCCTTGGGGTTGCGCACGGGAACGGAGAAAAGGCCCCGGAGTCAGAATCGGAAAGTGGGTGCAGAAGCAACGACACGATGAAAGCGGACGCAAGGCGAAGAGGACAAAAGGACACGTGAGTAATGGAAAAGCGCCTGTTCAGAGCTGAATAGCGCCAAGGAGAAGAGGTTCGGGAAAAAGAGCAGCGGGAAAGCCGGAGGGGAGAGGAAGGGTGCCGGGTCCGCGAAGCCGACCAATGAAGAGCGGGGGACAAGAAGCAGGCGCGCAAAGGTCACCAAGGACAAGGCAAAGGAACATGCAGACAGGGCACGATTGACACCAAAATTGGGAACGACGGTTGATCGGACCAGCGGGAAAGAGCGGGCTTCAGCGAGGAAGGCAAACAAGCAAAAGAAACGACGGTTTAGGGTGCAGAAGACCAAACAGGAAAACAGACGCGCAGCTGCCGGCAAGGCCAAAAGGGCCAAGGGGGCAACAAAGTCACATAGAAAAACGCGGCAAAGGGGACACGGTCATAGGGACAACGCTGCGAAGAGAAAAAAGCGAACAGGGGGAGGCAGAGTACGGTCAAAAGCAAACTGGAAGTGGGTTTGGAGGAAGAGGGGCATCCACAAACGCTGGGAGCGAAGCAAAGGAACGCAGGAAAGAAGGGTCCAGCGCCGGAGGGGGAAAGACGGGACGACAGGGGGCGTCGGAGCACGAAGGCCAGGGGATGACCAGCGCAACGCGGGGTAGCGATTAGTTGACAGTTGGGGGGTCTGAAAAATGGGCGGACAGAGCAAAGAGGTGGACGAATAAACTGGAAATAGAGAGTGGAAGAAATGACCGAGGACGAAGTGGGCCACGAAGCATGGGGCCAAAACAAAAAGGAGGCTGCGAAGAGGCGCCCAGCACGCCCGCTAGCGGAGGAGTTGTTAAAACGCGGGTGATCAAGGTGTGGCAGAGAGGGCACAAAAATCGAGAGAAAGGACAAGCGGTTAGACGCAGCGCCGACGGAAAAGAACGCGAGAGCCAAAACGCAGAACACACAGGGCAACACAGTGGACAGGCGGGCGCGCCGGAGGGCCAAGGCCGGAGGAAACGAACACAACAGGAGGCGCGGCAAGGTCAGACAGACACCGGAATTGCGGGAACGAACAAAGCGGGAAGAAACAGGGGGAAGGACAAACGGGGAAAGTTAGGACGCGCGGAACTGCGTGGGACCAAAAAACAACCAGACACAGGTGGAGACAAGACCGAAGGATAGGCTACCGGACCGAGGAAGGCACAATGAGCCGTCGCAAAACCGAAGGTCAATGCGCAGGAGAAAATGGGGTGAAGCAGCGTGACTGCGGGAAAAACGGACTTTGTGTCGAGACAGCACGGACGATGGCCGAAACGAAAGAGGGATCGGAAAGGACAAGAAGCGATTTGAACGTGGCAGCGAAGACAAAAGGCGTAACACACGCAAACAGCAGCGTGCCGCTGGCCAGCAAGCGCACAGAGAGCACGCTGAAGACAAAAAGAAAAACCAGCAACACGCATGGGTTGCTTTGGCAACAAGGCACGACTTAATGCCCGTTTTGTTTTTTTTTGTTTCAGTTTTGTGCGGGCAGGAGGACAGAGCGGCGGGCACACTGAAGCAAAGGAAGGCACGAGGGGTTGAAGACGACACAGGGAGACGACTTTCGTTGAACAAAAGAAACGACAGGAGGACGCAGAGGAGGGACAGCAGAGAAAAAAAACAGAGGAAGGGGTGGGTGTTTTTCTGGAAGAGGACAAAGGGCGGAAAAACACACGAAGCAAGGAGGCAGAAAAAGAGCCGCGCACTGAGGCCGAACGCGGTCAAAAGAAGGGAGGAGGGGATGAGTCGGGGAGACGAGGCAAAGACGATGTGGGAGATGGCGGACAAAGGAAGGTTGAGACAGGGGGTCTGTTGAGCATGCGGCGAAGCGAAAAAACGGAAGGTAGAAAAAGGATGCGCGAGGAGCCAGGTATCGGAATGGAAGGGAGGGAGTCTTGGGGCAAGTTGTGCGCACGTCGGGGGGGGCACTGGGAAGTGCGCTGGGGGCAAGAAAGACGAGGCAGAGCGGGGATGGACGAAGACAGAGGTAACAAAGGGTGACAAAGACGGAAACGGCGGGTGAAGACACGAGACACAAATATGTCGGAAGCGCGGGCAGTTCTTTCGTCGCAGGCGCAAGACGGCATAGAGGCAGGCAAAGGGTCGGTGGAGGTCACAGAGGAGTGGGCAGGCTAGCGGGCAAACGAGGGACGGGTTGACAGCACTGTTTCGAAGGAGCAGCTGGACGGAGCGGAGAATGGGAACGCAACAAGTGGTGCGCCGCAAGCGAAACAGAAATTAAAAACAGGACCGAAGCCCGCGAACCGCGAACCGACAGGACAGGCAGTGCCGAAGCCAATGGAAGCGAGGATAAGTGAGCGAAGAAAGCGAAGTCGCTCGGGATAAATCAAGAGATAAGCGCGCAAGGCGGCCGCACTGACCAGCCAAGTTGCTATAAAGGAGGGGTGAAAAAGGGGTGACAAAGGAGATTGGCGACCACGTGCGCGCACGTGAAAAGACTGAGCGGATCGAAGGAGTGAAGGGAACAAGGAGGGATGCACAGGAGCGGTTTTTGGTGCCTGGGCAGAGAGGCCGCAACGAGACAACGGGTAAAGGGAACAGGAAGTGCGCCGCGCAGCCAAAATGAAGAACGACCGAATGATGAGAAAACGAAGAGAAGCGTGGCGGCTGACCACGGTAAAGATGAGCGAAGAGCAGGACAGGGGGAGAGACAGAGGGAGGATGGGGAAGAACGCAGCGAAGATGGATGAGGGGAAAAGGGCATTTGCGGGAAGGAAGGAGGAAAAATGAAGGGAGGTGGGCGTGGAAGCGGAAACGTTGCTTGTGCGTTTTCTTTTTCTTTGTCTTTTTTTTCGACGCTGGTGCGATCGACGGGGGAAAAACGAAGATGAAGTGGCACAGGACAGGAGAGAAAAGAAAGCCTGTAAACATTGTATTTGTGGGGAGGAAAGTGTTTGTGGGTGGGAGAGAAAGAAAGAGTAGGGGAGGCGGATTGGGCATTAACATAAATTGGTAGACGCTTCATTGAAGACGAGGAAATAGCGAGACGAGGGCAAGAATTGTATTAAATTTTTGAAAATGTTGCCGTTTTTATTTAGTTTTGAAGTGACTTATTTTAGCAGTTGGTTATTGTATGAGTTTTATGCGGAAAAATTGACGACGGGAAATGTGGCCTGAAGACGAAAATGTGTGGCGAGGAAACGCGTGATTTGACTTCATTTTTTTTTAGTGGCTTTGAATTAATAGGAGAATTTTATTTCTTATTATTGTTGTTGTTAGTTATTATAGATATTATAGTTATTTTTTATTATTTTTATTATTTTAATTTTATAATTCTTTTTTTATTTTAAAAAAAGACGCATTCGAACAGGGCGGAGGCAGATTTCATGACACGCATTTTGTGTTTTCCTTGAGTACATATTTGAACTTAGAGAGGCAAACGAAGAAAACGGGTAGAAAAGAAAAGAAAAGAAACAGAGCGTAAGAGACGCGAGGCGAGCGAAAAAAGGCATGAAAATGAGGAGAAGCGAGTTATTAAATTTTTTAAATTTTTTTAAATTTTATTTTAATCTTATTAATTTTATTTTATTTAGTTTTATTTTACGGTTAAAATAGGATAAGCTGAAATGCTTTGCGATTGTGTTTCGTTGGCTTTTTTCGCCCACCTTTCGCTGTCGAGTGCGATTCGATACAAATTTTCGCTTAACGTATTTTATTTAATTTATTTAATTTTTTTAATTTTTTTAATTTTTTTTTCTCCGTGTTTTGAACTTTTGCAAAGAAAATTTTGTGGTGCCGTATTTTTTCACTCAAAAGAATTGTGTTAGTTTGTACTTTTTTCTGACAGTCTTCGGATGGATTTTATGAGGTGACTGAGGTTTCTTTTTTGAAAAGACGCAAGCAGCGCAAAAAAATTCGTCGAGCAAGTGACGCACGCGCGTTAGCTTAAAAAATACGGAGGTGTTGCCTCGGTTTTCTGTCGAACGTGGAAAAAAGGACGAAAATACACGTGAGTAGCTTTTTCTATTTTCTTCTGGGAATTTTTTTTTTTCGTAATTAGGGAACCTGCCTTACCACAAGCCAAAAGAAGCAAAAACAAAAAAAAGGAAGGCAAAAATAAAACAAAATTTTTTCATTTCTCCTGCTGCTAGATATTTTATCGCAACGTTCCTGACCTCATTTCTTTCTTTCTTTTTTCTTTTTTTCTTTTTTGCTTTTTTGCTCCCGTCCGCTTTTATTATTTTTTTTCTTTTTTTCAGTTTTGAGCTCTTTGCCATGACGCCTTTTTTTTGTTTTTGTTGACCTTTTTTTTCGCCGTAGTGTTTACTGTCCGCATATTTTTAGTTTATTATTATCTTTTTATTTCTTTTATTTATTTTTCTTTTATTTCTTTCTTCTTCGTTGTTCTTATTTTTTCTTTATCTGAGTGCTCTGACTCATCTTTCCTTTACATGCATTTTTGTTGTTCTCTGTAAGTTCCGGCTGGCCACAAAAAGCACCATGCCTATAAAAAAGTGCAAGCAAACAGCCAAAAGTCTGCCGGCAGAAAAGTGAGCAGCTGAAAATAGCAAGAATCAAGAAAAAGGTGATGAGATGATGATCGTAATGCTGTGCTTGTGTTGTCCGAAAGCTGCTTTTTCCCTTTCTTTTTCTTTTTGTTCTCTTGCTTTTTTTCCTTTTTCTTTTTTTCTTTGCTTGTCTCCTTTTTTTGTTTTTTTCATTTACTTTACCTTTAAACAACTTTGCGTCTTTCTCTGTCCGTTCATTTTTTCTCTTTCTGCTTTTCTCTCTTTGCGCTGTGCACTCTGTGTCCTTTTTTCTTTCTTTGCACCTTTCTCTGCAGTTTTTTCGTGCGCACCGTTTTGTGTCGTATTGTCCCTTCCTCGCTTCTAACTGTGTTCGTTCTTCTGTGTTCGTCATTTCTTTGCTCGTCTCTTGCGTGGTAGCCGGCAGTGGTTTTGTTTTTCTTCGCGCGACACGTGTGCGTGTTGCGCGTTGTGTTGTGTAAGTGCCGTCTTTTTTCCTTGCCTTTTCTCTTGCCTTTTGTTTTCCGTTTTCGGTGCGTGGAGGCGTGCCTTACGCGCCAGGACTTTGTGCTGTTTTCTCTTTCCGTGCTACCTTCCTTTCTGGTTGTTTCTTTTTCTTGTGTGCGGCTGTGTGTGCGAGTTGCGCGTTGTGATGTGTTTCCGCAGTGTTGTGTTTTCCACGTGTGTGCGTTGCGCCTCTTTTGTTGGCGCGTGCGTGTCTCGTCTCCGCTGTCATTTTCGTTCGTTGTTCTGTGTCCTCTGTGCGTTGCTGTGGCGGCGCGTGTGCGCCTCGCGGCGGTTCCAAGCACTTGCGTGCGCTGTGCTAAATGTGCTGTGTTGTCCGCAGCGTTGCGAGTAGTAGCGCTGCTGGCAGCGTTTTGTGTGTGGCGGTGCTGTGTGCGCTGCTTGCTTGTGGTGCCTTTCCTGTGCCGTCGGTTTCGCACTGTTCAGTTCCTTGGTTCCACCTGGTGCCCGTTGGGCAGGTGGTTGATGTTTCCGCGGCGGTGTCGTGTTCTTGTGGGTGGCCGTTGTGTTGTTGTGCGGCACCCTTGTTTCTTGTCGTTTGCTTTGTGCTCGTCGCCTGTGCTTTTGGCGGTGTGGCCATGCGTTGCAGTGTTTCTTGGTCTTGTTCTGTTATTGGTGCGCAGAGGTTCCCGGCTGCTGTGTTGCACTTTTTCTGCACGTTTGCAATGAGTGTTCTGAGTTGCTCGAGCTTGCTTTTTATGTTTGTCCACGTTTGTGTTGCTTTGGTGTCGATGGTGATTGCGGAGTTGGCTGCTGGGCTGCCTGGCCCGTCGTGGTTACTGGCCGTGCTGTGGTGTGCTGGTGTGACTTGCCACCACCGTCCCCAGATGAGCGCTCTCTCCTTGGCGCTGGTCTTTGCGATGATGCCGCCGTGCTTGTGACTGCTTCCTTGCGACCTGTAGACGACTAGCGGGCAGGCTTGCCCCTCGTTGGCGTCGTCTGCTGTGTCGACTCCCGTTGTTGTACTTTCCGGTGCTTTGAATGTCTCGCTGCTGCCTTCGGCAAATACCTTTTCTGCCAGGTTCGGCAATTTGCCTTTTCCGTTTGCGAGCATCTTCTCAATGCCGTCTTTGAGTGCGTCCTCTGCCAAAGCTTCGACTTCAGCTGTCTTAGGTACGCAGATTGCGTCGAATGCGTACTGGGCGTCCTGCGTCGAAAACTCAGCCGTTTCATCGTTGTCACTCTGCTTTGAAATGCACAGTTTGCCGCTACTCCCTCCACCCGAGAGTGCTGAGAAGGCGAAGACGGCGCTGCGTATGTCGACTGCCCACGTCGCCGCCTCTCGAGCCAGGCGCAACGCGACCGCGCCGACCTGTGCGTTCATGCTCTGCAGCGCCGCCGCGGTCCCGAGCGCGTCGACTGCTGTTGCGTTGTTCGTCTTGCTCAGTGCAGTTGCGAGCGCCTCTTGCCACGCTGATGCGTTAGCTGACCGTTCCGCTGCCTCTGTGGCTGCAAGCTCCGCCGCGCTCGCCACCGCGTCCAACGCCGTCGCGAAGCTGCACGCGCCCTGTGCCGACGAGCGCTTCACGCCCTTTGCCGCGTGCCCCTGCGCTTTGTTCGCAGAAAGAAGGGCGAGCAACGAGGCAAACCCCAAAAGGCTCGTCCAAAAACGCTTCATTCTCCCCTTCTCTTGACTCCTCAACCCCGTCGCCCTCTCTCCTCCCGGCGTTGTTGGCGCTGCGCTGCAAACACCTCCGCCCGCCAGCTGACCTCGCGCGCCTCCATCGCTCCAGCCGTGCCTCCACAAGCGATGGCTGCAAAGCAGCGACCTCCCCGCGCGCTCCCCGCGCGGCGCTGCAGCCTCTCACTTCGCGTCGTGGCCGCCGCGCCAACGCCCCGCGTGCTTTCCCCGCTGGTGAGCGAGCGCGGCCGCGCGACTCGGACGCGAAGGCGCGGCGGCGGGACGTTATTTGCTGTGGCTGCGCAAGGACAAGCGAGCAGCAGCGGCACAGCGTAGCACAGCTGGTGTCTGCGGCTCACCGTCCCCACCCTGGACATGCTAAGAGCATGTCTCGCCGCAAAGCGGAACCCGCTGGACCAAAAAGCCACGGGCAGGGCCGTTCACCCGGCGCGGCCTGGACAGTGTCGAGGATCTGCTGGCGAAATCCTGCGTTCAGCCTGACCGCGTGTCGAGACGGCGGGTCGGAGCGGCGCACACAGCAGGAAGCGTCGATTTTCCGTCACGACGGCTTGCGTGGCCACGCATCACGCGAGGCGCGTTGCGGCGTCCACAGCCAAGGTCTGGCGCAGACCGGACGGACACAACGCGCGACTCGTTCAATGGCCACGAGACAGGCGCAGTGGTGTCTCGCTGCTCGCAGTCGCGTGCGACCGAGGACCCGCACGGGACGCAGGCAACAGTGGAGCGTGGTTATTGCCGCCAAGTCGACGCGCTCGCACTCCCGTCATTTGCGCCAGAACGTGACGGCGCGCACGCCGAGTGGCGGGTGAGGAGGTCTGCCGTCGCTTGGTGCGTGGCATGTCGCTGCTCACGCGTCGCGCCACCGCTCCACAACGCACCGCAGCGGTACGGAGGGGAAAAGCGACACACACAGGGCGTGGCACGCTCACACCCGGCGCGAGGCAAGGCATACTTTCACACAGCGTGCGCGCGAGGAGCGACGCGGCAGCGCACGCGGGACGGTAGCGAGCGGCTCCGCAGCGGTAGGCAGTCGGCCTGACACGGTCATGAAGGGCAGAGGCGCGGGACAGAGGGAAGTGGCCCGACAACCGTCGACAGACGTCTGGGCGCGCCCGCGGCACGCTACCTGCCGGTTCGCGTCCGCCGCACGAACACCAGGCATAAGGAGGCGCGGGGAGCACAGGGGCGCGGCAGCGGTGCGACAAGGCGCCCCGGGGATTTCCCTTTGCTCGCGTGCCGGCCTTGGTCGCTAGCGGCATGCAGCACATTTCACCGCGCGCACGAAGAGAATGTGCACACGTACTGTGGCGAAGGCGGACACAGGGAGTGGATTGGCACAGGAGGCCGCGTGCGTGCTTTGCTGGGCGCGAAGGCGCATGGCGCTGGCATAGCTTGATGGAACATTGGACAACACCACGGAGGCTTACACAAGGAAAGCACAGCAGCAAACAGCCGAAGCATCCACCCACCACGCGGCCGCGCCGAATGGCAAAGAGGGAGGGCGGTGCCAGAAATATTTCCAGGAGGAAGGCACAACGGAACGGCAGGGGAGACAGCAAGCGCGCGATGGCGCGTTGGGGTGAGCCGGTCAATAGCCACGCCACGGCGGGAGAAGCCCGCGTCGCCAAGGGCGAAGACGAGGTGCGCGGCGCAGAACCACAGTCATAAGGACGGAGATGAATTGACGGCGCACAGTGGAAAGCGGGAAACGGTGACAGGCACGAACGCATGGGCGGTGCGCGCACGTCGCCACACGTGGGGCAACTCGAGCGGCGGAGAGTGGTGTTTGGCTTGTGGGCTCTGCCCGCGCTACTGCGTGCGACGGTGCGCAGGGGCGCGGACGCAGCAGGCGAGCAGGCGCCTGGTGCTCAGGACACATTCTATGACGTTCGTTCCTTGCGTCAAGATGTGTGCCGTGGAAAGGCAAGGGTGAGAAGGCACACGACAGAACAGCAGACACGTTCGGGACGAGTGGGGGACAAGGGGGTGCGGTTGCGCGACCGGGTCTCGAACGCTGGTTACCGAGGTGATACGGACCATTGGAACAGGATTGGGATGTGGGGACGCGGAAGAGAACACAAGGAAGAAACGGCGCTCAATGTGAGGGTGGCCGCAGCGCAAGCGGAAGGGAGGTTGCTTGAAAGAGAGACACCGTGGCGGATGGTGGTGACGGCGACGATGAAGCGAGTGGCAGCTAGCCGTGCGAACAGAAAGAAAAGCCGTGCGAGGAACAGCGCGACACGCTAAGGAAGTGAGCATGACGCCCGTCGTTGGCAGAAAGGCCAGAAAGCATGACAGCTGCATTGGACCGCGTGACTGCAGAAATGCGGGTTTGGCGACGCCTTGTTTTGCACATGTGCTCTTGAGGGACGTGATGGGGGCGGAGGAATGCTAAGAGCGGCGCACAGGGCTGAGGGGTGAAGGTCAGACACTTGCTGCGGGGCACACAGGTGGTGTGACGCAGAGCGACTGGGCTTTCAGTGGGGGGACGCCCGGGCATTTGGAAAGGAAGCAACGGCGGCACGGCCCACTGATGTTGTCCGAGAAGGAGCGGAAGATGAAACGGCGATGAAAGCAGAGGGCGAACCAGGCACTGAGGTGTGGACATGAAAGAAGACGGAATTTAGATGGAGTAAGGAGAGCGCGAGGGGAGGCAGAGAGGCAAAAGGTGGCCGGCGTGCTCGGGAAGCAGGTGACCAGGGATAGGGGGCGCGCAAGGGACGAGGGAAGAGGGACCAGTGGCCCTGCTGTTGGGCGAACGAGGCGGCGTTCAGAGAGGTGAGCTGAGCGACGGCCTTGGAGCATGGCGATCGCGCGGAGGACATTGTTCAGACAAGCGAAGGGAAGCAGCAATGTGCGGACAGAACTCGAGAACAGACAGGCGTGGACCACGACGGAACGACGAGTGCTTTGCGTGCAGCGAAGGAAAGCTGGCAGGGCGATTGTGGTGTCGCTTTTTTGGGTGGGGAAACGGTGAAGAAGTCGCGGGATAAAGGGACGCGGCATTTTGCGTTCCTTAATAGGGAACGTGGACTAGCGGAGCCAAAGAGGGCGGAATTTTCGCGAATGCGTGCAGATCGGGAGTGCGGAGAGGCAAACAACCGAAGGCAGGCTGTCGGCATGAGCAGGAGAACGTGTCGCACACGTGAGTGCGTCGCAGTTGCACGCAAACTTGGCGGTGTATTTTTTCAGAGACGATTGGGTAGAGACGCGAGGGTGGTGAAAACGAGGGACGGAAGAACAATACGATGGAGAGAACTTGGGCAGCCGCCCGCGGACGCAGCGAGGCACAGAGGCGGGACATTGGCAGCGTCGGGATCGGGGTTGGGCACACAGAAGGCCGGCGCTGAGTGGAGAGAGAAAAGGAGTTTCGACGACGGACGCTTGCGCGGAGGTTGGCAGAGCTTAGTGGGGCTGTTGGCAACGGAGAGGGGCCGGCAAAGAAGGTCGCGAGGAAGAAGAGGTAGCTACAAGAGGGCACTTTGCGACTGGCGAAGCGCGGCCGCGGGGGGTCGATGGGATGTGCTTTGGCGGGCGGACAAGGGGTAGTGAAGGGTGCGTGGTTCTTGATTTTGTTTAGCGCTTTTTCGGAGCACGGGTCGGGGGGACGAACACGGGGCCAGTTGGACGGCGTCGTGCATTGGAACTTGTGGCGCGGCGGCGCAGAGAGGGAACGGATATCGAGGCCTTCACGACCAAGGGCGCACACAAGGGTGACACGTAAGCACAAGGAGACGCAGGGCGCGACGACGACAATCGACCAGGTGAGGCGAGGGAGAAAGGGTCCACAAGGGTTGAAAATGGCGGTACTTGATGCAAAGGCGGAGAAGTAAACACGCCGCAAGACGCCGCGTGACGAAGAGCGCAGACGCGAGGAAAGGACGTTGTGTTGACTTTTTTGGACGACGACTTCTGGAGACGCTGGTGAAACGGGCGAGGGACAACCTGGCAATGCAGCGCGCAGATGCACACAGCCAGTTGCGTTTTTGGTCGTGAGCGTGGGCGGCGTAGAACATTTTGGACCTTGACAGGCGCGAAGCGGTGCGTGCAGCGAAAGAAAAGCGCGAGACATACGGAATGCGCACAGGGAGGAGCGCAACACCGAGGAAGAGGTGGGGGACAACACGCAAGCAGCGAACGCAGAAGCGTGAGGCATTTTTTTTGCAACTGTGGCGGCGAGTGCATGTGCCGCGCGAAGAAGGGGGAACGGGGATGCGGCGTTTTCGTGGTCAGGAGGAGGACGAAAGTTCTGAGTGCTTGGGTGGTGGGAGGCACGTTGTTCCGGTTTTGGTGCCGCCAGATTTCGGGAGCAGGCGACAAGCAGGGCTCTGGGGAGACAGCGGTGCTGCGCAGCCAAATCAACGGGATGCGGTCCGAGAAGGAGGTGGACGAAACAGACGCACCCGGGTTGCCGGAGAGGAAGGCGGGCCCGGCGCCGGGTGATAGAGAAGGCGTTTGCGGGCGAAGAGAGATGGCGCGGGGGACGAAGTGTGGGGGCGGGGGGCGCAATCGGAGAAAAGGGAAACGGGAGACAAAGGACGGGACAGGAAAGTGTTCACACGGATCGGGGTCCTGGCGGCTTTCGGGACCAGGGGCCGCGGTGGAGGACACCACGCACCGCGAAGCATGCCAAGGAGTGAGAGAGAAGCGGGAACTTGTTTTGGTGTCGACGCAGAAAGGGAAATGAAGGGAGGGAAGGGTGAGTGTCGCGTTTGCGGGGAACTGCGAAGGATGAACTGCGCGAGAGCCGTGGCCGGAGGGGAAAGGAGTCGGAAAAGGGATTTGATTTGCAGGGGGTCAGGGGAAGTGCAAGAGGAAAAAAGGGGTGAGATTAAGCAAGCTCGTTGTGCGCATGGGGACGGGACGCCTTGGACGGCCGTAGATTAAAGAAGGACAAAGCTGGTGAGCAGTTGGCTTGGGTTTGGCGGAAACGAAGGGAGGCGAAGGGAAACAAAGAGAGGCGTGAGCGTCAGTTGAAAGAAAGCAGCGGTTCGACAAGGGGCTTGCTGGGGACTCTGCGGGAGGAGGGAGAAGCAGTTTGCAACGCGCGGGCAGCAGCGGGGATTTAGCGAACCGGCGCGCACGAGTGGGAACGGGGGGAAGACAGGCGGGAAACAAAACGCACGGCGGAGTGGAGGTGTTTCGGCCGGATGCGGGCCTGAGACGAGGGCAAATGGCGAGTAGAAAGAGAACGTCGGCGTGGAAGTGGCATTTCGCCGAAATGAGGGGAAAAGGCAGGACTCGGGAGAAGGGGGAAAATGTAAGCAAGGTTGAATCGAAAGCACGAGCAGAAGGGGACGGGGAAGGAGTAAGCAGGCCAGGCGCCGGAACACAGGAGGGAGGGAAACGCGCACGCGACGAGTGCCGCGAAGGGGGTTCCGTGGAGAAGGATGCGAGGGGAAAAGGGCAATGGGAGAGTGAGAAAGGAAGACGCGAGCGACGCGAGGACACCGCGGTGGGAGAAGGGGGAAAAGAAGAGAGGGGCGGCAAAGGGGAGACGTGCAGGGGAACGGGAAGAGATGCCGCAGGCAGGGGAAAGGCAAGTAGGAACTCAGGGCCCAGGACAACGAGGGAAGTTGCGGGGAACGAGGAGGCAAGAGAAGCATTGCGAGGATCAGGGTTTGTGGTAGGAGGAAAAAGCGACGCCAGCTATTTTTGAAAAAGACGGGCCAAGGCACACCGGCCGGGAGGCGCACTTACGGCAGCCACGCATCGCACACAGTGGCACGCGACGATGAGGAGATGGACAAACATCGAGACTGTGACAGGGAAGGAGGGGAAACAAGCGCACGAGGTGGAGGTTGGGTAGATGCGAGGGGAAGGCGTGCAGGGGCTGGCCGAGGAGTGAACATGGGTTTGGCAAAGGCGATGGAGGGGGGCGCCGAAGGCAAAGGCAGAGTCGAAGGCACTCAGCAGGGTACGAGCGGAAGAGATTGACAACAAATCTGCAACAGAAAACACACCGGTGGACATGGAATGGGCGCCTTGCGAAGACGCGAAACGAGGCGGAGACTGAAAGGGAGCGAGTCGCGAACAAACGCGCTCGGTGATGGGCGGCCGGAAACCCAGGTGGAAATGGCTCGGAGGTGAAGAATAGGCACGTTGCAGAAACAAAGGCACCCGGTTGGTGACTTAGTGGTGAGGGGATTTGCCGGCAAGAGTTGGGGGAAGCACGAAGTTCCGCGCGTCGGGAAAGAGAAGCGCAGGAGAAGGAGGGTTTTGCTGGGAAAGAGGCGCACCGAAAGGGGGCGCGTGTAAGCAACGCCGCAGGCAGTTCGCGGCTAACAACGAGAAAGGCCGGGAAAGCGGCGTTTGCAGTGGAGGGACGACCAAAGCTGGGGAGGAGCCTGCCGAAGGGATGCAAAACAGGACATGGGGAAGACACTAACGGAGGGGAATTTCGAAACTATCGGAATAGAACGGCGAAGCCGGGCGGAGGCGTCCAGACCAACAAGAGAGAAAAAGACAAGGGGGGGTAGGGAGCTGGGAACAGACGAGTGTTGCAAACACCAGGACCGGGGCTGATTCGAAGAAACGAGCGCTTCCGAAGGGACAAGCCGGGCACGGCAATTAAAGGGGGCTTGACGAAAGGCAAAGAAACACCAGGCAGCGGACGGAGGAAGACCACGTAATGAAACAGGGAATGCGGGGGGAAATAAAGGACGGGACATGGAAAGAGGCGAGGACGAGGAGAAGGGGAGAGATGCCGACAACAGAAGCGGAGGAAAACAGCGTTTGTTGGAGACGAAAAAAGAGGTTAAAGACAAGAGGGTAGGTGAGCGAAGTGGGTGGCGAAGGAAAAAAACAAGAGTGCGGGACAGGGAAGGGACAGACAGAAAGGGAAGAGAACGCGAGAGAAAAGAGAGAGGAGAGAGAAAGTGTACGGGGATGGTAGACAAACTTATGGCAATGGTCCTTGAACGAAAGGCGCGGAAGGGCGAGGGACTAAGCCTTGAGGTTGCGCACGGGAACGGAGAAAAGCCGCGGAGTCGAAATCGAGAAATGGGTGGCACAGAAACGACGAGATGAAAGCGGACACAAGGCAAGGAGGCCAAAAGGACACGTGAGTAATGGAAAAGCGCCTGTTCAGAGCTGAATAGCGCCAAGGAGAAGAGGTTCGGGAAAAAGAGCAGCGGGAAAGCCGGAGGGGAGAGGAAGGGTGCCGGGTCCGCGAAGCCGACCAATGAAGAGCGGGGGACAAGAAGCAGGCGCGCAAAGGTCACCAAGGACAAGGCAAAGGAACATGCAGGCAAGGCACGCTTGACACCAAAATTGGGGGCGACGGTTGATCGGACCAGCGGGAAAGAGCGGGCTTCAGAGCGGAGGGAACACAGGAAAAAGAGACGACGGTTTAGGGTGCAGAAGACCAAACAGGAAAGCAGACGCGCAGCTGCCGGCAAGGCCAAAAGGGCCATGGGGCCAACAAAGTCACAAAGAAAAACGCGGCAAAGGGGACACGGTCATAGGGACAACGCTGCGAAGAGAAAAAAGCGAACAGGGGGAGGCAGAGTACGGTCAAAAGCAAACTGGAAGTGGGTTTGGAGGAAGAGGGGCATCCGAAAACGCTGGGAGCGAAGCAAAGGAACGCAGGAAAGAAGGGTCCAGCGCCGGAGGGGGAAAGACGGGGCGACAGGGGGCGTCGGAGCACGAAGGCCAGGGAATGACCAGCGCAACGCGGGGTGGCGATTAGTTGAGAGTTGGGGGGACTGAAAAATGGGCGGACGGAGCAAAGAGGTGGACGAATAAACTGGAAGTAGAGAGTGGAAGAAATGACCGAGGACGAAGTGGACCACGAAGCATGGGGACAAAACGAAAAGGAGGCTGCGAAGAGGCGCCCAACACACCCGCTAGCGGAGGAGTTGTTAAAACGCGGGTGATCAAGGTGTGGCAGAGAGGGCACAAAAATCGAGAGACAGGACAACAGGTTAGACGCAGCGCCGACGGAAAAGGCCGCAGAGCCAAAACGCAGAACACACAGGGCAACACAGTGGACAGGCGGGCGCGCCGGAGGGCCAAGGCCGCAGGAAGCAGACACAGCAGGAAGCGCGGCAAGGTCAGAGCGACACCGGGATTGCGGGAACGAACAACGCGGGTAGAAACAGGGGGAAGGACAGACGGGGAAAGTTAGGACGCGCGGAAGTGCGTGGGACCAAAAAACAACCAGACACAGGTGGAGACAGGACCGAAGGATAGGCTACCGGACCAAAGAAGGAACAATGAGACGTCGCGAAGCCGAAGCTCAATGCGCAGGAGAAAATGGGGTGAAGCAGCGTGACTGCGGGAAAAACGGACTTTGTGTCGAGAAGGGCCGCACGATGGCCGAAACGAAAGAGGGCCAGGAAAGGACAGGAAGAAGACTATGGCAGCAAAGACAGAAGGCGTAACACACGCAAACAGCAGCGTGCCGCTGGCCAGCGAGCGAACAGGGTGCACGCTGAAGACAAAGAGAAAAACCAGCAACACGCGTGGGTTGCTTTGGCAACAGGGCACGGCTTAATGCCCGTTTTGTTTTTTTTGTTTTGTGCGAGCAGCGCAGCGGGGCAGAAAGACGAACTGAAGCAAAGGAAGGCACGAGGGGTTGAAGACGACACAGGGAGACGACTTTCGTTGAACAAAAGAAACGACAGGAGGACGCAGAGGAGGATCAAGAGAGGAAAAAAACAGAGGAAGGGGTGGGTGTGCTTCTGGAAGAGGACAAAGGGCAAAGGCGCACATGCAGCGCGGAGGAAGAAAAAAGAGCCGCGCACTGAGGACGAACGCGGTCAAAAGAAGGGAGGAGGGGATGAGTCGGGGAGACGAGGGAAAGACGATGTGGGAGATGACGAACGAAGGAATGTTGAAACAGGGGGTCTGTTGAGCATGCGGCCAAGCGAAAAGACGGAAGGTAGAATAAGGGCGCGCGAGGAGCCAGGTATCGGAATGGAAGGGAGGGGAGTTTTGGGGCAAGTTGTGCGCACGTCGGGGGTGGCACTGGGAAGTGCGATGGGGACAAGAAAGACGAGGCAGAGCGGGGATGGACGAAGACAGAGGTAACAAAGGGTGACAAAGACGGAAACGGCGGGTGAAACGCCGAGACACAAATATGTCGGAAACGCGGGCAGTTCTTTCGTCGCAGGCGCAAGACGGCATAGAGGCAGGCAAAGGGTCGGTGGAGGTCACCAAGGAGTAGGCAGGCTAGCGGGCAAACGAGGGACGGGTTGACAGCACTGTTTCGAAGGAGCAGCTGGACGGAGCGGAGAATGGGAACGCAACAAGTGGTGCGCCGCAAGCGAAACAGAAATTAAAAACATGACCGAAGCCCGCGAACCGCGAACCGACAGGTCAGGCAGTGCCGAAGACAATGGAAGCAAGGATAAGTGAGCGAAGAAAGCGAAGTCGCTCGGGATAAATCAAGAGATAAGCGCGCAAGGCGGCCGCACTGACCAGCCAAGTTGCTATAAAGGAGGCGTGAAAAAGGGGTGACAAAGGAGATTGGCGACCACGTGCGCGCACGTGAAAAGACTGAGCGGATCGAAGGAGTGAAGGGAACAAGGAGGGATGCACAGGAGCGGTTTTTGGTGCCTGGGCAGAGAGGCCGCAACGAGACAACGGGTAAAGGGAACAGGAAGTGCGCCGCGCAGCCAAAATGAAGAACGACCGAATGATGAGAAAACGAAGAGAAGCGTGGCGGCTGACCACGGTAAAGATGAGCGAAGAGCAGGACAGGGGGAGAGACAGAGGGAGGATGGGGAAGAACGCAGCGAAGATGGATGAGGGGAAAAGGGCATTTGCGGGAAGGAAGGAGGAAAAATGAAGGGAGGTGGGCGTGGAAGCGGAAACGTTGCTTGTGCGTTTTCTTTTTCTTTGTCTTTTTTTTCGACGCTGGTGCGATCGACGGGGGAAAAACGAAGATGAAGTGGCACAGGACAGGAGAGAAAAGAATGCCTGGAAACATTGTATTTGTGGGGAGGAAAGTGTTTGTGGGTGGGAGAGAAAGAAAGAGTAGGGGAGGCGGATTGGGCATTAACATAAATTGGTAGACGCTTCATTGAAGACGAGGAAATAGCGAGACGAGGGCAAGAATTGTATTAAATTTTTGAAAATGTTGGCGTTTTTATTTAGTTTTGAAGTGACTTATTTTAGCAGTTGGTTATTGTATGAGTTTTATGCGGAAAAATTGACGACGGGAAATGTGGCCTGAAGACGAAAATGTGTGGCGAGGAAACGCGTGGTTTGACTTCATTTTTTTTTAGTGGCTTTGAATTAATAGGAGAATTTTATTTCTTATTATTGTTGTTGTTAGTTATTATAGATATTATAGTTATTTTTTATTATTGTTATTATTTTAATTTTATAATTCTTTTTTTATTTTAAAAAAAGACGCATTCGAACAGGGCGGAGGCAGATTTCATGACACGCATTTTGTGTTTTCCTTGAGTACATATTTGAACTTAGAGAGGCAAACGAAGAAAACGGGTAGAAAAGAAAAGAAAAGAAACAGAGCGTAAGAGACGAGAGGCGAGCGACGAGCGAAAAAAGGCATGAAAATGAGGAGAAGCGAGTTATTAAATTTTTTAAATTTTTTTAAATTTTATTTTAATCTTATTAATTTTATTTTATTTAGTTTTATTTTATTTTACGGTTAAAATAGGAAAAGCTGAAATGCTTTGCGATTGTGTTTCGTTGGGTTTTTTCGCCCACCTTTCGCTGTCGAGTGCGATTCGAAACAAATTTTCGCTTAACGTATTTTATTTAATTTATTTAATTTTTTTAATTTTTTTAATTTTTTTTTCTCCGTGTTTTGAACTTTTGCAAAGAAAATTTTGTGGTGCCGTATTTTTTCACTCGAAAGAATTGTGTTAGTTTGTACTGTTTTCTGACAGTCTTCGGATGGATTTTATGAGGTGACTGAGGTTTCTTTTTTGAAAAGACGCAAGCAGCGCAAAAAAATTCGTCGAGCAAGTGACGCACGCGCGTTAGCTTAAAAAATACGGAGGTGTTGCCTCGGTTTTCTGTCGAACGTGGAAAAAGGACGAAAATACACGTGAGTAGCTTTTTCTATTTTCTTTTGGGAATTTTTTTTTTCGTAATTAGGGAACCTGCCTTACCACAAGCCAAAAGAAGCAAAAACAAAAAAAAAGGAAGGCAAAAATAAAACAAAATTTTTTCATTTCTCCTGCTGCTAGATATTTATCGCAACGTTCCTGACCAAATTTCTTTCTTTCTTTTTTCTTTTTTTCTTTTTTGCTTTTTTGCTTCCGTCCGCTTTTATTATTTTTTTTCTTTTTTTCAGTTTTGAGCTCTTTGCCATGACGCCTTTTTTTTGTTTTTGTTGACTTTTTTTTCGCCGTAGTGTTTACTGTCCGCATATTTTTAGTTTATTATTATCTTTTTATTTCTTTTATTTATTTTTCTTTTATTTCTTTCTTCTTCGTTGTTCTTATTTTTTCTTTATCTGAGTGCTCTGACTCATCTTTCCTTTACATGCATTTTTGTTGTTCTCTGTAAGTTCCGGCTGGCCACAAAAAGCACCATGCCTATAAAAAAGTGCAAGCAAATAGCCAAGCGTCTGCCGGCAGAAAAGTGAGCAGCTGAAAATAGCAAGAATCAAGAAAAAGGTGATGAGATGATGATCGTAATGCTGTGCTTGTGTTGTCCGAAAGCTGCTTTTTCCCTTTCTTTTTCTTTTTGTTCTCTTGCTTTTTTTCCTTTTTCTTTTTTTCTTTGCTTGTCTCCTTTTTTTGTTTTTTTCATTTACTTTACCTTTAAACAACTTTGCGTCTTTCTCTGTCCGTTCATTTTTTCTCTTTCTGCTTTTCTCTCTTTGCGCTGTGCACTCTGTGTCCTTTTTTCTTTCTTTGCACCTTTCTCTGCAGTTTTTTCGTGCGCACCGTTTTGTGTCGTATTGTCCCTTCCTCGCTTCTAACTGTGTTCGTTCTTCTGTGTTCGTCATTTCTTTGCTCGTCTCTTGCGTGGTGGCCGGCAGTGGTTTTGTTTTTCTTCGCGCGACACGTGTGCGTGTGCACGCGTGTTGTGTAAGTGCCGTCTTTTTTCCTTGCCTTTTCCTTGCCTTTTCTCTTGCCTTTTGTTTTCCGTTTTCGGTGCGTGGAGGCGTGCCTTACGCGCCAGGACTTTGTGCTGTTTTCTCTTTCCGTGCTACCTTCCTTTCTGGTTGTCTCTTTTTCTTGTGTGCGTTGCGCCTCTTTTGTTGGCGCGTGCGTGTCTCGTCTCCGCTGTCATTTTCGCGTTCGTTGTGCTCTGTCCTCTGTGCGTTGTTGTGTTGGCGCGTGTGCGCCTCGCGGCGGTTCCAAGCACTTGCGTGCGCTGTGCTAAATGTGCTGTGTTGTCCGCAGCGTTGCGAGTAGTAGCGCTGCTGGCAGCGTTTTGTGTGTGGCGGTGCTGTGTGCGCTGCTTGCTTGTGGTGCCTTTCCTGTGCCGTCGGTTTCGCACTGTTCAGTTCCTTGGTTCCACCTGGTGCCCGTTGGGCAGGTGGTTGATGTTTCCGCGGCGGTGTCGTGTCCTTGTGGGTGGCCGTTGTGTTGTTGTGCGGCACCCTTGTTTCTTGTCGTTTGCTTTGTGCTCGTCGCCTGTGCTTTTGGCGGTGTGGCCATGCGTTGCAGTGTTTCTTGGTCTTGTTCTGTTATTGGTGCGCAGAGGTTCCCGGCTGCTGTGTTGCACTTTTTCTGCACGTTTGCAATGAGTGTTCTGAGTTGCTCGAGCTTGCTTTTTATGTCGGTCCACGTTGCTGTTGCTTTGGTGTCGATGGTGATTGCGGAGTTGGCGCCTGGGCTGCCTGGCCCGTCGTGGTGACTGGCCGTGCTGTGGTGTGCTGGTGTGACTTGCCACCACCGTCCCCAGATGAGCGTTCTCTCCTTGGCGCTGGTCTTTGCGATGATGCCGCCGTGCTTGTGACTGCTTCCTTGCGACCTGTAGACGACTAGCGGGCAGGCTTGGCCCATGGTGGCGTCGTCTGCTGTGTTGACTCCCGTTGTTGTACTTTCCGGTGCTTTGAATGTCTCGCTGCTGCTTGTGGCAAGTACCTTTTCTGCCAGGTTCGGCAATTTGCTGTTTCCGTTTGCGAGCATCTTCCCAATGCCGTTTTTGAGTGCTTCCTCTGCCAAAGCTTCGACTTCAGTTGTCTTAGGTACGCAGATTGCGTCGAATGCGTACTGGGCGTCCTGCGTCGAAAACTCAGCCGTTTCATCGTTATCGCCGTGCTTTGAAATGCACAGTTTGCCGCTACTCCCTCCACCCGAGAGTGCTGAGAAGGCGAAGACGGCGCTGCGTATGTCGACTGCCCACGCTGCTGCCTCTCGAGCCAGGCGCAACGCGACCGTGCCGACCTGTGCGTTCATGCTCTGCAGCGCCGCCGCGGTCCCGAGCGCGTCGACTGCTGTCGCGTTGTTCGTCTTGCTCAGTGCAGTTGCGAGCGCCTCTTGCCACGCTGATGCGTTAGCTGACCGTGCCGCTGCCTCTGTGGCTGCAAGCTCCGCCGCGCTCGCCACCGCGTCCAACGCCGTCGCGAAGCTGCACGCGCCCTGTGCCGACGAGCGCTTCACGCCCTTTGCCGCGTGCCCCTGCGCTTTGTTCGCAGAAAGAAGGGCGAGCAACGAGGCAAACCCCAAAAGGCTCGTCCAAAAACGCTTCATTCTCCCCTTCTCTTGACTGCTCAACCCCGTTGCCCTCTCTCCTCCCGGCGTTGTTGGCGCTGCGCTGCAAACACCTCCGCCCGCCAGCTGACCTCGCGCGGCTCCATCGCTCCAGCCGTGCGCCCACAAGCGATGGCTGCCGAGCAGCGACCTCCCCGCTCGCGCCCCGCGCGGCGCTGCAGCCTCTCACTTCGCGTCGTGGCCGCCGCGCCAACGCCCCGCGTGCTTTCCCCGCTGGTGAGCGAGCAAGGCCGCGCGACTCGGACGCGAAGGCGCGGCGGCGGGACGTTATTTGCTGTGGCTGCGCAAGGACAAGCGAGCAGCAGCGGCACAGCGTAGCACAGCTGGTGTCTGCGGCTCACCGTCCCCACCCTGGACATGCTAAGAGCATGTCTCGCCGCAAAGCGGAACCCGCTGGACCAAAAAGCCACGGGCAGGGCCGTTCACCCGGCGCGGCCTGGACAGTGTCGAGGACCTGCTGGCGGAATCCTGCGTTCAGCTTGACCGCGTGTCGAGACGGCGGGTCGGAGCGGCGCACAGAGCAGGAAGCGTCGATTTTCCGTCACGACGGCGTGCGTGGCCACGCATCACGCGAAGCGCGTTGCGGCGTCCACAGCCAGGGACTGGCGCAGACCGGACGGACACAACGCGCGACTCGTTCAATGGCCACGAGACAGGCGCAGCGGTGTCTCGCTGCTCGCAGTCGCGTGCGACCGAGGACCCGCACGGGACGCAGGCAACAGTGGAGCGTGGTTATTGCCGCCAAGTCGACGCGCTCGCACTCCCGTCATTTGCGCCAGAACGTGACGGCGCGCACGCCGAGTGGCGGGTGAGGAGGTCTGCCGTCGCTTGGTGCGTGGCATGTCGCTGCTCACGCGTCGCGCCGACGCTCCACAACGCACCGCAGTGGTACGGAGGGGAAAAGCGGCACACACAGGGCGTGGCACGCTCACAACCGGCGCGAGGCAAGGCACACTTTCACACAGCGTGCGCGCGAGGAGCGACGCGGCAGCGCACGCGGGACGGTAGCGAGCGGCTCCGCAGCGGTAGGGCGTTGGCCTGACGCGGTCATGAAGGGCAGAAGCGCGGGACAGAGGGAAGTGGCCCGACAACCGTCGACAGACGTCTGGGCGCGCCCGCGGCACGCTACCTGCCGGTTCGCGTCCGCCGCACGAACACCAGGCATAAGGAGGCGCGGGGAGCACAGGGGCGCGGCAGCGGTGCGACAGGGCGCCCCGGGAATTTCCCTTTGCTCGCGTGCCGGCCTTGGTCGCTAGCGAAATGCGGCAGCTTTCACCGCGCGCACGAAGAGAATGTGCACACGTACTGCGGCGAAGGCGGACACAGGGAGTGGATTGGCACAGGAGGCCGCGTGCGTGCTTTGCTGGGCGCGAAGGCGCATGGCGCTGGCATAGCTTGATGGAACATTGGACAACACCACGGAGGCTTACACAAGGAAAGCACAGCAGCAAACAGCCGAAGCATCCACCCACCACGCGGCCGCGTCGCCTGGCAAAGAGGGAGCGCGGTGCCAGAAATATTTCCAGGAGGAAGGCACAACGGAATGACATGGGAGACAGCAAGCGCGCGATGGCGCGTTGGGGTGAGCCGGTCAATAGCCACGCCACGGCGGGAGGCGCCCGCGTCGCCAAGGGCGAAGACGAGGTGCGCGGCGCAGAACCACAGTCATAAGGACGGAGATGAATTGACGGCGCACAGTAGAAAGCGGGAAACGGTGACAGGCACGAACGCATGGGCGGTGCGCGGACGTCGCCACACGTGGGGCAACTCGAGCGGCGGAGAGTGGTGTTTGGCTTGTGGGCTCTGCCCGCGCTACTGCGTGCGACGGTGCGCAGGGGCGCGGACGCAGCAGGCGAGCAGGCGCCTGGTGCTCAGGACACATTCTATGACGTTCGTTCCTTGCGTCAAGATGTGCGCCGTGGAAAAACAAGGGTGAGAAGGCAGGGCACAGAACAGCAGACACGTTCGGGACGAGTGGGGGACAAGGGGGTGCGGTTGCGCGACCGGGTCTCGAACGCTGGTCACCAAGGTGATACGGACCATTGGAACAGGATTGGGATGTGGGGACGAGGGAGAGAACACAAGGAAGAAACGGCGCTCAATGTGAGGGTGGCCGCAGCGCGAGCGGAAGGGAGGTTGCTTGAAAGAGAGACACCGTGGCGGATGGTGGTGACGGCGACGATGGAGCGAGTGGCAGCTAGCCGTGCGAACAGAAAGAAAAGCCGTGCGAGGAACGACGCGACACGCTAAGGAAGTGAGCATGACGCCCGTCGTTGGCGGAAAAGCCAGAAAGAATGACAGCTGCATTGGACCGCGTGACTGCAGAAATGCGGGTTTGGCGACGCCTTGTTTTGCACATGTGCTCTTGAGGGCCGTGATGGGGGCGGAGGAATGCTAAGAGCGGCGCACAGGGCTGAGGGGTGAAGGTCAGACACTTGCTGCGGGGCACACAGGTGGTGTGGCGCAGAGCGACTGGACTTTCAGTGGGGGGACGCCCGGGCATTTGGAAAGGAAGCAACGGCGGCGCGGCCCGCTGATGTTGTCCGACGAGGAGCGGAAGATGAGACGACGATGAAAGCAGAGGGCGAACCAGGAACTGAGGTGTGGACATGAAAGAAGACGGAATTTAGATGGAGTAAGGCAAGCGCGAGGGGAGGCGGAGAGGCAAAAGGTGGCCGGCGTGCTCGGGAAGCAGGTGACCAGGGATAGGGGGCGCGCAAGGGACGAGGGACGAGGGACCAGTGGCCCTGCTGTTGGGCGAACGAGGCGGCGTTCAGAGAGGTGAGCTGAGCGACGGCCTTGGAGCATGGCGATCGCGCGGAGGACATTGTTCAGACAAGCGAAGGGAAGCAGCAATGTGCGGACAGAACTCGAGAACAGACAGGCGTGGACCACGACGGAACGACGAGTGTTTTGCGTGCAGCGAAGGAGGGGTGGCAGGGCGATTGTGGTGTCGCTTTTTTGGGTGGGGAAACGGTGAAGAAGTCGCGGGATAAAGGGACGCGGCATTTTGCGTTCCTTAATAGGGAACGTGGACTAGCGGAGCCTGAGAGGGCGGAATTTTCGCGAATGCGTGCAGATCGGGAGTGCGGAGAGGCAAACAACCGAAGGAAGGCTGTCGGCATGAGCAGGAGAACGTGTCGCACACGTGAGTGCGTCGCAGTTGCACGCAAACTTGGCGGTGTATTTTTTCAGAGACGATTGGGTAGAGACGCGAGGGTGGTGAAAACGAGGGACGGAAGAACAATACGATGGAGAGAACTTGGGCAGCCGCCCGCGGACGCAGCGAGGCACAGAGAAGGCAAAATGGCACCGTCGGGATCGGGGTTGGGCACACAGAAGGCCGGCGCTGAGTGGAGAGAGAAAAGGAGTTTCGACGACGGACGCTTGCGCGGAGCTTGGCAGAGCTTAGTGGGGCTGTTGGCAACGGAGAGGGGCCGGCAAAGAAGGTCGCGAGGAAGAAGAGGTAGCTACAAGAGGGCACTTTGCGACTGGCGAAGCGCGGCCGCGGGGGGTCGATGGGATGTGCTTTGGCGGGCGGACAAGGGGTAGTGAAGGGTGCGTGGTTCTTGATTTTGTTTAGCGCTTTTTCGGAGCACGGGTCGGGGGGACGAACACGGGATCAGTTGGACGGCGTCGTGCATTGGAACTTGTGGCGCGGCGGCGCAGAGAGGGAACGGATATCGAGGCCTTCACGACCAAGGGCACAGACAAGGGTGACACGTAAGCACAAGGAAACGACGGGCGCTACGACGACAATCGACCAGGTGAGGCGAGGGAGAAAGGGTCCGCAAGGATTGAAAAGGGCGGTACTTGATGCAAAGGCGGAGAAGTAAACACGCCGCAAGACGCCGCGTGACGAAGAGCGCAGACGCGAGGAAAGGACGTTGTGTTGACTTTTTTGGACGACGACTTTTGGAGACGCTGGTGAAACGGGCGAGGGACAACCGGGCAAAGCAGCGCGCAAATGCACACAGCCAGTTGCGTTTTTGGTCGTGAGCGTGGGCGGCGTAGAACATTTTGGACCTTGACAGGCGCGAAGCGGTGCGTGCAGCGAAAGAAAAGCGCGAGAGCTACGGAATGCGCACAGGGCGAAAAGCAACACCGAGGAAGAGGTGGGGGACACCACGCAAGCAGCGAACGCAGAAGCGTGAGGCATTTTTTTTGCAACTGTGGCGGCGAGTGCATGTGCCGCGCGAAGAAGGGGGACCGGGGATGCGGCGTTTTCGTGGTCAGGAGGAGGACGAAAGTTCTGAGTGCTTGGGTGGTGGGAGGCACGTTGTTCCGGTTTTGGTGCCAACAGATTTCGGGAGCAGGCGACAAGCAGGGCTCTGGGGAGACAGCGGTGCTGCGCAGCCAAATCAACGGGATGCGGTCCGAGAAGGAGGTGGACGAAACAGACGCGCCCGCGATGCCGGAGAGGAAGGCGGGCCCGGCGCCGGGTGATAGAGAAGGCGTTTGCGGGCGAAGAGAGATGGCGCGGGGGACGAAGTGTGGGCGCGGGGGGCGCAATCGGAGAAAAGGGAAACGGGAGACAAAGGACGGGACAGGAAAGTGTTCACACGGATCGGGGTCCTGGCGGCTTTCGGGACCAGGGGCCGCGGTGGAGGACACCACGCACCGCGAAGCATGCCAAGGAGTGAGAGAGAAGCGGGAACTTGTTTTGGTGTCGGCGCAGAAAGGGAAATGAAGGGAAGGAAGGGTGAGTGTCGCGTTTGCGGGGAACTGCGAAGGATGAACTGCGCGAGAGCCGTGGCCGGAGGGGAAAGGAGTCGGAAAAGGGATTTGATTTGCAGGGGGTCAGGGGAAGTGCAAGAGGAAAAAAGGGGTGAGATTAAGCAAGCTCGTTGTGCGCATGGGGACGGGACGCCTTGGACGGCCGTAGATTAAAGAAGGACAAAGCTGGTGAGCAGTTGGCTTGGGTTTGGCGGAAACGAAGGGAGGCGAAGGGAAACAAAGAGAGGCGTGAGCGTCAGTTGAAAGAAAGCAGCGGTTCGACAAGGGGCTTGCTGGGGACTCTGCGGGAGGAGGGAGAAGCAGTTTGCAACGCGCGGGCGGCAGCGGGGATTTAGCGAACCGGCGCACACGAGTGGGAACGGGGGGAAGACAGGCGGGAAACAAAACGCACGGCGGAGTGGAGGTGTTTCGGCCGGATGCGGGCCTGAGGCGAGGGCAAATGGCGAGTAGGCAGAAAACGTCGGCGTGGAAGTGGCATTTCGCCAAAATGAGGGGAACAGGTAAGGCTCGGGAGAAGGGGGAAAATGTAAGCAAGGTTGAAGCGAAAGCACGAGCAGAAGGGGCCGGGGAAGGAGTAAGCAGGGCAGGCGCCGGAAAACAGGAGGGAGGGAAACGCGCACGCGACGAGTGCCGCGAAGGCCGGTCCGTGGAGAAGGATGCGAGGGGAAAAAGGCAATGGAGAGTGAGAAAGGAGGACGCGAACGACGCGAGGACACCGCGGTGGGAAAAAGGGGAAACGAAGAGAGGGGCGGCAAAGGGGACACGTGCAGGGGCAGGGAAGAGAAAAGCGGAGAAAGGCAAGTAGGAAATCAGGGCCCAGGACAACGAGGGAAGTTGCGTGGACCGAGGAGGCAAGGGAAGCATTGCGAGCAACAGGATTTGTGGTAGGACAAAAAAGCGACGCCAGCTATTTTTGAAAAGGACGGGCCAAGGCACACCGGCCGGGAGGCGCACTTACGGCAGCGCGCATCGCACACAGTGGGACGCGACGATGAGGAGATGGACAAACATCGAGACTGTGACAGGGAAGGAGGGGAAACAAGCGCACGAGGTGGAGGTAGCGGAGATGCGAGGGGAAGGCGTGCAGGGGCTGGCCGAGGAGTGACCACGAGTTTGGCAAGGGCGATGGAGGAAAGCGCCGAAGGCGTAAGCAGAGCCGAAGGCACTCAGCAGGGCTCGAGAGGAAGATTAACAACAGATCTGCAACAAAAGCCGAGCCGGTGGACGAGGAATGCACGCCTTGCGAAGACACGAAACGGGGCGGAGACTGAAAGGGAGCGAGTCGCGAACAAACGCGCTCGGTGATGGGCAGCCGGAACAACAGGTGGAAATGGCTCGGAGGTGAAGAAATAAACGCGTTGGCAAAGCAACGCAGCCGGTTGGTGACTTAGTGGTGAGGGGGTTTGCCGGCAAGCGTTGGGGGAAGCACGAAGTTCCGCGCGTCGGGACAGAGAAGCGCAGGAGAAGGAGGGTTTTGCTGGGAAAGAGGCGCACCGAAAGGGGGCGCGTGTAAGCAACGCCGCAGGCAGTTCGCGGCTAACAACGAGAAAGGCCGGGAAAGCGGCGTTTGCAGTGGAGGGGCAGCCAAAGCTGGGGAGGAGCCTGCCGAAGGGACGCAAAACAGGACATGGGGAAGACACTAACGGAGGGGAATTTCGAAACTATCGGAATAGAACGGCGAAGCCGGGCGGAGGCGTCCAGACCGGCAAGAGAGAAAAAGACAAAGGGGGTAGGGAGCTGGAAACAGACGAGTGTTGCAAACACCAGGACCGACGCTGATTCGAAGAAACGAGCGCTTCCGAAGGGGAGAGGCCGCAGAATTAAAGGTGCCTTGACGAAAGGCAAAGAAACACCAGGCAGCGGACGGAGGAAGGCCAAGTAATGAAAAAAGAAATGCGGGGGGAAATAAAGGACGGGACATGGAAAGAGGCGAGGACGCGGAGAAGGAAGGAGATGCCGACAACAGAAGCGGAGGAAAACAGCGTTTGTTGGAGACGAAAAAAGAGGTTAAAGACAAGAGGGTAGGTGAGCGAAGTGGGTGGCGAAGGAAAAAAACAACGGTGCGGGACAGGGAGGGGACAGACAGAAAGGGAAGAGGACGCGAGAGCGGAGAGAGCAAGTGTACGGGATGGTAGACAAAGTTATGGCAATGGTCCTTGAACGAAAGGCGCGGAAGGGCGAGGGACTAAGCCTTGAGGTTGCGCACGGGAACGGAGAAAAGCCGCGGAGTCGAAATCGAGAAATGGGTGGCACAGAAACGACGAGATGAAAGCGGACACAAGGCAAGGAGGCCAAAAGGACACGTGAGTAATGGAAAAGCGCCTGTTCAGAGCTGAATAGCGCCAAGGAGAAGAGGATCGGGAAAAAGAGCAGCGGGAAAGCCGGAGGGGAGAGGAAGGGTGCCGGGTCCGCGAAGCCGACCAATGAAGAGCGGGGGACAAGAAGCAGGCGCGCAAAGGTCACCAAGGACAAGGCAAAGGAAAAGCAGGCAAGGCACGCTTGACACCAAAATTGGGGGCGACGGTTGATCGGACCAGCGGGAAAGAGCGGGCTTCAGAGCGGAGGGAACACAGGAAAAAGAGACGACGGTTTAGGGTGCAGAAGACCAAACAGGAAAACAGACGTGCAGCTGCCGGCAAGGCCAAAAGGGCCATGGGGCCAACAAAGTCACAAAGAAAAACGCGGCAAAGGGGACACGGTCATAGGGACAACGCTGCGAAGAGAAAAAAGCGAACAGGGGGAGGCAGAGTACGGTCAAAAGCAAACTGGAAGTGGGTTTGGAGGAAGAGGGGCATCCACAAACGCTGGGAGCGAAGCAAAGGAACGCAGGAAAGAAGGGTCCAGCGCCGGAGGGGGAAAGACGGGACGACAGGGGGCGTCGGAGCACGAAGGCCAGGGGATGACCAGCGCAACGCGGGGTAGCGATTAGTTGAGAGTTGGGGGGACTGAAAAATGGGCGGACGGAGCAAAGAGGTGGACGAATAAACTGGAAATAGAGAGTGGAAGAAATGACCGAGGACGAAGTGGACCACGAAGCATGGGGCCAAAACGAAAAGGAGGCTGCGAAGAGGCGCCCAGCACGCCCGCTAGCGGAGGAGTTGTTAAAACGCGGGTGATCAAGGTGTGGCAGACAGGGCGCAAGGATCCAGAGAAAGGACAACAGGTTAGACGCAGCGCCGACGGAAAAGGCCGCAGAGCCAAAACGCAGAACACACAGGGCAACACAGTGGACAGGCGGGCGCGCCGGAGGGCCAAGGCCGCAGGAAGCAGACACAGCAGGAAGCGCGGCAAGGTCAGACAGACACCGGGATTGCGGGAACGAACAACGCGGGTAGAAACAGGGGGAAGGACAGACGGGGAAAGTTAGGACGCGCGGAAGTGCGTGGGACCAAAAAACAACCAGACACAGGTGGAGACAAGACCGAAGGATAGGCTACCGGACCAAAGAAGGAACAATGAGACGTCGCGAAGCCGAAGCTCAATGCGAAGCAGGATATGGGGTGAAGCAGCGTGACTGCGGGAAAAACGGACTTTGTGTCGAGAAGGGCCGCACGATGGCCGAAACGAAAGAGGGCCAGGAAAGGACAGGAAGAAGACTATGGCAGCAAAGACAGAAGGCGTAACACACGCAAACAGCAGCGTGCCGCTGGCCAGCGAGCGAACAGGGTGCACGCTGAAGACAAAGAGAAAAACCAGCAACACGCGTGGGTTGCTTTGGCAACAGGGCACGGCTTAATGCCCGTTTTGTTTTTTTTGTTTTGTGCGAGCAGCGCAGCGGGGCAGAAAGACGAACTGAAGCAAAGGAAGGCACGAGGGGTTGAAGACGACACAGGGAGACGACTTTCGTTGAACAAAAGAAACGACAGGAGGACGCAGAGGAGGATCAAGAGAGGAAAAAAACAGAGGAAGGGGTGGGTGTGCTTCTGGAAGAGGACAAAGGGCAAAGGCGCACATGCAGCGCGGAGGAAGAAAAAAGAGCCGCGCACTGAGGACGAACGCGGTCAAAAGAAGGGAGGAGGGGATGAGTCGGGGAGACGAGGGAAAGACGATGTGGGAGATGACGAACGAAGGAATGTTGAAACAGGGGGTCTGTTGAGCATGCGGCCAAGCGAAAAGACGGAAGGTAGAATAAGGGCGCGCGAGGAGCCAGGTATCGGAATGGAAGGGAGGGGAGTTTTGGGGCAAGTTGTGCGCACGTCGGGGGTGGCACTGGGAAGTGCGATGGGGGCAAGAAAGACGAGGCAGAGCGGGGATGGACGAAGACAGAGGTAACAAAGGGTGACAAAGACGGAAACGGCGGGTGAAACGCCGAGACACAAATATGTCGGAAACGCGGGCAGTTCTTTCGTCGCAGGCGCAAGACGGCATAGAGGCAGGCAAAGGGTCGGTGGAGGTCACCAAGGAGTAGGCAGGCTAGCGGGCAAACGAGGGACGGGTTGACAGCACTGTTTCGAAGGAGCAGATGGACGGAGAGGAAAATGGGAACGCGCGAGCGGTACGACGCAAGCGAAACAAAGATTAAAAACATGACCGAAGCCCGCGAACCGCGAACCGACAGGTCAGGCAGTGCCGAAGACAATGGAAGCAAGGATAAGTGAGCGAAGAAAGCGAAGTCGCTCGGGATAAATCAAGAGATAAGCGCGCAAGGCGGCCGCACTGACCAGCCAAGTTGCTATAAAGGAGGCGTGAAAAAGCGGTGACAAAAGAGATTGGCGACCAAGTGCGCGCACGTGAAAAGACTGAGCGGATCGAAGGAGTGAAGGGAACAAGGAGGGATGCACAGGAGCGGTTTTTGGTGCCTGGGCAGAGAGGCCGCAACGAGACAACGGGTAAAGGGAACAGGAAGTGCGCCGCGCAGCCAAAATGAAGAACGACCGAATGATGAGAAAACGAAGAGAAGCGTGGCGGCTGACCACGGTAAAGTTGAGCGAAGAGCAGAACAGGGGGAGAGACAGAGGAAGAGACAGAGGAACAATGGGGAAGAACGCAGCAAAGATGGATGAGGGGAGAAGGGCGACACGGGAAGGAAGGAGGAAAAATGAAGAGAGAGGGGGACGGGGCCGCGGACACGTTGCTTGTGCGTTTTCTTTTTCTTTGTCTTTTTTTTTCCGCTGGTGCGATCGACGGGGGAAAAACGAAGATGAAGTGGCACAGGACAGGAGAGAAAAGAATGCCTGGAAACATTGTATTTGTGGGGAGGAAAGTGTTTGTGGGTGGGAGAAAGAACAGCAGGGGAGGCGGATTGGGCATTAACATAAATTGGTAGACGCTTCATTGACGACGAGGAAATAGCGAGACGAGGGCAAGAATTGTATTAAATTTTTGAAAATGTTGGCGTTTTTATTTAGTTTTGAAGTGACTTATTTTAGCAGTTGGTTATTGTATGAGTTTTATGCGGAAAAATTGACGACGGGAAATGTGGCCTGAAGACGAAAATGTGTGGCGAGGAAACGCGTGGTTTGACTTCATTTTTTTTAGTGGCTTTGAATTAATAGGAGAATTTTATTTCTTATTATTGTTGTTGTTAGTTATTATAGATATTATAGTTATTTTTTATTATTGTTATAATTTTAATTTTATAATTCTTTTTTTATTTTAAAAAAAGACGCATTCGAACAGGGCGGAGGCAGATTTCATGACACGCATTTTGTGTTTTCCTTGAGTACATATTTGAACTTAGAGAGGCAAACGAAGAAAACGGGTAGAAAAGAAAAGAAAAGAAGCAGAGCGTAAGAGACGAGAGGCGAGCGGCGAGCGAAAAAAGGCATGAAAATGAGGAGAAGCGAGTTATTAAATTTTTTAAATTTTTTTAAATTTTATTTTAATCTTATTAATTTTATTTTATTTAGTTTTATTTTACGGTTAAAATAGGAAAAGCTGAAATGCTTTGCGATTGTGTTTCGTTGGGTTTTTTCGCCCACCTTTCGCTGTCGAGTGCGATTCGATACAAATTTTCGCTTAACGTATTTTATTTAATTTATTTAATTTTTTTAATTTTTTTAATTTTTTTTCTCTGTGTTTTGAACTTTTGCAAAGAAAATTTTGTGGTGCCGTATTTTTTCACTCAAAAGAATTGTGTTAGTTTGTACTTTTTTCTGACAGTCTTCGGATGGATTTTATGAGGTGACTGAGGTTTCTTTTTTGAAAAGAAACAAGGAGCAAGAAAAAAATTCGTCGAGCAAGTGACGCACGCGCGTTAGCTTAAAAAATACGGAGGTGTTGCCTCGGTTTTCTGTCGAACGTGGAAAAAGGACGAAAATACACGTGAGTAGCTTTTTCTATTTTCTTTTGGGAATTTTTTTTTTTGTAATTAGGGAACCTGCCTTACCACAAGCCAAAAGAAGCAAAAACAAAAAAAAAGGAAGGCAAAAATAAAACAAAATTTTTTCACTTCTCCTGCTGCTAGATATTTATCGCAAAGTCCCTGACCAAATTTCTTTTTTCTTTTTTTCTTTTTTGCTTTTTTGCTTCCGTCCGCTTTTATTATTTTTTTTCTTTTTTTCAGTTTTGAGCTCTTTGCCATGACGCCTTTTTTTTGGTTTTTGTTGACCTTTTTTTTCGCCGTAGTGTTACTGTCCGCATATTTTTAGTTTATTATTATCTTTTTATTTCTTTTATTTATTTTTCTTTTATTTCTTTCTTCTTCGTTGTTCTTATTTTTTCTTTATCTGAGTGCTCTGACTCATCTTTCCTTTACATGCATTTTTGTTGTTCTCTGTAAGTTCCGGCTGGCCACAAAAAGCACCATGCCTATAAATAAGTGCAAGCAAATAGCCAAGCGTCTGCCGGCAGAAAAGTGAGCAGCTGAAAATAGCAAGAATCAAGAAAAAGGTGATGAGATGATGATCGTAATGCTGTGCTTGTGTTGTCCGAAAGCTGCTTTTCTTTCTTTTTCGTTTTGTTCTCTTGCTTTTTTTCCTTTTTCTTTTTTTCTTCGCTTCTCTGTTTTTTTTTGTTTTTTTCATTTACTTTAACTTTAAACAACTTTGCGTCTTTCTCTGTCCGTTCATTTTTTCTCTTTCTGCTTTTCTCTCTTTGCGCTGTGCACTCTGTGTCCTTTTTTCTTTCTTTGCACCTTTCTCTGCAGTTTTTTCGTGCGCACCGTTTTGTGTCGTATTGTCCCTTCCTCGCTTCTAACTGTGTTCGTTCTTGTGTGTTCGTCATTTCTTTGCTCGTCTCTTGCGTGGTAGCCGGCAGTGGTTTTGTTTTTCTTCGCGCGACACGTGTGCGTGTGCACGCGTGTTGTGTAAGTGCCGTCTTTTTTCCCTGCCTTTTCTCTTGCCTTTTGTTTTCCGTTTTCGGTGCGTGGAGGCGTGCCTTACGCGCCAGGACTTTGTGCTGTTTTCTCTTTCCGTGCTACCTTCCTTTCTGGTTGTCTTTTTTTCTTGTGTGCGGCTGTGTGTGCGTTGCGCCTCTTTTGTTGGCGCGTGCGTGTCTCGTCTCCGCTGTCATTTTCGCGTTCGTTGTGCTCTGTCCTCTGTGCGTTGTTGTGTTGGCGCGTGTGCGCCTCGCGGCGGTTCCGTGCTCTTGCGTGCGCTGTGCTAAATGTGCTGTGTTGTCCGCAGCGTTGCGAGCAGTAGCGCTGCTGGCAGCGTTTTGTGTGTGGCGGTGCTGTGTGCGCTGCTTGCTTGTGGTGCCTTTCCTGTGCCGTCGGTTTCGCACTGTTCAGTTCCTTGGTTCCACCTGGTGCCCGTTGGGCAGGTGGTTGATGTTTCCGCGGCGGTGTCGTGTCCTTGTGGGTGGCCGTTGTGTTGTTGTGCGGCACCCTTGTTTCTTGTCGTTTGCTTTGTGCTCGTCGTCTGTGCTTTTGGCGGTGTGGCCATGCGTTGCAGTGTTTCTTGGTCTTGTTCTGTTATTGGTGCGCAGAGGTTCCCGGCTGCTGTGTTGCACTTTTTCTGCACGTTTGCAATGAGTGTTCTGAGTTGCTCGAGCTTGCTTTTTATGTCGGTCCACGTTGCTGTTGCTTTGGTGTCGATGGTGATTGCGGAGTTGGCGCCTGGGCTGCCTGGCCCGTCGTGGTGACTGGCCGTGCTGTGGTGTGCTGGTGTGACTTGCCACCACCGTCCCCAGATGAGCGTTCTCTCCTTGGCGCCGGTCTTTGCGATGATGCCGCCGTGCTTGTGACTGCTTGCTTGCGTTCTGTAGACGACTAGCGGGCAGGCCTGCCCCATGTTGGCGTCGTCCGCTGTGCTGACTCCCGCGCTTGTACTTTCTGGTTTGTTGAATGTCTCGCTGCTTCTGCTTGTGGCAAATACCTTTTCTGCAAGGTTCGGCAATTTGCTTTTTCCGCTTGCGAGCATCTTTTCAATGCCGTCTTTGAGCGCTTCCTTTGCCAAAGCTTCGACTTCAGTTGTCTTAGCTACGCAGATTGCATCGAATGCGTACTGGGCGTCCTGCGTCGAAAACTCAGCCGTCTCATCGTTGTCACTCTGCTTTGAAATGCACAGTTTGCCGCTAGTCGTGCCACCCGAGAGTGCTGAGAAGGCGAAGACGGCGCTGCGTATGTCGACTGCCCACGCTGCTGCCTCTCGAGCCAGGCGCAACGCGACCGTGCCGACCTGTGCGTTCATGCTCTGCAGCGCCGCCGCGGTCCCGAGCGCGTCGACTGCTGTCGCGTTGTTCGTCTTGCTCAGTGCAGTTGCGAGCGCCTCTTGCCACGCTGATGCGTTAGCTGACCGTTCCGCTGCCTCTGTGGCTGCAAGCTCCGCCGCGCTCGCCACCGCGTCCAACGCCGTCGCGAAGCTGCACGCGCCCTGTGCCGACGAGCGCTTCACGCCCTTTGCCGCGTGCCCCTGCGCTTTGTTCGCAGAAAGAAGGGCGAGCAACGAGGCAAACCCCAAAAGGCTCGTCCAAAAACGCTTCATTCTCCCCTTCTCTTGACTGCTCAACCCCGTCGCCCTCTCTCCTCCCGGCGTTGTTGGCGCTGCGCTGCAAACACCTCCGCCCGCCAGCTGACCTCGCGCGGCTCCATCGCTCTAGCCATGCGCCCACAAGCGATGGCTGCAAAGCAGCGACCTCCCCGCTCGCGCCCCGCGCGGCGCTGCAGCCTCTCACTTCGCGTCGTGGCCGCCGCGCCAACGCCCCGCGTGCTTTCCCCGCTGGTGAGCGAGCAAGGCCGCGCGACTCGGACGCGAAGGCGCGGCGGCGGGACGTTATTTGCTGTGGCTGCGCAAGGACAAGCGAGCAGCAGCGGCACAGCGTAGCACAGCTGGCGTCTGCGGCTCACCGTCCCCACCCTGGACATGCTAAGAGCATGTCTCGCCGCAAAGCGGAGCCCGCTGGACCAAAAAGCCACGGGCAGGGCCGTTCAGCCGGCGCGGCCTGGACAGTGTCGAGGACCTGCTGGCGGAATCCTGCGTTCAGCTTGACCGCGTGTCGAGACGGCGGGTCGGAGCGGCGCACAGAGCAGGAAGCGTCGATTTTCCGTCACGACGGCGTGCGTGGCCACGCATCACGCGAAGCGCGTTGCGGCGTCCACAGCCAGGGACTGGCGCAGACCGGACGGACACAACGCGCGACTCGTTCAATGGCCACGAGACAGCAGCAGCGGTGTCTCGCTGCTCGCAGTCGCGTGCGACCGAGGACCCGCACGGGAGGCAAGCAACAGTGGAGCGTGGTTATTGCCGCCAAGTCGACGCGCTCGCACTCCCGTCATTTGCGCCAGAACGTGACGGCGCGCGCGCCGAGTGGCGGGTGAGGAGGTCTGCCGTCGCTTGGTGCGTGGCATGTCGCTGCTCACGCGTCGCGCCGACGCTCCACAACGCACCGCAGTGGTACGGAGGGGAAAAGCGACACACACAGGGCGTGGCACGCTCACAACCGGCGCGAGGCCAGGCATACTTTCACACAGCGTGCGCGCGAGGAGCGACGCGGCAGCGCACGCGGGACGGTAGCGAGCGGCTCCGCAGCGGTAGGCAGTCGGCCTGACACGGTCATGAGGGGCAGAGGCGCGGGACAGAGGGAAGTGGCCCGACAACCGTCGACAGACGTCTGGGCGCGCCCGCGGCACGCTACCTGCCGGTTCGCGTCCGCCGCACGAACACCAGGCATAAGGAGGCGCGGGGAGCACAGGGGCGCGGCAGCGGTGCGACAAGGCGCCCCGGGGATTTCCCTTTGCTCGAGTGCCGGCCTTGGTCGCTAGCGAAATGCGGCAGCTTTCACCGCGCGCACGAAGAGAATGTGCACACGTACTGCGGCGAAGGCGGACACAGGGAGTGGATTGGCGAAGGAGGCCGCGTGCGTGCTTTGCTGGGCGCGAAGGCGCATGGCGCTTGCATAGCTTGATGGAACATTGGCCAACACCACGGAGGCTTACACAAGGAAAGCACAGCGGCAAACAGCCGAAGCATCCACCCACCACGCGGCCGCGTCGCCTGGCAAAGAGGGAGCGCGGTGCCTGAAATATTTCCAGGAGGAAGGCACAACGGAACGGCAGGGGAGACAGCAAGCGCGCGATGGCGCGTTGGGGTGAGCCGGTCAATAGCCACGCCACGGCGGGAGACGCCCGCGTTGCCAAGGGCGAAGACGAGGTGCGCGGCGCAGAACCACAGTCATAAGGACGGAGATGAATTGACGGCGCACAGTGGAAAGCGGGAAACGGTGACAGGCACGAACGCATGGGCGGTGCGCGGACGTCGCCACACGTGGGGCAACTCGAGCGGCGGAGAGTGGTGTTTGGGTTGTGGGCTCTGCCCGCGCTACTGCGTGCGACGGTGCGCAGGGGCGCGGACACAGCAGGCGAGCACGCTGCTGGTGCTCAGGACACATTCTATGACGTTCGTTCCTTGCGTCAAGATGTGCGCCGTGGAAAAACAAGGGTGAGAAGGCAGGGCACAGAACAGCAGACACGTTCGGGACGAGTGGGGGACAAGGGGGTGCGGTTGCGCGACCGGGTCTCGAACGCTGGTCACCAAGGTGAAACGGACCATTGGAACAGGATTAGGATGTGGGGACGAGGGAGAGAACACAAGGAAGAAACGGCGCTCAATGTGAGGGTGGCCGCAGCGCGAGCGGAAGGGAGGTTGCTTGAAAGAGAGACACCGTGGCGGATGGTGGTGACGGCGACGATGGAGCGAGTGGCAGCTAGCCGTGCGAACAGAAAGAAAAGCCGTGCGAGGAACGACGCGACACGCTAAGGAAGTGAGCATGACGCCCGTCGTTGGCGGAAAAGCCAGAAAGAATGACAGCTGCATTGGACCGCGTGACTGCAGAAATGCGGGTTTGGCGACGCCTTGTTTTGCACATGTGCTCTTGAGGGCCGTGATGGGGGCGGAGGAATGCTAAGAGCGGCGAACAGGGCTGAGGGGTGAAGGTCAGACACTTGCTGCGGGGCACACAGGTGGTGTGACGCAGAGCGACTGGGCTTTCAGTGGGGGGACGCCCGGGCATTTGGAAAGGAGACAACGGCGGCGCGGCCCGCTGATGTTGTCCGACGAGGAGCGGAAGATGAAACGGCGATGAAAGCAGAGGGCGAACCAGGAACTGAGGTGTGGACATGAAAGAAGACGGAATTTAGATGGAGTAAGGAGAGCGCGAGGGGAGGCGGAGAGGCAAAAGGTGGCCGGCGTGCTCGGGAAGCAGGTGACCAGGGGCAGGGGCGGCGCAAGGGACGAGGGACGAGGGACCAGTGGGCCTGCTGTTGGGCGAACGAGGCGGCGTTCAGAGAGGTGAGCTGAGCGACGGCCTTGGAGCATGGCGATCGCGCGGAGGACATTGTTCAGACAAGCGAAGGGAAGCAGCAGTGTGCGGACAGAACTCGAGAACAGACAGGCGTGGACCACGACGGAACGACGAGTGCTTTGCGTGCAGCGAAGGAAAGCTGGCACGGCGATTGTGGTTTCGCTTTTTGGGGTGGGGAAACGGTGAAGAAGTCGCGGGATAAAGGGACGCGGCATTTTGCGTTCCTTAATAGGGGAAGTGGACTAGCGGAGCCTGAGAGGGCGGAATTTTCGCGAATGCGTGCAGATCGGGAGTGCGGAGAGGCAAACAACCGAAGGCAGGCTGTCGGCGTGAGCAGGGGAACGTGTCGCACACGTGAGTGCGTCGCAGTAGCACGCAAACTTGGCGGTGTATTTTTTCAGAGACGATTGGGTAGAGACGCGAGGGTGGTGAAAACGAGGGACGGAAGAACAATACGATGGAGAGAACTTGGGCAGCCGCCCGCGGACGCAGCGAGGCACAGAGAAGGCAAAATGGCACCGTCGGGATCGGGGTTGGGCACACAGAAGGCCGGCGCTGAGTGGAGAGAGAAAAGGAGTTTCGACGACGGACGCTTGCGCGGAGGTTGGCAGAGCTTAGTGGGGCTGTTGGCAACGGAGAGGGGCCGGCAAAGAAGGTCGCGAGGCAGAAGAGGTAGCTAAAAGAGGGCACTTTGCGACTGGCGAAGCGCGGCCGCGGGGGGTCGATGGGATGTGCTTTGGCGGGCGGACAAGGGGTAGTGAAGGGTGCGTGGTTCTTGATTTTGTTTAGCGCTTTTTCGGAGCACGTGTCGGGGGGACGAACACGGGATCAGTTGGACGGCGTCGTGCATTGGAACTTGTGGCGCGGCGGCGCAGAGAGGGAACGGATATCGAGGCCTTCACGACCAAGGGCACAGACAAGGGTGACACGTAAGCACAAGGAAACGACGGGCGCTACGACGACAATCGACCAGGTGAGGCGAGGGAGAAAGGGTCCGCAAGGATTGAAAATGGCGGTACTTGATGCAAAGGCGGAGAAGTAAACACGCCGCAAGACGCCGCGTGACGAAGAGCGCAGACGCGAGGAAAGGACGTTGTGTTGACTTTTTTGGACGACGACTTTTGGAGACGCTGGTGAGACGGGCGAGGGACAACCGGGCAATGCAGCGCGCAAATGCACACAGCCAGTTGCGTTTTTGGTCGTGAGCGTGGGCGGCGTAGAACATTTTGGACCTTGACAGGCGAGAAGCGGTGCGTGCAGCGAAAGAAAAGCGCGAGACATACGGAATGCGCACAGGGCGAAAAGCAACACCGAGGAAGAGGTGGGGGACACCACGCAACAAGCGAACACAGTAGCGTGAGGCATTGTTTTTGCAACTGTGGCGGCGAGTGCATGTGCCGCGCGAAGAAGGGGGACCGGGGATGCGGCGTTTTCGTGGTCAGGAGGAGGACGAAAGTTCTGAGTGCTTGGGTGGTGGGAGGCACGTCGTTCCGGTTTTGGTGCCAACAGATTTCGGGAGCAGGCGACAAGCAGGGCTCTGGGGAGACAGCGGTGCTGCGCAGCCAAATCAACGGGATGCGGTCCGAGAAGGAGGTGGACGAAACAGACGCGCCCGCGATGCCGGAGAGGAAGGCGGGCCCGGCGCCGGGTGATAGAGAAGGCGTTTGCGGGCGAAGAGAGATGGCGCGGGGGACGAAGTGTGGGCGCGGGGGGCGCAATCGGAGAAAAGGGAAACGGGAGACAAAGGACGGGACAGGAAAGTGTTCACACGGATCGGGGTCCTGGCGGCTTTCGGGACCAGGGGCCGCGGTGGAGGACACCACGCACCGCGCAGCATGCCAAGGAGTGAGAGATAAGCGGGAACTTGTTTTGGTGTCGACGCAGAAAGGGAAATGAAGGGAGGGAAGGGTGAGTGTCGCGTTTGCGGGGAACTGCGAAGGATGAACTGCGCGAGAGCCGTGGCCGGAGGGGAAAGGAGTCGGAAAAGGGATTTGATTTGCAGGGGGTCAGGGGAAGTGCAAGAGGAAAAAAGGGGTGAGATTAAGCAAGCTCGTTGTGCGCATGGGGACGGGACGCCTTGGACGGCCGTAGATTAAAGAAGGACAAAGCTGGTGAGCAGTTGGCTTGGGTTTGGCGGAAACGAAGGGAGGCGAAGGGAAACAAAGAGAGGCGTGAGCGTCAGTTGAAAGAAAGCAGCGGTTCGACAAGGGGCTTGCTGGGGACTCTGCGGGAGGAGGGAGAAGCAGTTTGCAACGCGCGGGCGGCAGCGGGGATTTAGCGAACCGGCGCACACGAGTGGGAACGGGGGGAAGACAGTCGGGAAACAAAACGCACGGCGGAGTGGAGGTGTTTCGTCCAGATTCGGGCCTGAGACGAGGGCAAATGGCGAGTAAGCAGAGAACGTCGGCGTGGAAGTGGCATTTCGCCGAAATGAGGGGAACAGGTAAGACTCGGGAGAAGGGGGAAAATGTAAGCAAGGTTGAATCGAAAGACGCAGCAGAAGGGGACGGGGAAGGAGTAAGCAGGGCAGGAAAGCAACCGGAACACAGCAGGGAGGGAAACGCGCACGCGACGAGTGCCGCGAAGGGGGTTCCGTGGAGAAGGATGCGAGGGGAAAAGGCAAGGGACGAGTGAGAAAGGAAGACGCAAACGACGCGAGGACACCGCGGTGGGAGAAGGGGGAAACGAAGAGAGGGGCAGCAAAGGGGGCACGTGCAGGGGAACGGGAAGAGATACCGCAGGAAGGGGAAAGGCAAGTAGGAACTCAGGGCCCAGGACAACGAGGGAAGTTGCGGGGAACGAGGAAGCAAGGGAAGCATTGCGAGGATCAGGGTTTGTGGTAGGCGGAAGGCGCGACGCCAGCTATTTTTGAAAAGGAAGGGCCAAGGCACACCAGCCGGGAGGCGCACTTACGGCAGCACGCATCGCACACAGTGAGACGCGACGATGAGGAAATGAACAGACATCGAGACTGTGACAGGGAAGCAAGGGAAACAAGCGCACGAGGTGGAGGAAGGGTAGATGCGAGGGGAAGGCGTGCAGGGGCTGGCCGAGGAGTGACCATGGGTTTGGCAAGGGCGATGGAAGGGGGCGCCGAAGGCAAAGGCAGAGTCGAAGGCACTCACCAGGGCTCGAGCGAGAGATTGACAACAAATCTGCAACAGAAAACACACCGGTGGACATGGAATGCACGCCTTGCGAAGACACGAAACGGGGAGGAAACTGAAAGGGAGAGAGTCGCGAACAAACGCGCTCGGTGATGGGCGGCCGGAACAACAGGTGGAATGACTCGGAGGTGAAGAATAGGCACGTTGCAGAAACAAAGGCACCCGGTTGGTGACTTAGTGGTGAGGGGGTTTGCCGGCAAGAGTTGGGGAAAGCACGAAATGCCGCGCGTCGGGGAAGAGAAGCACAAGAGGCGGAGGGTTTTGCTGGAAAAGAGGCGCACTGAAAGGGCTTGCTTGTAGGCAACGCCGCAGGCAGTTCGCGGCTAACAACGAGAAAGGCCGGGAAAGCGGCGTTTGCAGTGGAGGGGCAGCCAAAGCTGGGGAGGAGCCTGCCGAAGGGATGCAAAACAGGACATGGGGAAGACACTAACGGAGGGGAATTCCGAAACTATCGGAATAGAACGGCGAAGCCGGGCGGAGGCGTCCAGACCGGCAAAAGAGAAAGAGAGAAAGAGAGTGGGGGGGGGGGTAGGGAGCTGGGAACAGACGAGTGTTGCAAACACCAGGACCGGGGCTGATTCGAAGAAACGAGCGCTTCCGAAGGGGACAAGCCGGGCACGGCAATTAAAGGGGGCTTGACGAAAGGCAAAGAAACACCAGGCAGCGGACGGAGGAAGACCACGTAATGAAACAGGGAATGCGGGGGGAAATAAAGGACGGGACATGGAAAGAGGCGAGGACGAGGAGAAGGGGAGAGATGCCGACAACAGAAGCGGAGGAAAACAGCGTTTGTTGGAGACGAAAAAAGAGGTTAAAGACAAGAGGGTAGGTGAGCGAAGTGGGTGAAGCGGGAAAAAAGCAACGGTGCGGGACAGGGAAGGGACAGACAGAAAGGGAAGAGAACGCGAGAGAAAAGAGAGAGGAGAGAGAAAGAGTGCGAGGATGGTAGACAAAGTTATGGCAATGGTCCTTGAACGAAAGGCGCGGAAGGGCGAGGGACTAAGCCTTGGGGTTGCGCACGGGAACGGAGAAAAGCCGCGGAGTCGAAATCGAGAAATGGGTGGCACAGAAACGACGAGATGAAAGCGGACACAAGGCAAGGAGGCCAAAAGGACACGTGAGTAATGGAAAAGCGCCTGTTCAGAGCTGAATAGCGCCAAGGAGAAGAGGATCGGGAAAAAGAGCAGCGGGAAAGCCGGAGGGGAGAGGAAGGGTGCCGGGTCCGCGAAACCGACCAATGACGAGCGGGGACAAGAAGCAGGCGCGCAAAGGTCGACAAGAACAGGGCAAAGGACAAGCAGGCAAGGCACGCTTGGCACCGCAGTTGGAGGCGACGGTTGCGCGGGAAAAACGGGAACAGCGGGCTTCGGCGAGGAAGGCAGACAGGAACAAGAGACGACGGTTTAGGGTGCAGAAGACCAAACCAGAAAGCAGACGCGGAGCTGCCGGCAAGGCCAAAAGGGCCATGGGGCCAACAAAGTCACAAAGAAAAACGCGGCAAAGGGGACACGGTCATAGGGACAACGCTGCGAAGAGAAAAAAGCGAACAGGGGGAGGCAGAGTACGGTCAAAAGCAAACTGGAAGTGGGTTTGGAGGAAGAGGGGCATCCACAAACGCTGGGAGCGAAGCAAAGGAACGCAGGAAAGAAGGGTCCAGCGCCGGAGGGGGAAAGACGGGACGACAGGGGGCGTCGGAGCACGAAGGCCAGGGGATGACCAGCGCAACGCGGGGTAGCGATTAGTTGAGAGTTGGGGGGACTGAAAAATGGGCGGACAGAGCAAAGAGGTGGACGAATAAACTGGAAATAGAGAGTGGAAGAAATGACCGAGGACGAAGTGGACCACGAAGCATGGGGACAAAACGAAAAGGAGGCTGCGAAGAGGCGCCCAGCACGCCCGCTAGCGGAGGAGTTGTTAAAACGCGGGTGATCAAGGTGTGGCAGACAGGGCGCAAGGATCCAGAGAAAGGACAACAGGTTAGACGCAGCGCCGACGGAAAAGGCCGCAGAGCCAAAACGCAGAACACACAGGGCAACACAGTGGACAGGCGGGCGCGCCGGAGGGCCAAGGCCGCAGGAAGCAGACACAGCAGGAAGCGCGGCAAGGTCAGACAGACACCGGGATTGCGGGAACGAACAACGCGGGTAGAAACAGGGGGAAGGACAGACGGGGAAAGTTAGGACGCGCGGAAGTGCGTGGGACCAAAAAACAACCAGACACAGGTGGAGACAAGACCGAAGGATAGGCTACCGGACCAAAGAAGGAACAATGAGACGTCGCGAAGCCGAAGCTCAATGCGAAGCAGGATATGGGGTGAAGCAGCGTGACTGCGGGAAAAACGGACTTTGTGTCGAGAAGGGCCGCACGATGGCCGAAACGAAAGAGGGCCAGGAAAGGACAGGAAGAAGACTATGGCAGCAAAGACAAAAGGCGTAACACACGCAAACAGCAGCGTGCCGCTGGCCAGCGAGCGAACAGGGTGCACGCTGAAGACAAAGAGAAAAACCAGCAACACGCGTGGGTTGCTTTGGCAACAGGGCACGGCTTAATGCCCGTTTTGTTTTTTTTGTTTTGTGCGAGCAGCGCAGCGGGGCAGAAAGACGAACTGAAGCAAAGGAAGGCACGAGGGGTTGAAGACGACACAGGGAGACGACTTTCGTTGAACAAAAGAAACGACAGGAGGACGCAGAGGAGGATCAAGAGAGGAAAAAAACAGAGGAAGGGGTGGGTGTGCTTCTGGAAGAGGACAAAGGGCAAAGGCGCACATGCAGCGCGGAGGAAGAAAAAAGAGCCGCGCACTGAGGACGAACGCGGTCAAAAGAAGGGAGGAGGGGATGAGTCGGGGAGACGAGGGAAAGACGATGTGGGAGATGACGAACGAAGGAATGTTGAAACAGGGGGTCTGTTGAGCATGCGGCCAAGCGAAAAGACGGAAGGTAGAATAAGGGCGCGCGAGGAGCCAGGTATCGGAATGGAAGGGAGGGGAGTTTTGGGGCAAGTTGTGCGCACGTCGGGGGTGGCACTGGGAAGTGCGATGGGGGCAAGAAAGACGAGGCAGAGCGGGGATGGACGAAGACAGAGGTAACAAAGGGTGACAAAGACGGAAACGGCGGGTGAAACGCCGAGACACAAATATGTCGGAAACGCGGGCAGTTCTTTCGTCGCAGGCGCAAGACGGCATAGAGGCAGGCAAAGGGTCGGTGGAGGTCACCAAGGAGTAGGCAGGCTAGCGGGCAAACGAGGGACGGGTTGACAGCACTGTTTCGAGGGATAAACTGGGCGGAGAGGAAAATGGGAACGCGCGAGCGGTACGACGCAAGCGAAACAAAGATTAAAAACATGACCGAAGCCCGCGAACCGCGAACCGACAGGTCAGGCAGTGCCGAAGACAATGGAAGCAAGGATAAGTGAGCGAAGAAAGCGAAGTCGCTCGGGATAAATCAAGAGATAAGCGCGCAAGGCGGCCGCACTGACCAGCCAAGTTGCTATAAAGGAGGCGTGAAAAAGCGGTGACAAAAGAGATTGGCGACCAAGTGCGCGCACGTGAAAAGACTGAGCGGATCGAAGGAGTGAAGGGAACGAAGAGGGTTGCACAGGAGCGGTTTTTGGTGCCTGGGCAGAGAGGCCGCAACGAGACAACGGGTAAAGGGAACAGGAAGTGCGCCGCGCAGCCAAAATGAAGAACGACCGAATGATGAGAAAACGAAGAGAAGCGTGGCGGCTGACCACGGTAAAGTGAGCGAAGAGCAGAACAGGGGGAGAGACAGAGGAAGAGACAGAGGAACAATGGGGAAGAACGCAGCAAAGATGGATGAGGGGAGAAGGGCGACACGGGAAGGAAGGAGGAAAAATGAAGAGAGAGGGGGACGGGGCCGCGGACACGTTGCTTGTGCGTTTTCTTTTTCTTTGTCTTTTTTTTTCCGCTGGTGCGATCGACGGGGGAAAAACGCAGATGAAGTGGCACAGGACAGGAGAGAAAAGAATGCCTGGAAACATTGTATTTGTGGGGAGGAAAGTGTTTGTGGGTGGGAGAAAGAACAGCAGGGGAGGCGGATTGGGCATTAACATAAATTGGTAGACGCTTCATTGACGACGAGGAAATAGCGAGACGAGGGCAAGAATTGTATTAAATTTTTGAAAATGTTGGCGTTTTTATTTAGTTTTGAAGTGACTTATTTTAGCAGTTGGTTATTGTATGAGTTTTATGCGGAAAAATTGACGACGGGAAATGTGGCCTGAAGACGAAAATGTGTGGCGAGGAAACGCGTGATTTGACTTCATTTTTTTTTAGTGACTTTGAATTAATAGGAGAATTTTATTTCTTATTATTGTTGTTGTTAGTTATTATAGATATTATAGTTATTTTTTATTATTGTTATAATTTTAATTTTATAATTCTTTTTTTATTTTAAAAAAAGACGCATTCGAACAGGGCGGAGGCAGATTTCATGACACGCATTTTGTGTTTTCCTTGAGTACATATTTGAACTTAGAGAGGCAAACGAAGAAAACGGGTAGAAAAGAAAAGAAAAGAAACAGAGCGTAAGAGACGAGAGGCGAGCGACGAGCGAAAAAAGGCATGAAAATGAGGAGAAGCGAGTTATTAAATTTTTTAAATTTTTTTAAATTTTATTTTAATCTTATTAATTTTATTTTATTTAGTTTTATTTTACGGTTAAAATAGGATAAGCTGAAATGCTTTGCGATTGTGTTTCGTTGGGTTTTTTCGCCCACCTTTCGCTGTCGAGTGCGATTCGATACAAATTTTCGCTTAACGTATTTTATTTAATTTATTTAATTTTTTTAATTTATTTAATTTTTTTTTCTCCGTGTTTTGAACTTTTGCAAAGAAAATTTTGTGGTGCCGTATTTTTTCACCCAAAAGAATTGTGTTAGTTTGTACTTTTTTCTGACAGTCTTCGGATGGATTTTATGAGGTGACTGAGGTTTCTTTTTTGAAAAGAAACAAGGAGCAAGAAAAAAATTCGTCGAGCAAGTGACGCACGCGCGTTAGCTTAAAAAATACGGAGGTGTTGCCTCGGTTTTCTGTCGAACGTGGAAAAAAGGACGAAAATACACGTGAGTAGCTTTTTCTATTTTCTTTTGGGAATTTTTTTTTTTGTAATTAGGGAACCTGCCTTACCACAAGCCAAAAGAAGCAAAAACAAAAAAAAAGGAAGGCAAAAATAAAACAGAAATTTTTTCACTTCTCCTGCTGCTAGATATTTATCGCAAAGTCCCTGACCAAATTTCTTTTTTCTTTTTTTCTTTTTTGCTTTTTTGCTTCCGTCCGCTTTTATTATTTTTTTTCTTTTTTTCAGTTTTGAGCTCTTTGCCATGACGCCTTTTTTTTGGTTTTTGTTGACTTTTTTTTCGCCGTAGTGTTCACTCTCCGCATATTTTTAGTTTATTATTATCTTTTTATTTCTTTTATTTATTTTTCTTTTATTTCTTTCTTCTTCGTTGTTCTTATTTTTTCTTTATCTGAGTGCTCTGACTCATCTTTCCTTTACATGCATTTTTGTTGTTCTCTGTAAGTTCCGGCTGGCCACAAAAAGCACCATGCCTATAAAAAGTGCAAGCAAATAGCCAAGCGTCTGCCGGCAGAAAAGTGAGCAGCTGAAAATAGCAAGAATCAAGAAAAAGGTGATGAGATGATGATCGTAATGCTGTGCTTGTGTTGTCCGAAAGCTGCTTTTCCTTTCTTTTTCGTTTTGTTCTCTTGCTTTTTTTCCTTTTTCTTTTTTTTCTCTGTTTTTTTTTGTTTTTTTCATTTACTTTAACTTTAAACAACTTTGCGTCTTTCTCTGTCCGTTCATTTTTTCTCTTTCTGCTTTTCTCTCTTTGCGCTGTGCACTCTGTGTCCTTTTTTCTTTCTTTGCACCTTTCTCTGCAGTTTTTTCGTGCGCACCTTTTGTGTCGTATTGTCCCTTCCTCGCTTCTAACTGTGTTCGTTCTTGTGTGTTCGTCATTTCTTTGCTCGTCTCTTGCGTGGTAACCGGCAGTGGTTTTGTTTTTCTTCGCGCGACACGTGTGCGTGTGCACGCGTGTTGTGTAAGTGCCGTCTTTTTTCCCTGCCTTTTCTCTTGCCTTTTGTTTTCCGTTTTCGGTGCGTGGAGGCGTGCCTTACGCGCCAGGACTTTGTGCTGTTTTCTCTTTCCGTGCTACCTTCCTTTCTGGTTGTCTTTTTTCTTGTGTGCGGCTGTGTGTGCGTTGCGCCTCTTTTGTTGGCGCGTGCGTGTCTCGTCTCCGCTGTCATTTTCGCGTTCGTTGTGCTCTGTCCTCTGTGCGTTGTTGTGTTGGCGCGTGTGCGCCTCGCGGCGGTTCCGTGCTCTTGCGTGCGCTGTGCTAAATGTGCTGTGTTGTCCGCAGCGTTGCGAGCAGTAGCGCTGCTGGCAGCGTTTTGTGTGTGGCGGTGCTGTGTGCGCTGCTTGCTTGTGGTGCCTTTCCTGTGCCGTCGGTTTCGCACTGTTCAGTTCCTTGGTTCCACCTGGTGCCCGTTGGGCAGGTGGTTGATGTTTCCGCGGCGGTGTCGTGTCTTGTGGGTGGCCGTTGTGTTGTTGTGCGGCACCCTTGTTTCTTGTCGTTTGCTTTGTGCTCGTCGTCTGTGCTTTTGGCGGTGTGGCCATGCGTTGCAGTGTTTCTTGGTCTTGTTCTGTTATTGGTGCGCAGAGGTTCCCGGCTGCTGTGTTGCACTTTTTCTGCACGTTTGCAATGAGTGTTCTGAGTTGCTCGAGCTTGCTTTTTATGTCGGTCCACGTTGCTGTTGCTTTGGTGTCGATGGTGATTGCGGAGTTGGCGCCTGGGCTGCCTGGCCCGTCGTGGTGACTGGCCGTGCTGTGGTGTGCTGGTGTGACTTGCCACCACCGTCCCCAGATGAGCGTTCTCTCCTTGGCGCCGGTCTTTGCGATGATGCCGCCGTGCTTGTGACTGCTTGCTTGCGTTCTGTAGACGACTAGCGGGCAGGCCTGCCCCATGTTGGCGTCGTCCGCTGTGCTGACTCCCGCGCTTGTACTTTCTGGTTTGTTGAATGTCTCGCTGCTGCTGCTTGTGGCAAATACCTTTTCTGCAAGGTTCGGCAATTTGCTTTTTCCGCTTGCGAGCATCTTTTCAATGCCGTCTTTGAGCGCTTCCTTTGCCAAAGCTTCGACTTCAGTTGTCTTAGCTACGCAGATTGCATCGAATGCGTACTGGGCGTCCTGCGTCGAAAACTCAGCCGTTTCATCGTTATCGCCGTGCTTTGAAATGCACAGTTTGCCGCTACTCCCTCCACCCGAGAGTGCTGAGAAGGCGAAGACGGCGCTGCGTATGTCGACTGCCCACGCTGCTGCCTCTCGAGCCAGGCGCAACGCGACCGTGCCGACCTGTGCGTTCATGCTCTGCAGCGCCGCCGCGGTCCCGAGCGCGTCGACTGCTGTCGCGTTGTTCGTCTTGCTCAGTGCAGTTGCGAGCGCCTCTTGCCACGCTGATGCGTTAGCTGACCGTGCCGCTGCCTCTGTGGCTGCAAGCTCCGCCGCGCTCGCCACCGCGTCCAACGCCGTCGCGAAGCTGCACGCGCCCTGTGCCGACGAGCGCTTCACGCCCTTTGCCGCGTGCCCCTGCGCTTTGTTCGCAGAAAGAAGGGCGAGCAACGAGGCAAACCCCAAAAGGCTCGTCCAAAAACGCTTCATTCTCCCCTTCTCTTGACTGCTCAACCCCGTCGCCCTCTCTCCTCCCGGCGTTGTTGGCGCTGCGCTGCAAACACCTCCGCCCGCCAGCTGACCTCGCGCGGCTCCATCGCTCCAGCCGTGCGCCCACAAGCGATGGCTGCCGAGCAGCGACCTCCCCGCTCGCGCCCCGCGCGGCGCTGCAGCCTCTCACTTCGCGTCGTGGCCGCCGCGCCAACGCCCCGCGTGCTTTCCCCGCTGGTGAGCGAGCAAGGCCGCGCGACTCGGACGCGAAGGCGCGGCGGCGGGACGTTATTTGCTGTGGCTGCGCAAGGACAAGCGAGCAGCAGCGGCACAGCGTAGCACAGCTGGCGTCTGCGGCTCACCGTCCCCACCCTGGACATGCTAAGAGCATGTCTCGCCGCAAAGCGGAGCCCGCTGGACCAAAAAGCCACGGGCAGGGCCGTTCAGCCGGCGCGGCCTGGACAGTGTCGAGGACCTGCTGGCGGAATCCTGCGTTCAGCTTGACCGCGTGTCGAGACGGCGGGTCGGAGCGGCGCACAGAGCAGGAAGCGTCGATTTTCCGTCACGACGGCGTGCGTGGCCACGCATCACGCGAGGCGCGTTGCGGCGTCCACAGCCAGGGACTGGCGCAGACCGGACGGACACAACGCGCGACTCGTTCAATGGCCACGAGACAGGCGCAGTGGTGTCTCGCTGCTCGCAGTCGCGTGCGACCGAGGACCCGCACGGGAGGCAAGCAACAGTGGAGCGTGGTTATTGCCGCCAAGTCGACGCGCTCGCACTCCCGTCATTTGCGCCAGAACGTGACGGCGCGCGCGCCGAGTGGCGGGTGAGGAGGTCTGCCGTCGCTTGGTGCGTGGCATGTCGCTGCTCACGCGTCGCGCCGACGCTCCACAACGCACCGCAGTGGTACGGAGGGGAAAAGCGACACACACAGGGCGTGGCACGCTCACAACCGGCGCGAGGCCAGGCATACTTTCACACAGCGTGCGCGCGAGGAGCGACGCGGCAGCGCACGCGGGACGGTAGCGAGCGGCTCCGCAGCGGTAGGCAGTCGGCCTGACACGGTCATGAGGGGCAGAGGCGCGGGACAGAGGGAAGTGGCCCGACAACCGTCGACAGACGTCTGGGCGCGCCCGCGGCACGCTACCTGCCGGTTCGCGTCCGCCGCACGAACACCAGGCATAAGGAGGCGCGGGGAGCACAGGGGCGCGGCAGCGGTGCGACAAGGCGCCCCGGGGATTTCCCTTTGCTCGAGTGCCGGCCTTGGTCGCTAGCGAAATGCGGCAGCTTTCACCGCGCGCACGAAGAGAATGTGCACACGTACTGCGGCGAAGGCGGACACAGGGAGTGGATTGGCGAAGGAGGCCGCGTGCGTGCTTTGCTGGGCGCGAAGGCGCATGGCGCTTGCATAGCTTGATGGAACATTGGCCAACACCACGGAGGCTTACACAAGGAAAGCACAGCGGCAAACAGCCGAAGCATCCACCCACCACGCGGCCGCGTCGCCTGGCAAAGAGGGAGCGCGGTGCCTGAAATATTTCCAGGAGGAAGGCACAACGGAACGGCAGGGGAGACAGCAAGCGCGCGATGGCGCGTTGGGGTGAGCCGGTCAATAGCCACGCCACGGCGGGAGGCGCCCGCGTTGCCAAGGGCGAAGACGAGGTGCGCGGCGCAGAACCACAGTCATAAGGACGGAGATGAATTGACGGCGCACAGTGGAAAGCGGGAAACGGTGACAGGCACGAACGCATGGGCGGTGCGCGGACGTCGCCACACGTGGGGCAACTCGAGCGGCGGAGAGTGGTGTTTGGGTTGTGGGCTCTGCCCGCGCTACTGCGTGCGACGGTGCGCAGGGGCGCGGACACAGCAGGCGAGCACGCTGCTGGTGCTCAGGACACATTCTATGACGTTCGTTCCTTGCGTCAAGATGTGCGCCGTGGAAAAACAAGGGTGAGAAGGCAGGGCACAGAACAGCAGACACGTTCGGGACGAGTGGGGGACAAGGGGGTGCGGTTGCGCGACCGGGTCTCGAACGCTGGTCACCGAGGTGATACGGACCATTGGAACAGGATTAGGATGTGGGGACGAGGGAGAGAACACAAGGAAGAAACGGCGCTCAATGTGAGGGTGGCCGCAGCGCGAGCGGAAGGGAGGTTGCTTGAAAGAGAGACACCGTGGCGGATGGTGGTGACGGCGACGATGGAGCGAGTGGCAGCTAGCCGTGCGAACAGAAAGAAAAGCCGTGCGAGGAACGACGCGACACGCTAAGGAAGTGAGCATGACGCCCGTCGTTGGCGGAAAAGCCAGAAAGAATGACAGCTGCATTGGACCGCGTGACTGCAGAAATGCGGGTTTGGCGACGCCTTGTTTTGCACATGTGCTCTTGAGGGCCGTGATGGGGGCGGAGGAATGCTAAGAGCGGCGAACAGGGCTGAGGGGTGAAGGTCAGACACTTGCTGCGGGGCACACAGGTGGTGTGACGCAGAGCGACTGGGCTTTCAGTGGGGGGACGCCCGGGCATTTGGAAAGGAAGCAACGGCGGCACGGCCCACTGATCTTGTCCGACGAGGAGCGGAAGATGAAACGACGATGAAAGCAGAGGGCGAACCAGGAACTGAGGTGTGGACATGAAAGAAGACGGAATTTAGATGGAGTAAGGAGAGCGCGAGGGGAGGCGGAGAGGCAAAAGGTGGCCGGCGTGCTCGGGAAGCAGGTGACCAGGGGCAGGGGCGGCGCAAGGGACGAGGGACGAGGGACCAGTGGGCCTGCTGTTGGGCGAACGAGGCGGCGTTCAGAGAGGTGAGCTGAGCGACGGCCTTGGAGCATGGCGATCGCGCGGAGGACATTGTTCAGACAAGCGAAGGGAAGCAGCAGTGTGCGGACAGAACTCGAGAACAGACAGGCGTGGACCACGACGGAACGACGAGTGCTTTGCGTGCAGCGAAGGAAAGCTGGCACGGCGATTGTGGTTTCGCTTTTTGGGGTGGGGAAACGGTGAAGAAGTCGCGGGATAAAGGGACGCGGCATTTTGCGTTCCTTAATAGGGGAAGTGGACTAGCGGAGCCTGAGAGGGCGGAATTTTCGCGAATGCGTGCAGATCGGGAGTGCGGAGAGGCAAACAACCGAAGGCAGGCTGTCGGCGTGAGCAGGGGAACGTGTCGCACACGTGAGTGCGTCGCAGTAGCACGCGGACTCAGCGGTGTATTTTTTCAGAGACGATTGGGTAGAGACGCGAGGGTGGTGAAAACGAGGGACGGAAGAACAATACGATGGAGAGAACTTGGGCAGCCGCCCGCGGACGCAGCGAGGCACAGAGAAGGCAAAATGGCACCGTCGGGATCGGGGTTGGGCACACAGAAGGCCGGCGCTGAGTGGAGAGAGAAAAGGAGTTTCGACGACGGACGCTTGCGCGGAGCTTGGCAGAGCTTAGTGGGGCTGTTGGCAACGGAGAAGGGACGGCAAAGAAGGTCGCGAGGAAGAAGAGGTAGCTACAAGAGGGCACTTTGCGACTGGCGAAGCGCGGCCGCGGGGGGTCGATGGGATGTGCTTTGGCGGGCGGACAAGGGGTAGTGAAGGGTGCGTGGTTCTTGATTTTGTTTAGCGCTTTTTCGGAGCACGGGTCGGGGGGACGAACACGGGATCAGTTGGACGGCGTCGTGCATTGGAACTTGTGGCGCGGCGGCGCAGAGAGGGAACGGATATCGAGGCCTTCACGACCAAGGGCACAGACAAGGGTGACACGTAAGCACAAGGAAACGACGGGCGCTACGACGACAATCGACCAGGTGAGGCGAGGGAGAAAGGGTCCGCAAGGATTGAAAATGGCGGTACTTGATGCAAAGGCGGAGAAGTAAACACGCCGCAAGACGCCGCGTGACGAAGAGCGCAGACGCGAGGAAAGGACGTTGTGTTGACTTTTTTGGACGACGACTTTTGGAGACGCTGGTGAGACGGGCGAGGGACAACCGGGCAATGCAGCGCGCAAATGCACACAGCCAGTTGCGTTTTTGGTCGTGAGCGTGGGCGGCGTAGAACATTTTGGACCTTGACAGGCGAGAAGCGGTGCGTGCAGCGAAAGAAAAGCGCGAGACATACGGAATGCGCACAGGGCGAAAAGCAACACCGAGGAAGAGGTGGGGGACACCACGCAACAAGCGAACACAGTAGCGTGAGGCATTGTTTTTGCAACTGTGGCGGCGAGTGCATGTGCCGCGCGAAGAAGGGGGACCGGGGATGCGGCGTTTTCGTGGTCAGGAGGAGGACGAAAGTTCTGAGTGCTTGGGTGGTGGGAGGCACGTCGTTCCGGTTTTGGTGCCAACAGATTTCGGGAGCAGGCGACAAGCAGGGCTCTGGGGAGACAGCGGTGCTGCGCAGCCAAATCAACGGGATGCGGTCCGAGAAGGAGGTGGACGAAACAGACGCGCCCGCGATGCCGGAGAGGAAGGCGGGCCCGGCGCCGGGTGATAGAGAAGGCGTTTGCGGGCGAAGAGAGATGGCGCGGGGGACGAAGTGTGGGCGCGGGGGGCGCAATCGGAGAAAAGGGAAACGGGAGACAAAGGACGGGACAGGAAAGTGTTCACACGGATCGGGGTCCTGGCGGCTTTCGGGACCAGGGGCCGCGGTGGAGGACACCACGCACCGCGCAGCATGCCAAGGAGTGAGAGATAAGCGGGAACTTGTTTTGGTGTCGACGCAGAAAGGGAAATGAAGGGAGGGAAGGGTGAGTGTCGCGTTTGCGGGGAACTGCGAAGGATGAACTGCGCGAGAGCCGTGGCCGGAGGGGAAAGGAGTCGGAAAAGGGATTTGATTTGCAGGGGGTCAGGGGAAGTGCAAGAGGAAAAAAGGGGTGAGATTAAGCAAGCTCGTTGTGCGCATGGGGACGGGACGCCTTGGACGGCCGTAGATTAAAGAAGGACAAAGCTGGTGAGCAGTTGGCTTGGGTTTGGCGGAAACGAAGGGAGGCGAAGGGAAACAAAGAGAGGCGTGAGCGTCAGTTGAAAGAAAGCAGCGGTTCAACAAGGGGCTTGCTGGGGACTCTGCGGGAGGAGGGAGAAGCAGTTTGCAACGCGCGGGCGGCAGCGGGGATTTAGCGAACCGGCGCACACGAGTGGGAACGGGGGGAAGACAGTCGGGAAACAAAACGCACGGCGGAGTGGAGGTGTTTCGTCCAGATTCGGGCCTGAGACGAGGGCAAATGGCGAGTAAGCAGAGAACGTCGGCGTGGAAGTGGCATTTCGCCAAAATGAGGGGAACAGGTAAGGCTCGGGAGAAGGGGGAAAATGTAAGCAAGGTTGAAGCGAAAGCACGAGCAGAAGGGGCCGGGGAAGGAGTAAGCAGGGCAGGCGCCGGAACACAGGAGGGAGGGAAACGCGCACGCGACGAGTGCCGCGAAGGCCGGTCCGTGGAGAAGGATGCGAGGGGAAAAAGGCAATGGGAGAGTGAGAAAGGAGGACGCGAACGACGCGAGGACACCGCGGTGGGAAAAAGGGGAAACGAAGAGAGGGGCGGCAAAGGGGACACGTGCAGGGGGCAGGGAAGAGAAAAGCGGAGAAAGGCAAGTAGGAAATCAGGGCCCAGGACAACGAGGGAAGTTGCGTGGACCGAGGAGGCAAGGGAAGCATTGCGAGCAACAGGATTTGTGGTAGGACAAAAAAGCGACGCCAGCTATTTTTGAAAAGGAAGGGCCAAGGCACACCAGCCGGGAGGCGCACTTACGGCAGCACGCATCGCACACAGTGAGACGCGACGATGAAGAGATGGACAGACATCGAGACTGTGACAGGGAAGCAAGGGAAACAAGCGCACGAGGTGGAGGAAGGGTAGATGCGAGGGGAAGGCGTGCAGGGGCTGGCCGAGGAGTGACCATGGGTTTGGCAAGGGCGATGGAAGGGGGCGCCGAAGGCAAAGGCAGAGTCGAAGGCACTCACCAGGGCTCGAGCGAGAGATTGACAACAAATCTGCAACAGAAAACACACCGGTGGACATGTAATGCACGCCTTGCGAAGACGCGAAACGAGGCGGAGACTGAAAGGGAGAGAGTCGCGAACAGACGCGCTCGGTGATGGGCGGCCGGAAACCCAGGTGGAATGACTCGGAGGTGAAGAATAGGCACGTTGCAGAAACAAAGGCACCCGGTTGGTGACTTAGTGGTGAGGGGATTTGCCGGCAAGAGTTGGGGAAAGCACGAAATGCCGCGCGTCGGGGAAGAGAAGCACAAGAGGCGGAGGGTTTTGCTGGAAAAGAGGCGCACTGAAAGGGCTTGCTTGTAGGCAACGCCGCAGGCAGTTCGCGGCTAACAACGAGAAAGGCCGGGAAAGCGGCGTTTGCAGTGGAGGGACAGCCAAAGCTGGGGAGGAGCCTGCCGAAGGGATGCAAAACAGGACATGGGGAAGACACTAACGGAGGGGAATTTCGAAACTATCGGAATAGAACGGCGAAGCCGGGCGGAGGCGTCCAGACCGGCAAAAGAGAAAGAGAGAAAGAGAGTGGGGGGGGGGTAGGGAGCTGGGAACAGACGAGTGTTGCAAACACCAGGACCGGGGCTGATTCGAAGAACCGAGCTGTTCCGAAGGGGACAAGCCTGGCACGGCAATTAAAGGGGGCTTGACGAAAGGCAAAGAAACACCAGGCAGCGAACGAAGGAAGACCACGTAATGAAACAGGGAATGCGGGGGGAAATAAAGGACGGGACATGGAAAGAGGCGAGGACGAGGAGAAGGAAGGAGATGCCGAAACCAAAAGCGGAGGAAAACAGCGTTTGTTGGAGACGAAAAAAGAGGTTAAGGACAAGAGGGTAGGTGAGCGAAGTGGGTGAAGCGGGAAAAAAGCAACGGTGCGGGACAGGGAAGGGACAGACAGAAAGGGAAGAGAACGCGAGAGAAAAGAGAGAGGAGAGAGAAAGAGTGCGAGGATGGTAGACAAAGTTATGGCAATGGTCCTTGAACGAAAGGCGCGGAAGGGCGAGGGACTAAGCCTTGGGGTTGCGCACGGGAACGGAGAAAAGCCGCGGAGTCGAAATCGAGAAATGGGTGGCACAGAAACGACGAGATGAAAGCGGACACAAGGCAAGGAGGCCAAAAGGACACGTGAGTAATGGAAAAGCGCCTGTTCAGAGCTGAATAGCGCCAAGGAGAAGAGGTTCGGGAAAAAGAGCAGCGGGAAAGCCGGAGGGGAGGGGAAGGGTGCCAGGAACGCGAAACCGACCAATGACGAGCGGGGACAAGAAGCAGGCGCGCAAAGGTCGACAAGAACAGGGGAAAGGACAAGCAGGCAAGGCACGCTTGGCACCGCAGTTGGAGGCGACGGTTGCGCGGGAAAAACGGGAACAGCGGGCTTCGGCGAGGAAGGCAGACAGGAACAAGAGACGACGGTTTAGGGTGCAGAAGACCAAACCAGAAAGCAGACGCGGAGCTGCCGGCAAGGCCAAAAGGGCCATGGGACCAACAAAGTCACAAAGAAAAACGCGGCAAAGTGGACACGGTCATAGGGACAACGCTGCGAAGAGAAAAAAGCGAACAGGGGGAGGCAGAGTACGGTCAAAAGCAAACTGGAAGTGGGTTTGGAAGGAAGAGGGGCATCCACAAACGCTGGGAGCGAAGCAAAGGAACGCAGGAAAGAAGGGTCCAGCGCCGGAGGGGGAAAGACGGGACGACAGGGGGCGTCGGAGCACGAAGGCCAGGGGATGACCAGCGCAACGCGGGGTAGCGATTAGTTGAGAGTTGGGGGGACTGAAAACTAGGCGGACAGAGCAAGGAGGTGGACGAATAAACTGGAAATAGAGAGTGGAAGAAATGACCGAGGACGAAATGGACCACGAAGCATGGGGAAGAAACAAAAAGGAGGCTGCGAAGAGGCGCCCAGCACGCCCGCTAGCGGAGGGATTGTTAAAACGTGGGTGGTCAAGGTGTGGCAGAGAGGGCGCAAAAATCGAGAGAAAGGACAAGCGGTTAGACGCAGCGCCGACGGAAAAGAACGCGAGAGCCAAAACGCAGAACACACAGGGCAACACAGTGGACAGGCGGGCGCGCCGGAAAGGCAAGCACGGAGGAAACAAACACAACCGGAAGCGCAGCATGGTCAAAGCGACACCGGGATTGCGGGAACGAACAAAGCGGGAAGAAAAAGGGGGAAGGACAGACAGGGAAAGTTAGGACGCGCGGAAGTGCGTGGGACCAAAAAACAACCAGACACAGGTGAAGACAGACAAGGAGGACAGGCTACCGGACCAAAGAAGGAACAATGAGCCGTCGCGAAGCCGAAGCTCAATGCGAAGCAGGATATGGGGTGAAGCAGCGTGACTGCGGGAAAAACGGACTTTGTGTCGAGAAGGGCCGCACGATGGCCGAAACGAAAGAGGGCCAGAGCAGGACAAGAACAAGACTATGGCAGCGAAGACAAAAGGCGTAACACACGCAAACAGCAGCGTGCCGCTGGCCACAGAGCGAACAGGGTGCACGCTGAAGACGAAGAGGCAAACCAGCACCGCGCATGGGTTGCTTTGGCAACAGGGCACGGCTTAATGCCCGTTTTGTTTTTTTTGTTTTGTGCGGGCAGGGCGACAAGGAAGCAAGACGAACTGAAGCAGAGGCAGGCACGAGGAGTGCGGACAACAGCGGGAGACGACTTTCGTTGGCCAACGGAAAGGACAGGACAACGCAGAGGAGGGACGAGAGAGGCATACGCCCGGCGAGGGGAGGGTGTGCTTCTGGACGAGGACAAAGGGCAAAGGCGCACATGCAGCGCGGAGGAAGAAAAAAGAGCCGCGCACTGAGGACGAACGCGGTCAAAAGAAAAGAGGAGGGGATGAGTCGGGGAGACGAGGGAAAGACGATGTGGGAGATGGCGGACAAAGGAAGGTTCAAACAGGGGGTCTGTTGAGCATGCGGCCAAGCGAAAAGACGGAAGGTAGAATAAGGGCGCGCGAGGAGCCAGGTATCGGAATGGAAGGGAGGGGAGTTTTGGGGCAAGTTGTGCGCACGTCGGGGGTGGCACTGGGAAGTGCGATGGGGGCAAGAAAGAAGAGGCAGAGCGGGGATGGACGAAGACAGAAGTAGCCCGCAAGGTGACAAAGACGGAAACGGCGGGTGAAACGCCGAGACACAAATATGTCGGAAACGCGGGCAGTTCTTTCGTCGCAGGCGCAAGACGGCATAGAGGAAGGCAAAGGGTCGGTGGAGGTCACAAAGGAGTAGGCAGGCTAGCGGGCAAACGAGGGACAGGTTTGACAGTACTGTTTCGAGGGATAAACTGGGCGGAGAGGAAAATGGGAACGCGCGAGTGGTACGACGCAAACGAAACAAAGATTAAAAACAGGACCGAAGCCCGCGAACCGACAGGTCAGGCAGTGCCAAAGACAATGGAAGCAAGGATAAGTGAGCGAAGAAAGCGAAGTCGCTCGGGATAAATCAAGAGATAAGCGCGCAAGGCGGCCGCACTGACCAGCCAAGTTGCTATAAAGGAGGCGTGAAAAAGCGGTGACAAAAGAGATTGGCGACCAAGTGCGAAAACGTGAAAAGACTGAGCGGATCGATGGAGCGGAGGGAACGAAGAGGGTTGCACAGGAGCGGTTTTTGGTGCCTGGGCAGAGAGGCCGCAACGAGACAACGGGTAAAGGGAACAGGAAGTGCGCCGCGCAGCCAAAATGAAGCACGACTGAATGAAAATAAGGCGAAGAGAAGCGTGGCGACTGACCACGGTAAAGATGAGCGAAGAGCAGGACAGAGGGAGAGACAGAGGGAGGATGGGGAAGAACGAAGCAAAGATGGATGAGGGGAGAAGGGCGACTGCGGGAAGGAAGGAGGAAAAATGAAGGGAGAGGGGCGTGGAAGCGGAGACGTTGTTTGTGCGTTTTCTTTTTCTTTGTCTTTTTTTTTCCGCTGGTGCGATCGACGGGGGAAAAACGCAGATGAAGTGGCACAGGACAGGAGAGAAAAGAAAGCCTGGAAACATTGTATTTGTGTGGAGGAAAGTGTTTGTGGGTGGGAGGCAGAAGAGCAGGGGAGGTGGATTGGGCATTAACATAAATTGGTAGACGCTTCATTGAAGACGAGGAAATCGCGAGACGAGGGCAAGAGTTGTATTAAATTTTTGAAAATGTTGGCGTTTTTATTTAGTTTTGAAGTGACTTATTTTAGCAGTTGTTTATTGTATGAGTTTTATGCGGAAAAATTGACGACGGGAAATGTGACCTGAAGACGAAAATGTGTGGCGAGGAAACGCGTGATTTGACTTCATTTTTTTTTAGTGGCTTTGAATTAATAGGAGAATTTTATTTCTTACTATTTTTGTTGTTAGTTATTATAGATATTATAGTTATTTTTTATTATTTTTATAATTTTAATTTTATAATTCTTTTTTTATTTAAGAAGAAGACGCATTCGAACAGGGCGGAGGCAGATTTCATGACACGCATTTTGTGTTTTCCTTGAGTACATATTTGAACTTAGAGAGGCAAACGAAGAAGAGAGGTGAAAAAGAGAAAAGAAAAGAAACAGAGCGTAAGAGACGAGAGGCGAGCGACGAGCGAGAAAAGGCATGAAAATGAGGAGAAGCGAGTTATTAAATTTATTAAATTTTTTTAAATTTTATATTAATCTTATTAATTTTATTTTATTTAGTTTTATTTTATTTTACGGTTAAAATAGGAAAAGCTGAAATGCTTTGCGATTGTGTTTCGTTGGGTTTTTTCGCCCACCTTTCGCTGTCGAGTGCGATTCGATACAAATTTTCGCTTAACGTATTTTATTTAATTTATTTAATTTTTTTTTCTCCGTGTTTTGAACTTTTGCAAAGAAAATTTTGTGGTGCCGTATTTTTTCACTCAAAAGAATTGTGTTAGTTTGTACTGTTTTCTGACAGTCTTCGGATGGATTTTATGAGGTGACTGAGGTTTCTTTTTTGAAAAGAAACAAGGAGCAAGAAAAAAATTCGTCGAGCAAGTGACGCACGCGCGTTAGCTTAAAAAATACGGAGGTGTTGCCTCGGTTTTCTGTCGAACGTGGAAAAAGGACGAAAATACACGTGAGTAGCTTTTTCTATTTTCTTTTGGGAATTTTTTTTTTTGTAATTAGGGAACCTGCCTTACCACAAGCCAAAAGAAGCAAAAACAAAAAAAAAGGAAGGCAAAAATAAAACAGAAATTTTTTCACTTCTCCTGCTGCTAGATATTTATCGCAAAGTCCCTGACCAAATTTCTTTTTTCTTTTTTTCTTTTTTGCTTTTTTGCTTCCGTCCGCTTTTATTATTTTTTTTCTTTTTTTCAGTTTTGAGCTCTTTGCCATGACGCCTTTTTTTTGGTTTTTGTTGACTTTTTTTTCGCCGTAGTGTTCACTCTCCGCATATTTTTAGTTTATTATTATCTTTTTATTTCTTTTATTTATTTTTCTTTTATTTCTTTCTTCTTCGTTGTTCTTATTTTTTCTTTATCTGAGTGCTCTGACTCATCTTTCCTTTACATGCATTTTTGTTGTTCTCTGTAAGTTCCGGCTGGCCACAAAAAGCACCATGCCTATAAATAAGTGCAAGAAAATAGCCAAAAGTCTGCCGGCAGAAAAGTGAGCAGCTGAAAATAGCAAGAATCAAGAAAAAGGTGATGAGATGATGATCGTAATGCTGTGCTTGTGTTGTCCGAAAGCTGCTTTTTCCCTTTCTTTTTCTTTTTGTTCTCTTGCTTTTTTTCCTTTTTCTTTTTTTCTTTGCTTGTCTCCTTTTTTTGTTTTTTTCATTTACTTTACCTTTAAACAACTTTGCGTCTTTCTCTGTCCGTTCATTTTTTCTCTTTCTGCTTTTCTCTCTTTGCGCTGTGCACTCTGTGTCCTTTTTTCTTTCTTTGCACCTTTCTCTGCAGTTTTTTCGTGCGCACCGTTTTGTGTCGTATTGTCCCTTCCTCGCTTCTAACTGTGTTCGTTCTTGTGTGTTCGTCATTTCTTTGGTCGTCTCTTGCGTGGTAGCCGGCAGTGGTTTTGTTTTTCTTCGCGCGACACGTGTGCGTGTTGCGCGTTGTGTTGTGTAAGTGCCGTCTTTTTTCCTTGCCTTTTCTCTTGCCTTTTGTTTTCCGTTTTCGGTGCGTGGAGGCGTGCCTTACGCGCCAGGACTTTGTGCTGTTTTCTCTTTCCGTGCTACCTTCCTTTCTGGTTGTTTCTTTTTCTTGTGTGCGGCTGTGTGTGCGAGTTGCGCGTTGTGATGTGTTTCCGCAGCGTTGTGTTTTCCACGTGTGTGCGTTGCGCCTCTTTTGTTGGCGCGTGCGTGTCTCGTCTCCGCTGTCATTTTCGTTCGTTGTTCTGTGTCCTCTGTGCGTTGCTGTGTTGGCGCGTGTGCGCCTCGCGGCGGTTCCGTGCTCTTGCGTGCGCTGTGCTAAATGTGCCGTGTTGTCCGCAGCGTTGCGAGCAGTAGCGCTGCTGGCAGCGTTTTGTGTGTGCTGGTGCTGTGTGCGCTGCTTGCTTGTGGTGCCTTTCCTGTGCCGTCGGTTTCGCACTGTTCAGTTCCTTGGTTCCACCTGGTGCCCGTTGGGCAGGTGGTTGATGTTTCCGCGGCGGTGTCGTGTCCTTGTGGGTGGCCGTTGTGTTGTTGTGCGGCACCCTTGTTTCTTGTCGTTTGCTTTGTGCTCGTCGCCTGTGCTTTTGGCGGTGTGGCCATGCGTTGCAGTGTTTCTTGGTCTTGTTCTGTTATTGGTGCGCAGAGGTTCCCGGCTGCTGTGTTGCACTTTTTCTGCACGTTTGCAATGAGTGTTCTGAGTGCTTCGAGCTTGCTTTTTATGTTTGTCCACGTTGCTGTTGCTTTGGTGTCGATGGTGATTGCGGAGTCGGCTGCTGGGCTGCCTGGTCCGTCGTGGTGACTGGCCGTGCTGTGGTGTGCTGGTGTGACTTGCCACCACCTGCACCAGATGAGCGTTCTCTCCTCGGCGCCGGTCTTTGCGATGATGCCGCCGTGCTTGTGAGTGCTTCCTTTCGACCTGTAGACGACTAGCGGGCAGGCTTGCCCCTCGTCGGCGTCGTCTGCTGTGTTGACTCCCGTTGTTGTACTTTCCGGTGCTCTGAATGTCGCACTGCTGCTGCTTGTGGCAAGTACCTTTTCTGCCAGGTTCGGCAATTTGCTTTTTCCGTTTGCGAGCATCTTTTCAATGCCGTCTTTGAGCGCTTCCTTTGCCAAAGCTTCGACTTCAGTTGTCTTAGGCGCGCAGATTGCATCGAATGCGTACTGGGCGTCCTGCGTCGAAAACGCAGCCGTTTCATCGTTATCGCCGTGCTTTGAAATGCACAGTTTGCCGCTACTCCCTCCACCCGAGAGTGCTGAGAAGGCGAAGACGGCGCTGCGTATGTCGACTGCCCACGTCGCCGCCTCTCGAGCCAGGCGCAACGCGACCGCGCCGACTTGTGCGTTCATGCTCTGCAGCGCCGCCGCGGTCCCGAGCGCGTCGACTGCTGTTGCGTTGTTCGTCTTGCTCAGTGCAGTTGCGAGCGCCTCTTGCCACGCTGATGCGTTAGCTGACCGTTCCGCTGCCTCTGTGGCTGCAAGCTCCGCCGCGCTCGCCACCGCGTCCAACGCCGTCGCGAAGCTGCACGCGCCCTGTGCCGACGAGCGCTTCACGCCCTTTGCCGCGTGCCCCTGCGCTTTGTTCGCAGAAAGAAGGGCGAGCAACGAGGCAAACCCCAAAAGGCTCGTCCAAAAACGCTTCATTCTCCCCTTCTCTTGACTGCTCAACCCCGTTGCCCTCTCTCCTCCCGGCGTTGTCGGCGCTGCGCTGCAAACACCTCCGCCCGCCAGCTGACCTCGCGCGGCTCCATCGCTCCAGCCGTGCGCCCACAAGCGATGGCTGCAAAGCAGCGACCTCCCCGCTCGCGCCCCGCGCGGCGCTGCAGCCTCTCACTTCGCGTCGTGGCCGCCGCGCCAACGCCCCGCGTGCTTTCCCCGCTGGTGAGCGAGCGCGGCCGCGCGACTCGGACGCGAAGGCGCGGCGGCGGGACGTTATTTGCTGTGGCGTCGCAAGGCCAAGCGAGCAGCAGCGGCACAGCGTAGCACAGCTGGTGTCTGCGGCTCACCGTCCCCACCCTGGACATGCTAAGAGCATGTCTCGCCGCAAAGCGGAACCCGCTGGACCAAAAAGCCACGGGCAGGGCCGTTCAGCCGGCGCGGCCTGGGCAGTGTCGAGGATCTGCTGGCGGAATCCTGCGTTCAGCTTGACCGCGTGTCGAGACGGCGGGTCGGAGCGGCGCACAGAGCAGGAAGCGTCGATTTTCCGTCACGACGGCGTGCGTGGCCACGCATCACGCGAAGCGCGTTGCGGCGTCCACAGCCAGGGACTGGCGCAGACCGGACGGACACAACGCGCGACTCGTTCAATGGCCACGAGACAGGCGCAGTGGTGTCTCGCTGCTCGCAGTCGCGTGCGACCGAGGACCCGCACGGGAGGCAAGCAACAGTGGAGCGTGGTTATTGCCGCCAAGTCGACGCGCTCGCACTCCCGTCATTTGCGCCAGAACGTGACGCAGCGCGCGCCGAGTGGCGGGTGAGGAGGTCTGCCGTCGCTTGGTGCGTGGCATGTCGCTGCTCACGCGTCGCGCCGACGCTCCACAACCCACCGCAGCGGTACGGAGGGGAAAAGCAGCACACACAGGGCGTGGCACGCTCACAACCGGCGCGAGGCCAGGCATACTTTCACACAGCGTGCGCGCGAGGAGCGACGCGGCAGCGCACGCGGGACGGTAGCGAGCGGCTCCGCAGCGGTAGGCAGTCGGCCTGACACGGTCATGAGGGGCAGAGGCGCGGGACAGAGGGAAGTGGCCCGACAACCGTCGACAGACGTCTGGGCGCGGCCGCGGCACGCTACCTGCCGGTTCGCGTCCGGCGCACGAACACCAGGCAGAAGGAGGCGCGGGGAGCACAGGGGCGCGGCTGCGGTGCGACAAGGCGCCCCGGGGATTTCCCTTTGCTCGCGTGCCGCCCTTGGCCGCCAGCGGCATGCAGCACATTTCACCGCGCGCACGAAGAGAATGTGCACACGTACTGTGGCGAAGGCGGACACAGGGAGTGGATTGGCACAGGAGGCCGCGTGCGTGCTTTGCTGGGCGCGAAGGCGCATGGCGCTGGCATAGCTTGATGGAACATTGGCCAACACCACGGAGGCTTACACAAGGAAAGCACAGCGGCAAACAGCCGAAGCATCCACCCACCACGCGAACGCGCCTGGCAAAGAGGGAGCGCGGTGCCTGAAATATTTCCAGGAGGAAGGCACAACGGAACGGCAGGGGAGACAGCAAGCGCGCGATGGCGCGTTGGGGTGAGCCGGTCAATAGCCACGCCACGCCGGGAGACGCCCGCGTCGCCAAGGGCGAAGACGAGGTGCGCGGCGCAGAACCACAGTCATAAGGACGGAGATGAATTGACGGCGCACAGTAGAAAGCGGGAAACGGTGACAGGCACGAACGCATGGGCGGTGCGCGCACGTCGCCACACGTGGAGCAACTCGAGCGGCGGAGAGTGGTGTTTGGCTTGTGGGCTCTGCCCGCGCTACTGCGTGCGACGGTGCGCAGGGGCGCGGACGCAGCAGGCGAGCACGCTGCTGGTGCTCAGGACACATTCTATGACGTTCGTTCCTTGCGTCAAGATGTGCGCCGTGGAAAGGCAAGGGTGAGAAGGCACACGACAGAACAGCAGACACGTTCGGGACGAGTGGGGGACAAGGGGGTGCGGTTGCGCGACCGGGTCTCGAACGCTGGTCACCAAGGTGATACGGACCATTGGAACAGGATTGGGATGTGGGGACGAGGGAGAGAACACAAGGAAGAAACGGCGCTCAATGTGAGGGTGGCCGCAGCGCGAGCGGAAGGGAGGTTGCTTGAAAGAGAGACACCGTGGCGGATGGTGGTGACGGCGACGATGGAGCGAGTGGCAGCTAGCCGTGCGAACAGAAAGAAAAGCCGTGCGAGGAACAGCGCGACACACTAAGGAAGTGAGCATGACGCCCGTCGTTGGCGGAAAAGCCAGAAAGCATGACAGCTGCATTGGACCGCGTGACTGCAGAAATGCGGGTTTGGCGACGCCTTGTTTTGCACATGTGCTCTTGAGGGCCGTGATGGGGGCGGAGGAATGCTAAGAGCGGCGAACAGGGCTGAGGGGTGAAGGTCAGACACTTGCTGCGGGGCACGCAGGTGGTGTGGCGCAGAGCGACTGGGCTTTCAGTGGGGGGACGCCCGGGCATTTGGAAAGGAAGCAACGGCGGCACGGCCCACTGATCTTGTCCGAGAAGGAGCGGAAGATGAGACGACGATGAAAGCAGAGGGCGAACCAGGAACTGAGGTGTGGACATGAAAGAAGACGGAATTTAGATGGAGTAAGGAGAGCGCGAGGGGAGGCGGAGAGGCAAAAGGTGGCCGGCGTGCTCAGGAAGCAGGTGACCAGGGATAGGGGGCGCGCAAGGGACGAGGGACGAGGGACCAGTGGGCCTGCTGTTGGGCGGACGAGAAGGACTACAGAGAGGTGAGCTGAGCGACGGCCTTGGAGCATGGCGATCGCGCGGAGGCCATTGTTCAGACAAGCGAAGGGAAGCAGCAGTGTGCGGACAGAACTCGAGAACAGACAGGCGTGGACCACGACGGAACGACGAGTGCTTTGCGTGCAGCGAAGGAAAGCTGGCACGGCGATTGTGGTGTCGCTTTTTGGGGTGGGGGATCGGTGAAGAAGTCGCGGGATATGGGGACGCGGCATTTTGCGTTCCTTAATAGGGGAAGTGGACTAGCGGAGCCTGAGAGGGCGGAATTTTCGCGAATGCGTGCAGATCGGGAGTGCGGAGAGGCAAACAACCGAAGGCAGGCTGTCGGCATGAGCAGGAGAACGTGTCGCACACGTGAGTGCGTCGCAGTTGCACGCGGACTCAGCGGTGTATTTTTTCAGAGACGATTGGGTAGAGACGCGAGGGTGGTGAGAACGAGGGACGGAAGAACAATACGATGGAGAGAACTTGGGCAGCCGCCCGCGGACGCGGCGAGGCACAGAGGCGGGACATTGGAAGCGTCGGGAAAGGGGTTGGGCACACAGAAAGCCGGCGCTGAGTGGAGAGAGAAAAGGAGTTTCGACGACGGACGCTTGCGCGGAGGTTGGCAGAGCTTAGTGGGGCTGTTGGCAACGGAGAAGGGACGGCAAAGAAGGTCGCGAGGCAGTCGAGGTAGCTACAAGAGGGCACTTTGCGACTGGCGAAGCGCGGCCGCGGGGGGTCGATGGGATGTGCTTTGGCGGGCGGACAAGGGGTAGTGAAGGGTGCGTGGTTCTTGATTTTGTTTAGCGCTTTTTCGGAGCACGGGTCGGGGGGACGAACACGGGATCAGTTGGACGGCGTCGTGCATTGGAACTTGTGGCGCGGCGGCGCAGAGAGGGAACGGATATCGAGGCCTTCACGACCAAGGGCACAGACAAGGGTGACACGTAAGCACAAGGAGACGACGGGCGCTACGACGACAATCGACCAGGTGAGGCGAGGGAGAAAGGGTCCGCAAGGATTGAAAAGGGCGGTACTTGATGCAAAGGCGGAGAAGTAAACACGCCGCAAGACGCCGCGTGACGAAGAGCGCAGACGCGAGGAAAGGACGTTGTGTTGACTTTGTTGGACGACGACTTTTGGAGACGCTGGTGAAACGGGCGAGGGACAACCGGGCAATGCAGCGCGCAAATGCACACAGCCAGTTGCGTTTTTGGTCGTGAGCGTGGGCGGCGTAGAACATTTTGGACCTTGACAGGCGAGAAGCGGTGCGTGCAGCGAAAGAAAAGCGCGAGACATACGGAATGCGCACAGGGCGAAAAGCAACACCGAGGAAGAGGTGGGGGACACCACGCAACAAGCGAACACAGTAGCGTGAGGCATTTTTTTTGCAACTGTGGCGGCGAGTGCATGTGCCGCGCGAAGAAGGGGGACCGGGGATGCGGCGTTTTCGTGGTCAGGAGGAGGACGAAAGTTCTGAGTGCTTGGGTGGTGGGAGGCACGTTGTTCCGGTTTTGGTGCCAACAGATTTCGGGAGCAGGCGACAAGCAGGACTCTGGGGAGACAGCGGTGCTGCGCAGCCAAATCAACGGGACGCGGTCCGAGAAGGAGGTGGACAAAACAGACGCACCCGGGTTGCCGGAGAGGAAGGCGGGCCCGGCGCCGGGTGATAGAGAAGGCGTTTGCGGGCGAAGAGAGCTGGCGCGGGGGACGAAGTGTGGGGGCGGGGGGCGCAATCGGAGAAAAGGGAAACGGGAGACAAAGGACGGGACAGGAAAGTGTTCACACGGATCGGGGTCCTGGCGGCTTTCGGGACCAGGGGCCGCGGTGGAGGACACCACGCACCGCGAAGCAGGACAAGGAGTGAGAGATAAGCGGGGCCTTGTTTTGGTGTCGACGCAGGAAGGGAAATGAAGGGAAGGAAGGGTGAGTGTCGCGTTTGCGGGGAACTGCGAAGGATGAACTGCGCGAGAAACGTGGCCGGAGGGGAACGAGGCCGAGCAAAGGGATTTGATTTGCAGGGGGTCAGGGAAAGTGCAAGAGGAAAAAAGGGGTGAGATTAAGCAAGCTCGTTGTGCGCATGGGGACGGGACGCCTTGGACGGCCGTAGATTAAAGAAGGACAAAGCTGGTGAGCAGTTGGCTTGGGTTTGGCGGAAACAAAGGGAAGCGAAGAGAGGCGTGAGCGTCAGTTGAAAGAAAGCAGCGGTTCAACAAGGGGCTTGCTGGGGACTCTGCGGGAGGAGGGAGAAGCAGTTTGCAACGCGCGGGCAGCAGCGGGGATTTAGCGAACCGGCGCGCACGAGTGGGAACGGGGGGAAGCACAGGAGGGAAACAAAACGCACGGAGGAGTGGTGGTGTTTCGGCCGGATGCGGGCCTGAGACGAGGGCAAATGGAGAGTAGGAAGAGAACGTCGGCGTGGAAGTGGCATTTCGCCAAAATGAGGGGAACAGGTAAGGCTCGGGAGAAGGGGGAAGATGTAAGCAAGGTTGAAGCGAAAGCCGCAGCAGAAGGGGCCGGGAAAGGAGTAAGCAGGGCAGGCGCCGGAACACAGGAAGGAGGGAAACGCGCACGCGACGAGTGCCGCGAAGGGGGTTCCGTGGAGAAGGATGCGAGGGGAAAAGGCAAGGGACGAGTGAGAAAGGAAGACGCGAACGACGCGAGGACACCGCGGTGGGAAAAAGGGGAAACGAAGAGAGGGGCAGCAAAGGGGGCACGTGCAGGGGAACGGGAAGAGAAACCGCAGGAAGGGGAAAGGCAAGTAGGAACTCAGGGCCCAGGACAACGAGGGAAGTTGCGGGGAACGAGGAGGCAAGGGAAGCATTGCGAGCAACAGGGTTTGTGGTAGGAGAAAAAAGCGACGCCAGCTATTTTTGAAAAGGAAGGGCCAAGGAACACCGGCCGGGAGGCGCACTTACGGCAGCCACGCATCGCACACAGTGAGACGCGACGATGAAGAGATGGACAGACATCGAGACTGTGACAGGGAAGGAGAACAGAAGAAGACAAGCGCACGAGGTGGAGGTAGGGTAGATGCGAGGGGAAGGCGTGCGGGGGCTGGGCGAGAAGTGAACACGGGTTTGGCAAGGCCGATGGAAGGGGGCGCCGAAGGCAAAGGCAGAGTCGAAGGCACTCAGCAGGGCTCGAGCGAGAGATTGACAACAAATCTGCAACAGAAAACACACCGGTGGACATGTAATGCACGCCTTGCGAAGACGCGAAACGAGGCGGAGACTGAAAGGGAGAGAGTCGCGAACAGACGCGCTCGGTGATGGGCGGCCGGAAACCCAGGTGGAATGACTCGGAGGTGAAGAATAGGCACGTTGCAGAAACAAAGGCACCCGGTTGGTGACTTAGTGGTGAGGGGATTTGCCGGCAAGAGTTGGGGAAAGCACGAAATGCCGCGCGTCGGGGAAGAGAAGCACAAGAGGCGGAGGGTTTTGCTGGGAAGGAAACGCACTGAAAGGGGGCGCGTGTAGGCAACGCCGCAGGCAGTTCGCGGCTAACAACGAGAAAGGCCGGGAAAGCGGCGTTTGCAGTGAAGGGCCAGCCAAAGCTGGGGAGGAGCCTGCCGAAGGGACGCAAAACAGGACATGGGGAAGACACTAACGGAGGGGAATTTCGAAACTGTCGGAATAGAACGACGAAGCCGGGCGGAGGCGTCCAGACCGGCAAAAGAGAAAAAGACAAGGGGGGGGGTAGGGAGCTGGAAACAGACGAGTGTTGCAAACACCAGGACCGGGGCTGATTCGAAGAACCGAGCTGTTCCGAAGGGGACAAGCCTGGCACGGCAATTAAAGGTGCCTTGACGAAAGGCAAAGAAACACCAGGCAGCGAACGAAGGAAGACCACGTAATGAAAAAGGAGATGCGGGGGGAAATAAAGGACGGGACATGGAAAGAGGCGAGGACGAGGAGAAGGAAGGAGATGCCGAAACCAAAAGCGGAGGGAGCAGTGTTTGTTGGAGACGAAAAAAGAGGTTAAGGACAAGAGGGTAGGTGAGCGAAGTGGGTGAAGCGGGAAAAAAGCAACGGTGCGGGACAGGGAAGGGACAGACAGAAAGGGAAGAGAACGCGAGAGAAAAGAGAGAGGAGAGAGAAAGAGTGCGAGGATGGTAGACAAAGTTATGGCAATGGTCCTTGAACGAAAGGCGCGGAAGGGCGAGGGACTAAGCCTTGGGGTTGCGCACGGGAACGGAGAAAAGCCGCGGAGTTGAAATCGAGAAATGGGTGGCACAGAAACGACGAGATGAAAGCGGACACAAGGCAAGGAGGCCAAAAGGACACGTGAGTAATGGAAAAGCGCCTGTTCAGAGCTGAATAGCGCCAAGGAGAAGAGGTTCGGGAAAAAGAGCAGCGGGAAAGCCGGAGGGGAGGGGAAGGGTGCCAGGAACGCGAAACCGACCAATGACGAGCGGGGACAAGAAGCAGGCGCGCAAAGGTCGACAAGAACAGGGGAAAGGACAAGCAGGCAAGGCACGCTTGGCACCGCAGTTGGAGGCGACGGTTGCGCGGGAAAAACGGGAACAGCGGGCTTCGGCGAGGAAGGCAGACAGGAACAAGAGACGACGGTTTAGGGTGCAGAAGACCAAACCAGAAAGCAGACGCGGAGCTGCCGGCAAGGCCAAAAGGGCCATGGGACCAACAAAGTCACAAAGAAAAACGCGGCAAAGGGGACACGGTCATAGGGACAACGCTGCGAAGAGAAAAAAGCGAACAGGGGGAGGCAGAGTACGGTCAAAAGCAAACTGGAAGTGGGTTTGGAGGAAGAGGGGCATCCACAAACGCTGGGAGCGAAGCAAAGGAAACGCAGGAAAGAAGGGTCCAGCGCCGGAGGGGGAAAGACGGGACGACAGGGGGCGTCGGAGCACGAAGGCCAGGGGATGACCAGCGCAACGCGGGGTAGCGATTAGTTGAGAGTTGGGGGGACTGAAAACTAGGCGGACAGAGCAAAGAGGTGGACGAATAAACTGGAAATAGAGAGTGGAAGAAATGACCGAGGACGAAATGGACCACAAAGGATGGGGCCAAAACAAAAAGGTGACTGCGAAGAGACGCCCAACACACCCGCTAGCGGAGGAGTTGTTAAGCCGTGGGTGGTCAAGGTGTGGCAGAGAGGGCACAAAAATCCAGAGAAAGGACAAGCGGTTAGACGCAGCGCCGACGGAAAAGGCCGCAGAGCCAAAACGCAGAACACAAAGGACGACACAGTGGCCAGGCGGGCGCGCCGGAAAGGCAAGCACGGAGGAAACAAACACAACCGGAAGCGCAGCATGGTCAAAGCGACACCGGGATTGCGGGAACGAACAGAGCTGGAAGAAAAAGGGGGAAGGACAGACAGGGAAAGTTAGGACGCGCGGAAGTGCGTGGGACCAAAAAACAACCAGACACAGGTGAAGACAGACAAGGAGGACAGGCTACCGGACCAAAGAAGGAACAATGAGCCGTCGCGAAGCCGAAGCTCAATGCGAAGCAGGATATGGGGTGAAGCAGCGTGACTGCGGGAAAAACGGACTTTGTGTCGAGAAGGGCCGCACGATGGCCGAAACGAAAGAGGGCCAGAGCAGGACAAGAACAAGACTATGGCAGCGAAGACAAAAGGCGTAACACACGCAAACAGCAGCGTGCCGCTGGCCACAGAGCGAACAGGGTGCACGCTGAAGACGAAGAGGCAAACCAGCACCGCGCATGGGTTGCTTTGGCAACAGGGCACGGCTTAATGCCCGTTTTGTTTTTTTTGTTTTGTGCGGGCAGGGCGACAAGGAAGCAAGACGAACTGAAGCAGAGGCAGGCACGAGGAGTGCGGACAACAGCGGGAGACGACTTTCGTTGGCCAACGGAAAGGACAGGACAACGCAGAGGAGGGACGAGAGAGGCATACGCCCGGCGAGGGGAGGGTGTGCTTCTGGACGAGGACAAAGGGCAAAGGCGCACATGCAGCGCGGAGGAAGAAAAAAGAGCCGCGCACTGAGGACGAACGCGGTCAAAAGAAAAGAGGAGGGGATGAGTCGGGGAGACGAGGGAAAGACGATGTGGGAGATGACGAACGAAGGAAGGTTGAAACAGGGGGTCTGTTGAGCAAGCGGGAGAGCGAAAAGACGGAAGGCAGAATAAGGGCGCGCGAGGAGCCAGGTATCGGAATGGAAGGGAGGGGAGTTTTGGGGCAAGTTGTGCGCACGTCGGGGGTGGCACTGGGAAGTGCGATGGGGGCAAGAAAGACGAGGCAGAGCGGGGATGGACGAAGACAGAAGTAGCCCGCAAGGTGACAAAGACGGAAACGGCGGGTGAAACGCCGAGACACAAATATGTCGGAAACGCGGGCAGTTCTTTCGTCGCAGGCGCAAGACGGCATAGAGGCAGGCAAAGGGTCGGTGGAGGTCACAAAGGAGTAGGCAGAATAGCGGGCAAACGAGGAACGGTTTGACAGTACTGTTTCGAAGGAGAAACTGGGCGGAGAGGAGAATGGGAACGCGCGAGCGGTACGACGCAAGCGAAACAGAGACGTGAAAACATGGGCAAGGCCCGCGAAGCGACAGGTCAACCAGTGCCGAAGCCAATGGAAGCGAGGATGCGTGAACGAAGAAAGCGAAGTCGCTCGGGATAAATCAAGAGATAGGCGCGCAAGGCGGCCGCACTGACCAGCCAAGTTGCTATAGAGGAGGCGTGAAAAAGCGGTGACAAAAGAGATTGGCGACCAAGTGCGCGCACGAGAAAAGACTGAGCGGATCGAAGGAGTGGAGGGAACAAGGCGGGATGCACAGGAGCGGTTTTTGGTGCCTGGGCAGAGAGGCCGCAACGAGAACACGGGTAAAGGGAACAGGAAGTGCGCCGCGCAGCCAAGATGAAGAACGACTGAATGAAAATAAGGCGAAGAGAAGCGTGGCGACTGACCACGGTAAAGATGAGCGAAGAGCAGGACAGAGGGAGAGAAGAGAAACAATGGGGAGGAACGAAGCAAAGATGGATGAGGGGAGAAGGGCGACTGCGGGAAGGAAGGAGGAAAAATGAGGAGAGAGGGGGACGGGGCCGCGGAAACGTTGCTTGTGCGTTTTCTTTTTCTTTGTCTTTTTTTCGACGCTGGTGCGATCGACGGGGGAAGACAAAGATGGAGTGGCACAGGCCAGGCGGAAGAAGAAAGCCTGGAAGCATCGCGTTTGTGAGGAGGAAAGTGTTTGTAGGTGGGAGAGAAAGAACAGCAGGGGAGGTGGATTGGGCATTAACATAAATTGGTAGACGCTTCATTGACGACGAGGAAATCGCGAGACGAGGGCAAGAGTTGTATTAAATTTTTGAAAATGTTGGCGTTTTTATTTAGTTTTGAAGTGACTTATTTTAGCAGTTGTTTATTGTATGAGTTTTATGCGGAAAAATTGACGACGGGAAATGTGGCCTGAAGACGAAAATGTGTGGCGAGGAAACGCGTGGTTTGACTTCATTTTTTTTTAGTGGCTTTGAATTAATAGGAGAATTTTATTTCTTATTATTTTTGTTGTTAGTTATTATAGATATTATAGTTATTTTTTATTATTGTTATAATTTTAATTTTATAATTCTTTTTTTATTTTAAAAAAGACGCATTCGAACAAGGCGGAGGCAAATTTCATGACACGCATTTTGTGTTTTCCTTGAGGACATATTTGAACTTAGAGAGGCAAACGAAGAAAACGGGTAGAAAAGAAAAGAAAAGAAACAGAGCGTAAGAGACGAGAGGCGAGCGACGAGCGAAAAAAGGCATGAAAATGAGGAGAAGCGAGTTATTAAATTTTTTAAATTTTTTTAAATTTTATTTTAATCTTATTAATTTTATTTTATTTAGTTTTATTTTACGGTTAAAATAGGATAAGCTGAAATGCTTTGCGATTGTGTTTCGTTGGGTTTTTTCGCCCACCTTTCGCTGTCGAGTGCGATTCGAAACAAATTTTCGCTTAACGTATTTTATTTAATTTATTTAATTTTTTTAATTTTTTTAATTTTTTTTTCTCCGTGTTTTGAACTTTTGCAAAGAAAATTTTGTGGTGCCGTATTTTTTCACTCAAAAGAATTGTGTTAGTTTGTACTTTTTTCTGACAGTCTTCGGATGGATTTTATGAGGTGACTGAGGTTTCTTTTTTGAAAAGAAACAAGGAGCAAGAAAAAAATTCGTCGAGCAAGTGACGCACGCGCGTTAGCTTAAAAAATACGGAGGTGTTGCCTCGGTTTTCTGTCGAACGTGGAAAAAGGACGAAAATACACGTGAGTAGCTTTTTCTATTTTCTTTTGGGAATTTTTTTTTTTGTAATTAGGGAACCTGCCTTACCACAAGCCAAAAGAAGCAAAAACAAAAAAAAAGGAAGGCAAAAATAAAACAGAAATTTTTTCATTTCTCCTGCTGCTAGATATTTATCGCAAAGTCCCTGACCTCATTTCTTTTTTCTTTTTTTCTTTTTTGCTTTTTTGCTTCCGTCCGCTTTTATTATTTTTTTTCTTTTTTTCAGTTTTGAGCTCTTTGCCATGACGCCTTTTTTTTGTTTTTGTTGACTTTTTTTTCGCCGTAGTGTTCACTCTCCGCATATTTTTAGTTTATTATTATCTTTTTATTTCTTTTATTTATTTTTCTTTTATTTCTTTCTTCTTCGTTGTTCTTATTTTTTCTTTATCTGAGTGCTCTGACTCATCTTTCCTTTACATGCATTTTTGTTGTTCTCTGTAAGTTCCGGCTGGCCACAAAAAGCACCATGCCTATAAATAAGTGCAAGCAAATAGCCAAGCGTCTGCCGGCAGAAAAGTGAGCAGCTGAAAATAGCAAGAATCAAGAAAAAGGTGATGAGATGATGATCGTAATGCTGTGCTTGTGTTGTCCGAAAGCTGCTTTTTCCCTTTCTTTTTCTTTTTGTTCTCTTGCTTTTTTTCTTTTTTCTTTTTTTCTTTGCTTGTCTCCTTTTTTTGTTTTTTTCATTTACTTTAACTTTAAACAACTTTGCGTCTTTCTCTGTCCGTTCATTTTTTCTCTTTCTGCTTTTCTCTCTTTGCGCTGTGCACTCTGTGTCCTTTTTTCTTTCTTTGCACCTTTCTCTGCAGTTTTTTCGTGCGCAGCCTTTTGTGTCGTATTATCCCTTCCTCGCTTCTAACTTTGTTCGTTCTTGTGTGTTCGTCATTTCTTTGCTCGTCTCTTGCGTGGTGGCCGGCAGTGGTTTTGTTTTTCTTCGCGCGACACGTGCGCGTGTGCACGCGTGTTGTGTAAGTGCCGTCTTTTTTCCCTGCCTTTTCCTTGCCTTTTTGCCTGCCTTTTGTTTTCCGTTTTCGGTGCGTGGAGGCGTGCCTTACGCGCCAGGACTTTGTGCTGTTTTCTCTTTCCGTGCTACCTTCCTTTCTGGTTGTTTCTTTTTCTTGTGTGCGGCTGTGTGTGCGAGTTGCGCGTTGTGATGTGTTTCCGCAGCGTTGTGTTTTCCACGTGTGTGCGTTGCGCCTCTTTTGTTGGCGCGTGCGTGTCTCGTCTCCGCTGTCATTTTCGCGTTCGTTGTTCTGTGTCCTCTGTGCGTTGCTGTGTTGGCGCGTGTGCGCCTCGCGGCGGTTCCGTGCTCTTGCGTGCGCTGTGCTAAATGTGCTGTGTTGTCCGCAGCGTTGCGAGCAGTAGCGCTGCTGGCAGCGTTTTGTGTGTGGCGGTGCTGTGTGCGCTGCTTGCTTGTGGTGCCTTTCCTGTGCCGTCGGTTTCGCACTGTTCAGTTCCTTGGTTCCACTTGGTGCCCGTTGGGCAGGTGGTTGATGTTTCCGCGGCGGTGTCGTGTCCTTGTGGGTGGCCGTTGTGTTGTTGTGCGGCACCCTTGTTTCTTGTCGTTTGCTTTGTGCTCGTTGCCTGTGCTTTTGGCGGTGTGGCCATGCGTTGCAGTGTTTCTTGGTCCTGTTCTGTTATTGGTGCGCAGAGGTTCCCGGCTGCTGTGTTGCACTTTTTCTGCACGTTTGCAATGAGTGTTCTGAGTTGCTCGAGCTTGCTTTTTATGTCGGTCCAAGTTGCTGTTGCTTTGGTGTCGATGGTGATTGCGGAGTTGGCGCCTGGGCTGCCTGGTCCGTCGTGGTTTGTGTTTGTGCTGTGGTGTGCTGGTGTGACTTGCCACCACCTGCACCAGATGAGCGTTCTCTCCTTGGCGCTGGTCTTTGCGATGATGCCGCCGTGCTTGTGAGTGCTTCCTTTCGACCTGTAGACGACTAGCGGGCAGGCTTGCCCCTCGTCGGCGTCGTCCGCTGTGTTGATTCCCGTTGTTGTACTTTCCGGTGCTTTGAATGTCGCGCTGCTGCTTGTGGCAAATACCTTTTCTGCCAGGCTCGGCAATTTGCTTTTTCCGCTTGCGAGCATCTTCTCAATGCCGTCTTTGAGTGCTTCCTCTGCCAAAGCTTCGACTTCAGTTGTCTTAGGCGCGCAGATTGCGTCGAATGCGTACTGGGCGTCCTGCGTCGAAAACTCAGCCGTTTCATCGTTATCGCCGTGCTTTGAAATGCACAGTTTGCCGCTACTCCCTCCACCCGAGAGTGCTGAGAAGGCGAAGACGGCGCTGCGTATGTCGACTGCCCACGTCGCCGCCTCTCGAGCCAGGCGCAACGCGACCGCGCCGACCTGTGCGTTCATGCTCTGCAGCGCCGCCGCGGTCCCGAGCGCGTCGACTGCTGTTGCGTTGTTCGTCTTGCTCAGTGCAGTTGCGAGCGCCTCTTGCCACGCTGATGCGTTAGCTGACCGTTCCGCTGCCTCTGTGGCTGCAAGCTCCGCCGCGCTCGCCACCGCGTCCAACGCCGTCGCAAAGCTGCACGCGCCCTGTGCCGACGAGCGCTTCACGCCCTTTGCCGCGTGCCCCTGCGCTTTGTTCGCAGAAAGAAGGGCGAGCAACGAGGCAAACCCCAAAAGGCTCGTCCAAAAACGCTTCATTCTCCCCTTCTCTTGACTGCTCAACCCCGTCGCCCTCTCTCCTCCCGGCGTTGTCGGCGCTGCGCTGCAAACACCTCCGCCCGCCAGCTGACCTCGCGCGGCTCCATCGCTCTAGCCATGCGCCCACAAGCGATGGCTGCAAAGCAGCGACCTCCCCGCTCGCTCCCCGCGCGGCGCTGCAGCCTCTCACTTCGCGTCGTGGCCGCCGCGCCAACGCCCCGCGTGCTTTCCCCGCTGGTGAGCGAGCGCGGCCGCGCGACTCGGACGCGAAGGCGCGGCGGCGGGACGTTATTTGCTGTGGCGTCGCAAGGCCAAGCGAGCAGCAGCGGCACAGCGTAGCACAGCTGGTGTCTGCGGCTCACCGTCCCCACCCTGGACATGCTAAGAGCATGTCTCGCCGCAAAGCGGAACCCGCTGGACCAAAAAGCCACGGGCAGGGCCGTTCAGCCGGCGCGGCCTGGGCAGTGTCGAGGATCTGCTGGCGGAATCCTGCGTTCAGCCTGACCGCGTGTCGAGACGGCGGGTCGGAGCGGCGCACAGAGCAGGAAGCGTCGATTTTCCGTCACGACGGCGTGCGTGGCCACGCATCACGCGAGGCGCGTTGCGGCGTCCACAGCCAGGGACTGGCGCAGACCGGAGGGACACAACGCGCGACTCGTTCAATGGCCACGAGACAGGCGCAGTGGTGTCTCGCTGCTCGCAGTCGCGTGCGACCGAGGACCCGCACGGGAGGCAGACAACAGTGGAGCGTGGTTATTGCCGCCAAGTCGACGCGCTCGCGCTCCCGTCATTTGCGCCAGAACGTGACGGCGCGCGCGCCGAGTGGCGGGTGAGGAGGTCTGCCGTCGCTTGGTGCGTGGCATGTCGCTGCTCACGCGTCGCGCCGACGCTCCACAACGCACCGCAGCGGTACGGAGGGGAAAAGCGACACACACAGGGCGTGGCACGCTCACAACCGGCGCGAGGCCAGGCACACTTTCACACAGCGTGCGCGCGAGGAGCGACGCGGCAGCGCACGCGGGACGGTAGCGAGCGGCTCCGCAGCGGTAGGCAGTCGGCCTGACACGGTCATGAGGGGCAGAGGCGCGGGACAGAGGGAAGTGGCCCGACAACCGTCGACAGACGTCTGGGCGCGGCCGCGGCACGCTACCTGCCGGTTCGCGTCCGGCGCACGAACACCAGGCAGAAGGAGGCGCGGGGAGCACAGGGGCGCGGCTGCGGTGCGACAAGGCGCCCCGGGGATTTCCCTTTGCTCGCGTGCCGCCCTTGGCCGCCAGCGGCATGCAGCACATTTCACCGCGCGCACGAAGAGAATGTGCACACGTACTGTGGCGAAGGCGGACACAGGGAGTGGATTGGCACAGGAGGCCGCGTGCGTGCTTTGCTGGGCGCGAAGGCGCATGGCGCTGGCATAGCTTGATGGAACATTGGACAACACCACGGAGGCTTACACAAGGAAAGCACAGCGGCAAACAGCCGAAGCATCCACCCACCACGCGAACGCGTCGCCTGGCAAAGAGGGAGCGCGGTGCCAGAAATATTTCCAGGAGGCAGGCACAACGGTCTGGCATGGGAGACAGCAAGCGCGCGATGGCGCGTTGGGGTGAGCCGGTCAATAGCCACGCCACGCCGGGAGACGCCCGCGTCGCCAATGGCGAAGACACGGTGCGCGGCGCAGAACCACAGTCATAAGGACGGAGATGAATTGACGGCGCACAGTAGAAAGCGGGAAACGGTGACAGGCACGAACGCATGGGCGGTGCGCGCACGTCGCCACACGTGGGGCAACTCGAGCGGCGGAGAGTGGTGTTTGGCTTGTGGGCTCTGCCCGCGCTACTGCGTGCGACGGTGCGCAGGGGCGCGGACGCAGCAGGCGAGCACGCTGCTGGTGCTCAGGACACATTCTATGACGTTCGTTCCTTGCGTCAAGATGTGCGCCGCGGAAAGGCAAGGGTGAGAAGGCACACGACAGAACAGCAGACACGTTCGGGACGAGTGGGGGACAAGGGGGCGCGGTTGCGCGACCGGGTCTCGAACGCTGGTCACCAAGGTGATACGGACCATTGGAACAGGATTGGGATGTGGGGACGAGGGAGAGAACACAAGGAAGAAACGGCGCTCAATGTGAGGGTGGCCGCAGCGCGAGCGGAAGGGAGGTTGCTTGAAAAAGAGACACTGTGGCGGATGGTGGTGACGGCGACGATGGAGCGAGTGGCAGCTAGCCGTGCGAACAGAAAGAAAAGCCGTGCGAGGAACAGCGCGACACACTAAGGAAGTGAGCATGACGCCCGTCGTTGGCAGAAAAGCCAGAAAGCATGACAGCTGCATTGGACCGCGTGACTGCAGAAATGCGGGTTTGGCGACGCCTTGTTTTGCACATGTGCTCTTGAGGGCCGTGATGGGGGCGGAGGAATGCTAAGAGCGGCGAACAGGGCTGAGGGGTGAAGGTCAGACACTTGCTGCGGGGCACGCAGGTGGTGTGGCGCAGAGCGACTGGGCTTTCAGTGGGGGGACGCCCGGGCATTTGGAAAGGAAGCAACGGCGGCACGGCCCACTGATCTTGTCCGACGAGGAGCGGAAGATGAGACGACGATGAAAGCAGAGGGCGAACCAGGAACTGAGGTGTGGACATGAAAGAAGACGGAATTTAGATGGAGTAAGGAGAGCGCGAGAGGAGGCGGAGAGGCAAAAGGTGGCCGGCGTGCTCGGGAAGCAGGTGACCAGGGATAGGGGGCGCGCAAGGGACGAGGGACGAGGGACCAGTGGGCCTGCTGTTGGGCGGACGAGAAGGACTACAGAGAGGTGAGCTGAGCGACGGCCTTGGAGCATGGCGATCGCGCGGAGGCCATTGTTCAGACAAGCGAAGGGAAGCAGCAGTGTGCGGACAGAACTCGAGAACAGACAGGCGTGGACCACGACGGAACGACGAGTGCTTTGCGTGCAGCGAAGGAAAGCTGGCACGGCGATTGTGGTGTCGCTTTTTGGGGTGGGGGATCGGTGAAGAAGTCGCGGGATAAAGGGACGCGGCATTTTGCGTTCCTTAATAGGGGAAGTGGACTAGCGGAGCCTGAGAGGGCGGAATTTTCGCGAATGCGTGCAGATCGGGAGTGCGGAGAGGCAAACAACCGAAGGCAGGCTGTCGGCATGAGCAGGAGAACGTGTCGCACACGTGAGTGCGTCGCAGTTGCACGCGGACTCAGCGGTGTATTTTTTCAGAGACGATTGGGTAGAGACGCGAGGGTGGTGAGAACGAGGGACGGAAGAACAATACGATGGAGAGAACTTGGGCAGCCGCCCACGGACACAGCGAGGCACAGAGAAGGCAAATTGGAAGCGTCGGGAAAGGGGTTGGGCACACAGAAGGCCGGCGCTGAGTGGAACGAGAAAAGGAGTTTCGACGACGGACGCTTGCGCGGAGCTTGGCAGAGCTTAGTGGGGCTGTTGGCAACGGAGAAGGGACGGCAAAGAAGGTCGCGAGGCAGAAGAGGTAGCTAAAAGAGGGCACTTTGCGACTGGCGAAGCGCGGCCGCGGGGGGTCGATGGGATGTGCTTTGGCGGGCGGACAAGGGGTAGTGAAGGGTGCGTGGTTCTTGATTTTGTTTAGCGCTTTTTCGGGGCACGGGTCGGGGGGACGAACACGGGATCAGTTGGACGGCGTCGTGCATTGGAACTTGTGGCGCGGCGGCGCAGAGAGGGAACGGATATCGAGGCCTTCACGACCAAGGGCACAGACAAGGGTGACACGTAAGCACAAGGAGACGACGGGCGCTACGACGACAATCGACCAGGTGAGGCGAGGGAGAAAGGGTCCGCAAGGATTGAAAAGGGCGGTACTTGATGCAAAGGCGGAGAAGTAAACACGCCGCAAGACGCCGCGTGACGAAGAGCGCAGACGCGAGGAAAGGACGTTGTGTTGACTTTTTTGGACGACGACTTTTGGAGACGCTGGTGAGACGGGCGAGGGACAACCGGGCAAAGCAGCGCGCAGATGCACACAGCCAGTTGCGTTTTTGGTCGTGAGCGTGGGCGGCGTAGAACATTTTGGACCTTGACAGGCGCGAAGCGGTGCGTGCAGCGAAAGAAAAGCGCGAGAGCTACGGAATGCGCACAGGGAGGAGCGCAACACCGAGGAAGAGGTGGGGGACACCACGCAACAAGCGAACACAGTAGCGTGAGGCATTGTTTTTGCAACTGTGGCGGCGAGTGCATGTGCCGCGCGAAGAAGGGGGACCGGGGATGCGGCGTTTTCGTGGTCAGGAGGAGGACGAAAGTTCTGAGTGCTTGGGTGGTGGGAGGCACGTTGTCCCGGTTTTGGTGCCGCCAGTTTTCGGGAGCAGGCGACAAAACGGGCTCTGGGGAGACAGCGGTGCTGCGCAGCCAAATCAACGGGATGCGGTCCGAGAAGGAGGTGGACGAAACAGACGCACCCGCGATGCCGGAGAGGAAGGCGGGCCCGGGGCCGGGTGATAGAGAAGGCGTTTGCGGGCGAAGAGAGATGGCGCGGGGGACGAAGTGTGGGGGCGGAGGGCTTAATCGGAGAAAAGGGAAGCGGGAGACAAAGGACGGGACAGGAAAGTGTTCACACGGATCGGGGTCCTGGCGGCTTTCGGGACCAGGGGCCGCGGTGGAGGACACCACGCACCGCACAGCAGGCCAAGGAGTGAGAGAGAAGCGGGGCCTTGTTTTGGTGTCGGCGCAGGAAGGGAAATGAAGGGAGGGAAGGGTGAGTGTCGCGTTTGCGGGGAACTGCGAAGGATGAAATGCGCGAGAAACGTGGCCGGAGGGGAACGAGGCCGAGCAGAGGGATTTGATTTGCAGGGGGTCAGGGAAAGTGCAAGAGGAAAAAAGGGGTGCGATTAAGCAAGCTCGTTGTGCGCATGGGGACGGGACACCTTGGACGGCCGTAGATTAAAGAAGGACGAAGCTGGTGAGCAGTTGGCTTGGGTTTGGCGGCAACGAGGGGAGGCGAAGAGAAGCGTGAGCGTCAGTTGAAAGAAAGCAGCGGTTCGACAGTGGCTTGCTGGGGACTCTGCGGGAGGAGGGAAAAGCAGTTTGCAACGCGCGGGCGGCAGCGAGGATTTAGCGAACCGGCGCACACGAGTGGGAACGGGGGAAAGACAGGCGGGAAACAAAACGCACGGCGGAGTGGAGGTGTTTCGGCCGGATGCGGGCCTGAGGCGAGGGCAAATGGCGAGTAGGAAGAAAACGTCGGCGTGGAAGTGGCATTTCGCCGAAATGAGGGGAACAGGTAAGGCTCGGGAGAAGGGGGAAAATGTAAGCAAGGTTGAATCGAAAGCACGAGCAGAAGGGGACGGGAAAGGCGTAAGCAGGGCAGGCGCCGGAAAACAGGAGGGAGGGAAACGCGCACGCGACGAGTGCCGCGAAGGCCGGTCCGTGGAGAAGGATGCGAGGGGAAAAAGGCAAGGTGCGAGTGAGAAAGGAAGACGCGAACGACGCGAGGACACCGCGGTGGGAGAAAGGGGAAACGAAGAGAGGGGCAGCAAAGGGGGCACGTGCAGGGGAACGGGAAGAGAAAAGCGGAGAAAGGCAAGTAGGAACTCAGGGCCCAGGACAGCAAGGGAAGTTGCGGGGAACGAGGAGGCAAGGGAAGCATTGCGAGGATCAGGGTTTGTGGTAGGAGAAGAGACAGGCTCCACCTATTTTTGAAAAAAAAGGGGCAAGGCACACCAGCCGGGAGGCGCACTTACGGCAGCACGCATCGCACACAGTGAGACGCGACGATGAGGAGATGAACAGACATCGAGACTGTGACAAGGAAGGAAGGGAAACAAGCGCACGAGGTGGAGGTTGGGTAGATGCGAGGGGAAGGCGTGCGGGGGCTGGGCGAGAAGTGAACACGGGTTTGGCTAGGGCGATGGAAGGGGGCGCCGAAGGCAAAGGCAGAGTCGAAGGCACTCAGCAGGGCTCGAGCGAGAGATTGACAACAAATATGCAACAGAAAAAACACCGGTGGACATGGAATGCACGCCTTGCGAAGACGCGAAACGAGGCGGAGACTGAAAGGGAGCGAGTCGCGAACAAACGCGCTCGGTGATGGGCGGCCGGAAACCCAGGTGGAATGACTCGGAGGTGAAGAATAGGCACGTTGCAGAAGCAAAGGCAACCGGGCGGTGACTTAGTGGTGAGGGGGTTTGCCGGCAAGAGTTGGGGAAAGCACGAAGTGCCGCGCGCCGGGAAAGAGAAGCGCCGGAGAAGGAGGGTTTTGCTGGGAAGGAGGCGCACTGAAAGGGCTTGCTTGTAGGCAACGCCGCAGGAAGTTGGCGGCTAACAACGAACGAGGCCTGGAAAGCGGCGTTTGAAGTGGAGGGACGACCAAAGCTGGGGAGGAGCCTGCCGAAGGGACGCAAAACAGGACATGGGGAAGACGATAACACCGGGGACTTTCGAAACTGTCGGAATAGAACGACGAAGCCGGGCGGAGGCGCCCAGACCAACAAAAGAGAAAAAGACAAGGGGGGGGGGGGTAGGGAGCTGGAAACAGACGAGTGTTGCAAACACCAGGACCGACGCTGATTCGAAGAAACAAGCGCTTCCGAAGGGGAGAGGCCGCAGAATTAAAGGGGGCTTGACGAAAGGCAAAGAAACACCAGGCAGCGAACGAAGGAAGACCACGTAATGAAAAAGAGATGCATGGGGGAAATAAAGGACGGGACATGGAAAGCGGCGAGGACGAGGAGAAGGGCAGAGAAGCCGGGACCAAAAGCGGAGGAAAACAGCGTTTTTTGGATACGGAAAAAGAGGTTAAGGACAAGAGGGTAGGTGAGCGAAGTGGGTGGCGAAGGAAAAAAACAACGGTGCGGGACAGGGAAGGGACAGACAGAAAGGGAAGAGAAGAAGAGGAGAGAGAAAGTGTACGGGGATGGTAGACAAACTTATGGCAATGGTCCTTGAACGAAAGGAAGGGAAGGGCGAGGGACTAAGCCTTGGGGTTGCGCACGGGAACGGAGAAAAGCCGCGGAGTTGAAATCGAGAAATGGGTGGCACAGAAACGACGAGATGAAAGCGGACACAAGGCAAGGAGAACAAAAGGACACGTGAGTAATGGAAAAGCGCCTGTTCAGAGCTGAATTGAAACGGACGAGAAGAGGATCGGGAAAAAGAGCAGCGGGCAGGCGGAGGGGAGGGGAAGGGGGGGAGGAGGAACGCGAAGCCGACCAATGACGAGCGGGGAAATGAAACGGGCGCTGGAGGGGAAACAAGGACAGAGCAAAGGAACATGCAGGCAAGGCAGTGTTGACAACAAAATTGGGGACGACGGTTGCGTGGTAAAAACGGGAACAGCGGGCTTCGGCGAGGAAGGCAGACAGGAACAAGAGACGACGGTTTAGGGTGCAGAAGACCAAACCAGAAAACAGACGCGCAGCTGCCAGCAAGGCCAAGGGGACATGGGGACAACAAAGTCACAAAGAAAAACGCGGCAAAGGGGACACGGTCATAGGGAAAGCGCTGCGAAGAGAAAAAAGCGAACAGGGGGAGGCAGAGCACGGTCAAAAGCAAACTGGAAGTGGGTTTGGAAGGAAGAGGAAAGAGAAAGCTTTGGGGGCGAGGCAAAGGAAACGCAGGAAAGAAGGGTCCAGCGCCGGAGGGGGAAAGACGGGACGACAGGGGGCGTCGGAGCACGAAGGCCAGGGGATGACCAGCGCAACGCGGGGTGGCGATTAGTTGAGAGTTGGGGGGCCTGAAAAATGGGCGGACAGAACAAAGAGGTGGACGAATAAACTGGAAATAGAGAGTGGAAGAAATGACCGAGGACGAAATGGACCACGAAGCATGGGGAAGAAACAAAAAGGTGACTGCGAAGAGACGCCCAACACACCCGCTAGCGGAGGAGTTGTTAAGCCGTGGGTGGTCAAGGTGTGGCAGAGAGGGCACAAGGATCCAGAGCAAGGACAAGCGGTTAGACGCAGCGCCGACGGAAAAGAACGCGAGAGCCAAAACGCAGAACACACAGGGCAACACAGTGGACAGGCGGGCGCGCCGGAAAGGCAAGCACGGAGGAAACGAACACAACCGGAAGCGCAGCATGGTCAGACAGACACCGGGATTGCGGGAACGAATAAAGCGGGAAGAAAAAGGGGGAAGGACAAACGGGGAAAGTTAGGACGCGCGGAACTGCGTGGGACCAAAAAACAACCAGACACAGGTGGAGGCAGACAAGGAGGACAGGCTACCGGACCGAGGAAGGCACAATGAGCCGTCGCGAAGCCGAAGGTCAATGCGCAGGAGGAAATGGGGTAAGACAGCGTGACTGCGGGAAAAACGGACTTTGGTTCGAGACAGCACGGACGATGGCCGAAACGAAAGAGGGCCAGGAAAGGACAAGAAGCGATTTGAACGTGGCAGCAACGACAAAAGGCGTAACACACGTAAACAGCAACGTGCCGCTGGCCACAGAGCGAACAGGGTGCACGCTGAAGACGAAGAGAAAAACCAGCGCCGCGCATGGGTTGCTTTGGCAACAAGGCACGACTTAATGCCCGTTTTGTTTTTTTTTGTTTTGTGCGGGCAGGAGGACAGAGCGGCGGGCACACTGAAGCAAAGGAAGGCACGAGGGGTTGAGGGCGACACAGGGAGACAACTTTCGTTGAACAAAAGAAAGGACAGGAGGACGCAGAGGAGGATCAAGAGAGAAAAAAAACAGAGGACGACACCCGGCAAGGGGTGGGTGTTTTTCTGGAAGAGGACGAAGGGCAAAGGCGCACATGCGGCGCGGAGGAAGAAAAAAGAGCCGCGCACTGAGGACGAACGCGGTCACAAGAAAGGAGGAGGGGATGAGTCGGGGAGACGAGGGCAAGACGATGCGGAAGATGGCGGACAAAGGAAGGTTCAAACAGGAGGTCTGTTGAGCAAGCGGGAGAGCGAAAAGACGGAAGGCAGAATAAGGGCGCGCGAGGAGCCAGGTATCGGAATGGAAGGGAGGGGAGTCTTGGGGCAAGTTGTGCGCACGTCGGGGGTGGCACTGGGAAGTGCGGTGGGGGCAAGAAAGACGAGGCAGAGCGGGGATGGACGAAGACAGAGGTAACAAAGGGTGACAAAGACGGAAACGGCGGGTGAAACGCCGAGACACAGCTATGACGGAAGCGCGGGCAGTTCTTTCGTCGCAGGCGCAAGACGGCATAGAGGCAGGCAAAGGGTCGGTGGAGGTCACAGAGGAGTAGGCAGAATAGCGGGCAAACGAGGGACAGGTTTAACAGTACTGTTTCGAAGGAGAAAATAGGCGGAGAGGAGAATGGGAACGCGCGAGCGGTACGACGCAAGCGAAACAGAACATAAAAACATGACCGAAGCCCGCGAACCGACAGGTCAACCAGTGCCAAAGACAATGGAAGCGAAGATGAGTGAACGAAGAAAGCGAAGTCGCTCGGGATAAATCAAGAGATAAGCGCGCAAGGCGGCCGCACTGACCAGCCAAGTTGCTATAGAGGAGGCGTGAAAAAGCGGTGACAAAAGAGATTGGCGACCACGTGCGCGCACGTGAAAAGACTGAGCGGATCGATGGAGTGGAGGGAACAAGGAGGGATGCACAGGAGCGGTTTTTGGTGCCTGGGCAGAGAGGCCGCAACGAGGAAACGGGTAAAAGGAACAGGAAGTGCGCCGCGCAGCCAAAATGAAGCACGAACGAATGATGATAAGGCGAAGAGAAGCGTGGCGACTGACCACGGTAAAGATGAGCGAAGAGCAGGACAGAGGGAGAGACAGAGGAAGGATGGGGAGGAACGAAGCAAAGATGGATGAGGGGAGAAGGGCGACTGCGGGAAGGAAGGAGGAAAAATGAAGGGCGAGGGGCGTGGAAGCGGAGACGTTGCTTGTGCGTTTTCTTTTTCTTTGTCTTTTTTTTTCCGCTGGTGCGATCGACGGGGGAAAAACGCAGATGAAGTGGCACAGGACAGGAGAGAAAAGAATGCCTGGAAACATTGTATTTGTGTCGAGGAAAGTGTTTGTGGGTGGGAGGCAGAAGGGCAGGGGAGGTGGATTGGGCATTAACATAAATTGGTAGACGCTTCATTGAAGACGAGGAAATAGCGAGAAGAGAAAAAGAGTTGTATTAAATTTTTGAAAATGTTGGCGTTTTTATTTAGTTTTGAAGTGACTTATTTTAGCAGTTGGTTATTGTATGAGTTTTATGCGGAAAAATTGACGACGGGAAATGTGGCCTGAAGACGAAAATGTGTGGCGAGGAAACGCGTGATTTGACTTCATTTTTTTTTAGTGACTTTGAATTAATAGGAGAATTTTATTTCTTATTATTGTTGTTGTTAGTTATTATAGATATTATAGTTATTTTTTATTATTGTTATAATTTTAATTTTATAATTCTTTTTTTATTTTAAAAAAAGACGCATTCGAACAGGGCGGAGGCAGATTTCATGACACGCATTTTGTGTTTTCCTTGAGTACATATTTGAACTTAGAGAGGCAAACGAAGAAAACGGGTAGAAAAGAAAAGAAAAGAAACAGAGCGTAAGAGACGAGAGGCGAGCGAGAAAAGGCATGAAAATGAGGAGAAGCGAGTTATTAAATTTATTAAATTTTTTTAAATTTTATATTAATCTTATTAATTTTATTTTATTTAGTTTTATTTTACGGTTAAAATAGGATAAGCTGAAATGCTTTGCGATTGTGTTTCGTTGGGTTTTTTCGCCAACCTTTCGCTGTCGAGTGCGATTTGATACAAATTTTCACTTAGCTTATTATATTTTTTTATTTAATTTATTTAATTTTTTTAATTTATTTAATTTTTTTTTCTCCGTGTTTTGAACTTTTGCAAAGAAAATTTTGTGTTGCCGTATTTTTTCACTCGAAAGAATTGTGTTAGTTTGTAATGTATTCTGACAGTCTTCGGATGGATTTTATGAGGTGACTGAGGTTTCTTTTTTGAAAAGACGCAAGGAGCAAGAAAAAAATTCGTCGAGCAAGTGACGCAGGCGCGTTAGCTTAAAAAATACGGAGGTGTTGCCTCGGTTTTCTGTCGAACGTGGAAAAAGGACGAAAATACACGTGAGTAGCTTTTTCTATTTTCTTCTGGGAATTTTTTTTTTTCGTAATTAGGGAACCTGCCTTACCACAAGCCAAAAGAAGCAAAAACAAAAAAAAAGGAAGGCAAAAATAAAACAGAAATTTTTTCATTTCTCCTGCTGCTAGATATTTATCGCAAAGTCCCTGACCATATTTCTTTTTTCTTTTTTTCTTTTTTGCTTTTTTGCTTCCGTCCGCTTTTATTATTTTTTTTCTTTTTTTCAGTTTTGAGCTCTTTGCCATGACGCCTTTTTTTTGTTTTTGTTGACCTTTTTGTTCGCCGTAGTGTTTACTCTCCGCATATTTTTAGTTTATTATTATCTTTTTATTTCTTTTATTTATTTTTCTTTTATTTCTTTCTTCTTCGTTGTTCTTATTTTTTCTTTATCTGAGTGCTCTGACTCATCTTTCCTTTACATGCATTTTTGCTGTTCTCTGTAAGTTCCGGCTGGCCACAAAAAGCACCATGCCTATAAATAAGTGCAAGCAAATAGCCAAGCGTCTGCCGGCAGAAAAGTGAGCAGCTGAAAATAGCAAGAATCAAGAAAAAGGTGATGAGATGATGATCGTAATGCTGTGCTTGTGGCGTCCGAAAGCTGCTTTTTCCCTTTCTTTTTCGTTTTGTTCTCTTGCTTTTTTTCTTTTTTCTTTTTTTCTTTGCTTGTCTCCTTTTTTTGTTTTTTTCATTTACTTTACCTTTAAACAACTTTGCGTCTTTCTCTGTCCGTTCATTTTTTCTCTTTCTGCTTTTCTCTCTTTGCGCTGTGCACTCTGTGTCCTTTTTTCTTTCTTTGCACCTTTCTCTGCAGTTTTTTCGTGCGCACCGTTTTGTGTCGTATTGTCCCTTCCTCGCTTCTAACTGTGTTCGTTCTTGTGTGTTCGTCATTTCTTTGGTCGTCTCTTGCGTGGTGGCCGGCAGTGGTTTTGTTTTTCTTCGCGCGACACGTGTGCGTGTGCACGCGTGTTGTGTAAGTGCCGTCTTTTTTCCCTGCCTTTTCCTTGCCTTTTCTCTTGCCTTTTGTTTTCCGTTTTCGGTGCGTGGAGGCGTGCCTTACGCGCCAGGACTTTGTGCTGTTTTCTCTTTCCGTGCTACCTTCCTTTCTGGTTGTTTCTTTTTCTTGTGTGCGGCTGTGTGTGCGAGTTGCGCGTTGTGATGTGTTTCCGCAGTGTTGTGTTTTCCACGTGTGTGCGTTGCGCCTCTTTTGTTGGCGCGTGCGTGTCTCGTCTCCGCTGTCATTTTCGTTCGTTGTGCTGTGTCCTCTGTGCGTTGTTGTGTTGGCGCGTGTGCGCCTCGCGGCGGTTCCGTGCTCTTGCGTGCGCTGTGCTAAATGTGCTGTGTTGTCCGCAGCGTTGCGAGCAGTAGCGCTGCTGGCAGCGTTTTGTGTGTGCTGGTGCTGTGTGCGCTGCTTGCTTGTGGTGCCTTTCCTGTGCCGTCGGTTTCGCACTGTTCAGTTCCTTGGTTCCACCTGGTGCCCGTTGGGCAGGTGGTTGATGTTTCCGCGGCGGTGTCGTGTTCTTGTGGGTGGCCGTTGTGTTGTTGTGCGGCACCCTTGTTTCTTGTCGTTTGCTTTGTGCTCGTCGTCTGTGCTTTTGGCGGTGTGGCCATGCGTTGCAGTGTTTCTTGGTCTTGTTCTGTTATTGGTGCGCAGAGGTTCCCGGCTGCTGTGTTGCACTTTTTCTGCACGTTTGCAATGAGTGTTCTGAGTGCTTCGAGCTTGCTTTTTATGTTTGTCCACGTTGCTGTTGCTTTGGTGTCGATGGTGATTGCGGAGTCGGCTGCTGAGCTTCCTGGCCCGTCGTGGTGACTGGCCGTGCTGTGGTGTGCTGGTGTGACTTGCCACCACCGTCCCCAGATGAGCGTTCTCTCCTTGGCGCCGGTCTTTGCGATGATGCCGCCGTGCTTGTGAGTGCTTCCTTGCGACCTGTAGACGACTAGCGGGCAGGCCTGCCCCATGTTGGCGTCGTCTGCTGTGTTGACTCCCGTTGTTGTACTTTCCGGTGCTTTGAATGTCTCGCTGCTGCTGCTGCTTGTGGCAAGTACCTTTTCTGCCAGGTTCGGCAATTTGCTTTTTCCGCTTGCGAGCATCTTCTCAATGCCGTCTTTGAGCGCTTCCTCTGCCAAAGCTTCGACTTCAGTTGTCTTAGGTACGCAGATTGCGTCGTATGCGTACTGGGCGTCCTGCGTCGAAAACGCAGCCGTTTCATCGTTATCGCCGTGCTTTGAAATGCACAGTTTGCCGCTAGTCGTGCCACCCGAGAGTGCTGAGAAGGCGAAGACGGCGCTGCGTATGTCGACTGCCCACGCTGCCGCCTCTCGAACCAGGCGCAACGCGACCGTGCCGACTTGTGCGTTCATGCTCTGCAGCGCCGCCGCGGTCCCGAGCGCGTCGACTGCTGTCGCGTTGTTCGTCTTGCTCAGTGCAGTTGCGAGCGCCTCTTGCCACGCTGATGCGTTAGCTGACCGTTCCGCTGCCTCTGTGGCTGCAAGCTCCGCCGCGCTCGCCACCGCGTCCAACGCCGTCGCGAAGCTGCACGCGCCCTGTGCCGACGAGCGCTTCACGCCCTTTGCCGCGTGCCCCTGCGCTTTGTTCGCAGAAAGAAGGGCGAGCAACGAGGCAAACCCCAAAAGGCTCGTCCAAAAACGCTTCATTCTCCCCTTCTCTTGACTGCTCAACCCCGTCGCCCTCTCTCCTCCCGGCGTTGTCGGCGCTGCGCTGCAAACACCTCCGCCCGCCAGCTGACCTCGCGCGGCTCCATCGCTCTAGCCATGCGCCCACAAGCGATGGCTGCAAAGCAGCGACCTCCCCGCTCGCTCCCCGCGCGGCGCTGCAGCCTCTCACTTCGCGTCGCGGCCGCCGCGCCAACGCCCCGCGTGCTTTCCCCGCTGGTGAGCGAGCAAGGCCGCGCGACTCGGACGCGAAGGCGCGGCGGCGGGACGTTATTTGCTGTGGCGTCGCAAGGCCAAGCGAGCAGCAGCGGCACAGCGTAGCACAGCTGGTGTCTGCGGCTCACCGTCCCCACCCTGGACATGCTAAGAGCATGTCTCGCCGCAAAGCGGAGCCCGCTGGACCAAAAAGCCACGGGCAGGGCCGTTCAGCCGGCGCGGCCTGGACAGTGTCGAGGACCTGCTGGCGAAATCCTGCGTTCAGCTTGACCGCGTGTCGAGACGGCGGGTCGGAGCGGCGCACAGAGCAGGAAGCGTCGATTTTCCGTCACGACGGCGTGCGTGGCCACGCATCACGCGAAGCGCGTTGCGGCGTCCACAGCCAAGGTCTGGCGCAGACCGGAGGGACACAACGCGCGACTCGTTCAATGGCCACGAGACAGGCGCAGTGGTGTCTCGCTGCTCGCAGTCGCGTGCGACCGAGGACCCGCACGGGAGGCAGGCAACAGTGGAGCGTGGTTATTGCCGCCAAGTCGACGCGCTCGCACTCCCGTCATTTGCGCCAGAACGTGACGCAGCGCGCGCCGAGTGGCGGGTGAGGAGGTCTGCCGTCGCTTGGTGCGTGGCATGTCGCTGCTCACGCGTCGCGCCACCGCTCCACAACGCACCGCAGCGGTACGGAGGGGAAAAGCAGCACACACACAGGGCGTGGCACGCTCACACCCGGCGCGAGGCCAGGCACACTTTCACACAGCGTGCGCGCGAGGAGCGACGCGGCAGCGCACGCGGGACGGTAGCGAGCGGCTCCGCAGCGGTAGGCAGTCGGCCTGACACGGTCATGAGGGGCAGAGGCGCGGGACAGAGGGAAGTGGCCCGACAACCGTCGACAGACGTCTGGGCGCGGCCGCGGCACGCTACCTGCCGGTTCGCGTCCGGCGCACGAACACCAGGCAGAAGGAGGCGCGGGGAGCACAGGGGCGCGGCAGCGGTGCGACAAGGCGCCCCGGGGATTTCCCTTTGCTCGCGTGCCGCCCTTGGCCGCCAGCGGCATGCAGCACATTTCACCGCGCGCACGAAGAGAATGTGCACACGTACTGTGGCGAAGGCGGACACAGGGAGTGGATTGGCGAAGGAGGACGCGTGCGTGCTTTGCTGGGCGCGAAGGCGCATGGCGCTGGCATAGCTTGATGGAACATTGGACAACACCACGGAGGCTTACACAAGGAAAGCACAGCGGCAAACAGCCGAAGCATCCACCCACCGCGCGGCCGCGTCGCCTGGCAAAGAGGGAGCGCGGTGCCTGAAATATTTCCAGGAGGAAGGCACAACGGTCTGGCATGGGAGACAGCAAGCGCGCGATGACGCGTTGGGGTGAGGTGATCAATAGCCACGCCACGGCGGGAGACGCCCGCGTTGCCAAGGGAGAAGACACGGTGCGCGGCGCAGGACCAAAGTCATAAGGACGGAGATGAATTGACGGCGCACAGTAGAAAGCGGGAAACGGTGACAGGCACGAACGCATGGGCGGTGCGCGCACGTCGCCACACGTGGGGCAACTCGAGCGGCGGAGAGTGGTGTTTGGCTTGTGGGCTCTGCCCGCGCTACTGCGTGCGACGGTGCGCAGGGGCGCGGACGCAGCAGGCGAGCACGCGCCTGGTGCTCAGGACACATTCTATGACGTTCGTTCCTTGCGTCAAGATGTGCGCCGCGGAAAGGCAAGGGTGAGAAGGCACACGACAGAACAGCAGACACGTTCGGGACGAGTGGGGGACAAGGGGGCGCGGTTGCGCGACCGGGTCTCGAACGCTGGTCACCGAGGTGATACGGACCATTGGAACAGGATTGGGATGTGGGGACGAGGGAAAGAACACAAGGAAGAAACGGCGCTCAATGTGAGGGTGGCCGCAGCGCGAGCGGAAGGGAGGTTGCTTGAAAGAAAGACACCGTGGCGGATGGTGGTGACGGCGACGATGGAGCGAGTGGCAGCTAGCCGTGCGAACAGAAAGAAAAGCCGTGCGAGGAACAGCGCGACACGCTAAGGAAGTGAGCATGACGCCCGTCGTTGGCAGAAAGGCCAGAAAGCATGACAGCTGCATTGGACCGCGTGACTGCAGAAATGCGGGTTTGGCGACGCCTTGTTTTGCACATGTGCTCTTGAGGGCCGTGATGGGGGCGGAGGAATGCTAAGAGCACCGAACAGGGCTGAGGGGTGAAGGTCAGACACTTGCTGCGGGGCACGCAGGTGGTGTGGCGCAGAGCGACTGGGCTTTCAGTGGGGGGACGCCCGGGCATTTGGAAAGGAAGCAACGGCGGCACGGCCCACTGATCTTGTCCGACGAGGAGCGGAAGATGAGACGACGATGAAAGCAGAGGGCGAACCAGGCACTGAGGTGTGGACATGAAAGAAGACGGAATTTAGATGGAGTAAGGAGAGCGCGAGGGGAGGCAGAGAGGCAAAAGATAGCCGGCGTGCTCGGGAAGCAGGTGACCAGGGATAGGGGGCGCGCAAGGGACGAGGGACGAGGGACCAGTGGGCCTGCTGTTGGGCGGACGAGAAGGACTACAGAGAGGTGAGCTGAGCGACGGCCTTGGAGCATGGCGATCGCGCGGAGGACATTGTTCAGACAAGCGAAGGGAAGCAGCGCTGTGCGGACAGAACTCGAGAACAGACAGGCGTGGACCACGACGGAACGACGAGTGTTTTGCGTGCAGCGAAGGAGGGGTGGCAGGGCGATTGTGGTTTCGCTTTTTGGGGTGGGGAAACGGTGAAGAAGTCGCGGGATAAAGGGACGCGGCATTTTGCGTTCCTTAATAGGGGAAGTGGACTAGCGGAGCCTGAGAGGGCGGAATTTTCGCGAATGCGTGCAGATCGGGAGTGCGGAGAGGCAAACAACCGAAGGCAGGCTGTCGGCGTGAGCAGGAGAACGTGTCGCACACGTGAGTGCGTCGCAGTTGCACGCGGACTCAGCGGTGTATTTTTTCAGAGACGATTGGGTAGAGACGCGAGGGTGGTGAGAACGAGGGACGGAAGAACAATGCGATGGAGAGAACTTGGGCAGCCGCCCGCGGACACAGCGAGGCACAGAGGCGGGACATTGGCAGCGTCGGGAAAGGGGTTGGGCACACAGAAGGCCGGCGCTGAGTGGAGAGAGAAAAGGAGTTTCGACGACGGACGCTTGCGCGGAGGTTGGCAGAGCTTAGTGGGGCTGTTGGCAACGGAGAAGGGACGGCAAAGAAGGTCGCGAGGAAGTAGAGGTAGCTACAAGAGGGCACTTTGCGACTGGCGAAGCGCGGCCGCGGGGGGTCGATGGGATGTGCTTTGGCGGGCGGACAAGGGGTAGTGAAGGGTGCGTGGTTCTTGATTTTGTTTAGCGCTTTTTCGGGGCACGGGTCGGGGGGACGAACACGGGATCAGTTGGACGGCGTCGTGCATTGGAACTTGTGGCGCGGCGGCGCAGAGAGGGAACGGATATCGAGGCCTTCACGACCAAGGGCACAGACAAGGGTGACACGTAAGCACAAGGAAACGACGGGCGCTACGACGACAATCGACCAGGTGAGGCGAGGGAGAAAGGGTCCGCAAGGATTGAAAAGGGCGGTACTTGATGCAAAGGCGGAGAAGTAAACACGCCGCAAGACGCCGCGTGACGAAGAGCGCAGACGCGAGGAAAGGACGTTGTGTTGACTTTGTTGGACGACGACTTTTGGAGACGCTGGTGAGACGGGCGAGGGACAACCGGGCAATGCAGCGCGCAAATGCACACAGCCAGTTGCGTTTTTGGTCGTGAGCGTGGGCGGCGTAGAACATTTTGGACCTTGACAGGCGCGAAGCGGTGCGTGCAGCGAAAGAAAAGCGCGAGACATACGGAATGCGCACAGGGCGAAAAGCAACACCGAGGAAGAGGTGGGGGACAACACGCAAGCAGCGAACACAGAAGCGTGAGGCATTGTTTTTGCAACTGTGGCGGAGAGTGCATGTGCCGCGCGAAGAAGGGGGCACGGGGATGCGGCGTTTTCGTGGTCAGGAGGAGGACGAAAGTTCTGAGTGCTTGGGTGGTGGGAGGCACGTCGTTCCGGTTTTGGTGCCAACAGATTTCGGGAGCAGGCGACAACAGGGCTCTGGGGAGACAGCGGTGCTGCGCAGCCAAATCAACGGGACGCGGTCCGAGAAGGAGGTGGACAAAACAGACGCGCCCGGGTTGCCGGAGAGGAAGGCGGGCCCGGCGCCGGGTGATAGAGAAGGCGTTTGCGGGCGAAGAGAGCTGGCGCGGGGGACGAAGTGTGGGCGAGGAGGGCTTAATCTGAGAAAAGGGAAGCGGGAGACAAAGGACGGGACAGGAAAGTGTTCACACGGATCGGGGTCCTGGCGGCTTTCGGGACCAGGGGCCGCGGTGGAGGACACCACGCACCGCGAAGCATGACAAGGAGTGAGAGAGAAGCGGGGCCTTGTTTTGGTGTCGACGCAGGAAGGGAGATGAAGGGAAGGAAGGGTGAGGGTCGCGTTTGCGGGGAACTGCGAAGGATGAAATGCGCGAGAAACGTGGCCGGAGGGGAACGAGGCCGAGCAGAAGGATTTGATTTGCAGGGGGTCAGGGAAAGTGCAAGAGGAAAAAAGGGGTGCGATTAAGCAAGCTCGTTGTGCGCATGGGGACGGGACACCTTGGAAGGCCGTAGATTAAAGAGGGACGAAGCTGGTAAGCAGTTGCTTTGGTTTGGCGGAGACGAAGGGAGGCGAAGAGAGGCGTGAGCGTCAGTTGAAAGAAAGCAGCGGTTCGACAAGGGGCTTGCTGGGGAATCTGCGGGAGGAGGGAAAAGCAGTTTGCAACGCGCGGGCAGCAGCGTGGATTTAGCGAACCGGCGCACACGAGGGGGAACGGGGGGAAGACAGGCGGGAAACAAACGGCGGAGTGGAGGTGTTTCGGCCAGATTCGGGCCTGAGGCGAGGGCGAATGGCGAGTAAGCAGAGAACGTCGGCGTGGAGGTGGCATTTCGCCGAAATGAGGGGAAAAGGTAAGACTCGGGAGAAGGAGAAAATGTAAGCAAGGTTGAAGCGGAAGCCGCAGCAGAAGGGGCCGGGAAAGGAGTAAGCAGGGCAGGAAACAAACCGGAAAACAGGAAGGAGGGAAACGTGCACGAGACGAGTGCCGCGAAGGGCGGTCCGTGGAGAGGACTGCGGGACGAAAATGGAGAGGGGAACGAGAAGGCGGCAAAGGAGGTCGGAGAAAAAGCGTGGGTGGCGCGGTGGGAGATGGGAAAAGCAACGAGGGGCGGCCATGTGGATGGCGCAGTGGGGAGAAGGGGAAAACCGCGGTGGGGATGGCACACTTAAGGCCCAGGAAGGCGAGGGAAGTTGCGTGGACAGAGGAGGCAAGAGAAGCATTGCGTGGATCAGGGTTTGTTGTAGGAGAAAAGACAGACTCCACCTATTTTTGAAAAGGACGGGCCAAGGCACACCGGCCGGGAGGCGCACTTACGGCAGCGCGCATCGCACACAGTGAGACGCGACGATGAGGAGATGGACAAACATCGAGACTGTGACAAGGAAGGAAGAAAAAACAAGCGCACGAGGTGGAGGTTGGGTAGATGCGAGGGGAAGGCGTGCGGGGGCTGGGCGAGAAGTGAACATGAGTTTGGCAAGGGCGATGGAAGGGGGCGCCGAAGGCGTAGGCCAAGCCGAAGCGACTTAACAAGGAACAGGTGAAAGATTGACAACAAATCTGCAACAGAAAAAACACCGGCGGTGGACATGGGATGCACGCCTTGCGAAGACGCGAAACGAGGCGGAGACTGAAAGGGAGCGAGTCGCGAACAAACGCGCTCGGTGATGGGCGACCGGAAACCGGTGGAAATAACTCGGAGGTGCAGGAAAGACACGTTGCAGAAACAAAGGCAGCCGGGCGGTGACTTAGTGGTGAGGGGGTTTGCCGGCAAGCGTTGGGGAAAGCACGAAGTGCCGCGCGCCGGGAAAGAGAAGCGCCGGAGAAGGAGGGTTTTGCTGGGAAGGAGGCGCACTGAAAGGGCTTGCTTGTAGGCAACGCCGCAGGAAGTTGGCGGCTAACAACGAACGAGGCCTGGAAAGCGGCGTTTGAAGTGGAGGGACGACCAAAGCTGGGGAGGAGCCTGCCGAAGGGATGCAAAATGGAACATGGGGAAGACGATAACACCGGGGACTTTCGAAACTGTCGGAATAGAACGACGAAGCCGGGCGGAGGTGTCCAGACCAACAAGAGGGAAAAAGAAAGGGAGTGGAGGGGGAAGGGAGCTGGGAACAGACGAGTGTTGCAAACACCAGGACCGACGCTGATTCGAAGAAACGAGCGCTTCCGAAGGAGGCAAGCCGCAGAATTAAAGGGGGCTTGACGAAAGGCAAAGAAGCACCAGGCAGCGAACGAAGGAAGGCCACGTAGTGAAAAAAGAGATGCATGGGGAAATAAAGGACGGAACACGGAAAGCGGCGAGGACGCGGAGAAGGGCAGAGATGCCGGCAACAGAAGCGGAGGAAAACAGCGTTTGTTGGAGAAAAAAAAAGAGGTTAGAGACAAGAGGTACGGTGAGCGAAGTGGGTGGCGAAGGAAAAAAACAAGAGTGCGGGACAGGGAGGGGACAGACAGAAGGGGAAGAGGACGCGAGAGCGGAGAGAGCAAGTGTACGGGGATGGTAGACAAACTTATGGCAATGGTCCTTGAACGAAAGGAAGGGAAGGGCGAGGGACTAAGCCTTGGGGTTGCGCACGGGAACGGAGAAAAGCCGCGGAGTTGAAATCGAGAAATGGGTGGCACAGAAACGACGAGATGAAAGCGAACACAAGGCAAGGAGAACAAAAGGACACGTGAGTAATGGAAAAGCGCCTGTTCAGAGCTGAATTGAAACGGCCGAGAAGAGGATCGGGAAAAAGAGCAGCGGGCAGGCGGAGGGGAGGGGAAGGGGGGGAGGAGGAATGCGAAGCCGACCAATGACGAGCGGGGAAATGAAACGGGCGCTGGAGGGGAAACAAGGAGAGAGCAAAGGAACATGCAGGCAAGGCAGTGTTGACAACAAAATTGGGGACGGCGGTTGCGCGGTAAAAACGGGAACAGCGGGCTTCGGCGAGGAAGGCAGAAAGGAACAAGAGACGACGGTTTAGGGTGCAGAAGACCAAACCAGAAAACAGACGCGCAGCTGCCAGCAAGGCCAAGGGGACATGGGGACAACAAAGTCACAAAGAAAAACGCGGCAAAGGGGACACGGTCATAGGGAAAGCGCTGCGAAGAGAAAAAAGCGAACAGGGGGAGGCAGAGTACGGTCAAAAGCAAACTGGAAGTGGGTTTGGAAGGAAGAGGGAAGAGAAAGCTTTGGGGGCGAGGCAAAGGAAACGCAGGAAAGAAGGGTCCAGCGCCGGAGGGGGAAAGACGGGACGACGCGGGGCGTCGGAGCACGAAGGCCAGGGGATGAACAGCGCAACGCGGGGTGGCGATTAGTTGAGAGTTGGGGGGCCTGAAAAATGGGCGGACAGAACAAAGAGGTGGACGAATAAACTGGAAGTAGAGAGTGGAAGAAATGACCGAGGACGAAGTGGACCACAAAGGATGGGGCCAAAACGAAAAGGAGGCTGCGAAGAGGCGCCCAGCACGCCCGCTAGCGGAGGAGTTGTTAAGCCGTGGGTGATCAAGGTGTGGCAGAGAGGGCACAAGGATCCAGAGCAAGGACAAGCGGTTAGACGCAGCGCCGACGGAAAAGAACGCGAGAGCCAAAACGCAGAACACACAGGGCAACACAGTGGACAGGCGGGCGCGCCGGAAAGGCAGGCACGGAGGAAACAAACACAACAGAGAGCGCAGCATGGTCAGACAGACACCGGGATTGCGGGAACGAATAAAGCGGGAAGAAAAAGGGGGAAGGACAAACGGGGAAAGTTAGGACGCGCGGAACTGCGTGGGACCAAAAAACAACCAGACACAGGTGGAGGCAGACAAGGAGGACAGGCTACCGGACCGAGGAAGGCACAATGAGCCGTCGCAAAACCGAAGGTCAATGCGCAGGAGGAAATGGGGTAAGACAGCGTGACTGCGGGAAAAACGGACTTTGGTTCGAGACAGCACGGACGATGGCCGAAACGAAAGACGGCCAGGAAAGGACAAGAAGCGATTTGAACGTGGCAGCAACGACAAAAGGCGTAACACACGCAAACAGCAGCGTGCCGCTGGCCAGCGAGCGGACAGGGTGCACGCTGAAGACGAAGAGAAAAACCAGCGCCGCGCATGGGTTGCTTTGGCAACAGGCCACGACTTAATGCCCGTTTTGTTTTTTTTTGTTTTGTGCGGGCAGGAGGACAGAGCGGCGGGCACACTGAAGCAAAGGAAGGCACGAGGGGTTGAGGGCGACACAGGGAGACAACTTTCGTTGAACAAAAGAAAGGACAGGAGGACGCAGAGGAGGATCAAGAGAGAAAAAAAACAGAGGACGACACCCGGCAAGGGGTGGGTGTTTTTCTGGAAGAGGACAAAGGGCGGAGGCGCACATGCAGCGCGGAGGAAGAAAAAAGAGCCGCGCACTGAGGACGAACGCGGTCAAAAGAAAGGAGGAGGGGATGAGTCGGGGAGACGAGGGCAAGACGATGCGGGAGATGGCGGACAAAGGAAGGTTCAAACAGGGGGCCTGTTGAGCATGCGGGAGAGCGAAAAGACGGAAGGCAGAATAAGGGCGCGCGAGGGGCCAGGTATCGGAGTGGAAGGGAGGGGAGTCTTGGGGCAAGTTGTGCGCACGTCGGGGGTGGCACTGGGAAGTGCGCTGGGGGCAAGAAAGACGAGGCAGAGCGGGGATGGACGAAGACAGAGGTAACAAAGGTTGACAAAGACGGAAACGGCGGGTGAAACGCCGAGACACAGCTATGACGGAAGCGCGGGCAGTTCTTTCGTCGCAGGCGCAAGACGGCATAGAGGCAGGCAAAGGGTCGGTGGAGGTCACAGAGGAGTAGGCAGGCTAGCGGGCAAACGAGGGACAGGTTTAACAGTACTGTTTCGAAGGAGAAAATAGGCGGAGAGGAAAATGGGAACGCGCGAGCGGTACGACGCAAGCGAAACAGAACATAAAAACATGACCGAAGCCCGCGAACCGACAGGTCAACCAGTGCCAAAGACAATGGAAGCGAAGATGAGTGAACGAAGAAAGCGAAGTCGCTCGGGATAAATCAAGAGATAAGCGCGCAAGGCGGCCGCACTGACCAGCCAAGTTGCTATAGAGGAGGCGTGAAAAAGCGGTGACAAAAGAGATTGGCGACCACGTGCGCGCACGTGAAAAGACTGAGCGGATCGATGGAGTGGAGGGAACAAGGAGGGATGCACAGGAGCGGTTTTTGGTGCCTGGGCAGAGAGGCCGCAACGAGGAAACGGGTAAAAGGAACAGGAAGTGCGCCGCGCAGCCAAAATGAAGCACGACTGAATGATGATAAGGCGAAGAGAAGCGTGGCGACTGACCACGGTAAAGATGAGCGAAGAGCAGGACAGGGGGAGAGACAGAGGAAGGATGGGGAAGAACGCAGCGAAGATGGATGAGGGGAGAAGGGCATTTGCGGGAAGGAAGGAGGAAAAATGAAGGGAGGTGGGCGTGGAAGCGGAAACGTTGCTTGTGCGTTTTCTTTTTCTTTGTCTTTTTTTCGACGCTGGTGCGATCGACGGGGGAAAAACGCAGATGAAGTGGCACAGGACAGGAGAGAAAAGAATGCCTGGAAACATTGTATTTGTGGCGAGGAAAGTGTTTGTGGGTGGGAGAAAGAACAGCAGGGGAGGTGGATTGGGCATTAACATAAATTGGTAGACGCTTCATTGACGACGAGGAAATAGCGAGACGAGGGCAAGAATTGTATTAAATTTTTGAAAATGTTGGCGTTTTTATTTAGTTTTGAAGTGACTTATTTTAGCAGTTGTTTATTGTATGAGTTTTATGCGGAAAAATTGACGACGGGAAATGTGGCCTGAAGACGAAAATGTGTGGCGAGGAAACGCGTGGTTTGACTTCATTTTTTTTTAGTGGCTTTGAATTAATAGGAGAATTTTATTTCTTACTATTGTTGTTGTTAGTTATTATAGATATTATAGTTATTTTTTATTATTTTTATAATTTTAATTTTATAATTCTTTTTTTATTTTAAAAAAAGACGCATTCGAACAGGGCGGAGGCAGATTTCATGACACGCATTTTGTGTTTTCCTTGAGTACATATTTGAACTTAGAGAGGCAAACGAAGAAGAGAGGTGAAAAAGAGAAAAGAAAAGAAACAGAGCGTAAGAGACGAGAGGCGAGCGGCGAGCGAAAAAAGGCATGAAAATGAGGAGAAGCGAGTTATTAAATTTATTAAATTTTTTTAAATTTTATATTAATCTTATTAATTTTATTTTATTTAGTTTTATTTTACGGTTAAGTTAGGAAAAGCTGAAATGCTTTGCGATTGTGTTTCGTTGGGTTTTTTCGCCCACCTTTCTCTGTCGAGTGCGATTCGATACAAATTTTCGCTTAACGTATTTTATTTAATTTATTTAATTTATTTAGTTTATTTAATTTTTTTTTCTCCGTGTTTTGAACTTTTGCAAAGAAAATTTTGTGTTGACATATTTTTTCACTCGAAAGAATTGTGTTAGTTTGTACTTTTTTCTGACAGTCTTCGGATGGATTTTATGAGGTGACTGAGGTTTCTTTTTTGAAAAGAAACAAGGAGCAAGAAAAAAATTCGTCGAGCAAGTGACGCAGGCGCGTTAGCTTAAAAAATACGGAGGTGTTGCCTCGGTTTTCTGTCGAACGTGGGAAAAGGACGAAAATACACGTGAGTAGCTTTTCTATTTTCTTCTGGGAATTTTTTTTTTGTAATTAGGGAACCTGCCTTACCACAAGCCAAAAGAAGCAAAAACAAAAAAAAAGGAAGGCAAAAATAAAACAGAAATTTTTTCATTTCTCCTGCTGCTAGATATTGTATCGCAAAGTCCCTGACCTCATTTCTTTTTTCTTTTTTTCTTTTTTGCTTTTTTGCTTCCGTCCGCTTTTATTATTTTTTTTCTTTTTTTCAGTTTTGAGCTCTTTGCCATGACGCCTTTTTTTTGTTTTTGTTGACCTTTTTGTTCGCCGTAGTGTTTACTCTCCGCATATTTTTAGTTTATTATTATCTTTTTATTTCTTTTATTTATTTTTCTTTTATTTCTTTCTTCTTCGTTGTTCTTATTTTTTCTTTATCTGAGTGCTCTGACTCATCTTTCCTTTACATGCATTTTTGCTGTTCTCTGTAAGTTCCGGCTGGCCACAAAAAGCACCATGCCTATAAATAAGTGCAAGCAAATAGCCAAGCGTCTGCCGGCAGAAAAGTGAGCAGCTGAAAATAGCAAGAATCAAGAAAAAGGTGATGAGATGATGATCGTAATGCTGTGCTTGTGTTGTCCGAAAGCTGCTTTTTCCCTTTCCCTTTCTTTTTCGTTTTGTTCTCTTGCTTTTTTTCTTTTTTCTTTTTTTCTTTGCTTGTCTCCTTTTTTTGTTTTTTCATTTACTTTACCTTTAAACAACTTTGCGTCTTTCTCTGTCCGTTCATTTTTTCTCTTTCTGCTTTTCTCTCTTTGCGCTGTGCACTCTGTGTCCTTTTTTCTTTCTTTGCACCTTTCTCTGCAGTTTTTTCGTGCGCAGCCTTTTGTGTCGTATTGTCCCTTCCTCGCTTCTAACTGTGTTCGTTCTTGTGTGTTCGTCATTTCTTTGCTCGTCTCTTGCGTGGTGGCCGGCAGTGGTTTTGTTTTTCTTCGCGCGACACGTGCGCGTGTGCACGCGTGTTGTGTAAGTGCCGTCTTTTTTCCCTGCCTTTTCCTTGCCTTTTCTCTTGCCTTTTGTTTTCCGTTTTCGGTGCGTGGAGGCGTGCCTTGCGCGCCAGGACTTTGTGCTGTTTTCTCTTTCCGTGCTACCTTCCTTTCTGGTTGTTTCTTTTTCTTGTGTGCGGCTGTGTGTGCGAGTTGCGCGTTGTGATGTGTTTCCGCAGTGTTGTGTTTTCCACGTGTGTGCGTTGCGCCTCTTTTGTTGGCGCGTGCGTGTCTCGTCTCCGCTGTCATTTTCGTTCGTTGTTCTGTGTCCTCTGTGCGTTGCTGTGTTGGCGCGTGTGCGCCTCGCGGCGGCTCCAAGCTCTTGCGTGCGCTGTGCTAAATGTGCTGTGTTGTCCGCAGCGTTGCGAGCAGTAGCGCTGCTGGCAGCGTTTTGTGTGTGGCGGTGCTGTGTGCGCTGCTTGCTTGTGGTGCCTTTCCTGTGCCGTCGGTTTCGCACTGTTCAGTTCCTTGGTTCCACCTGGTGCCCGTTGGGCAGGTGGTTGATGTTTCCGCGGCGGTGTCGTGTCCTTGTGGGTGGCCGTTGTGTTGTTGTGCGGCACCCTTGTTTCTTGTCGTTTGCGCTGTGCTCGTCGCCTGTGCTTTTGGCGGTGTGGCCATGCGTTGCAGTGTTTCTTGGTCTTGTTCTGTTATTGGTGCGCAGAGGTTCCCGGCTGCTGTGCCGCACTTCTTCTGCACGTTTGCAATGAGTGTTCTGAGTTGCTCGAGCTTGCTTTTTATGTCGGTCCACGTTGCTGTTGCTTTGGTGTCGATGGTGATTGCGGAGTTGGCTGCTGAGCTGCCTGGCCCGTCGTGGTGACTGGCCGTGCTGTGGTGTGCTGGTGTGACTTGCCACCAGCGTCCCCAGATGAGCGCTCTCTCCTCGGCGCTGGTCTTTGCGATGATGCCGCCGTGCTTGTGACTGCTCCCTTGCGACCTGTAGACGACTAGCGGGCAGGCCTGCCCCTCGGTGGCGTCGTCCGCTGTGTTGACTCCCTCGCTTGTACTTTCTGGTGCTTTGAATGTCTCGCTGCTGCTGCTGCTTGTGGCAAATACCTTTTCTGCCAGGTTCGGCAATTTGCTTTTTCCGTTTGCGAGCATCTTCTCAATGCCGTTTTTGAGTGCGTCCTCTGCCAAAGCTTCGACTTCAGTTGTCTTAGCTACGCAGATTGCGTCGAATGCGTACTGGGCGTCCTGCGTCGAAAACTCAGCCGTTTCATCGTTATCACTCTGTTTTGAAATGCACAGTTTGCCGCTAGTCCCTCCACCCGAGAGTGCTGAGAAGGCGAAGACGGCGCTGCGTATGTCGACTGCCCACGCTGCCGCCTCTCGAGCCAGGCGCAACGCAACCGTGCCGACCTGTGCGTTCATGCTCTGCAGCGCCGCCGCGGTCCCGAGCGCGTCGACTGCTGTCGCGTTGTTCGTCTTGCTCAGTGCAGTTGCGAGCGCCTCTTGCCACGCTGATGCGTTAGCTGACCGTTCCGCTGCCTCTGTGGCTGCAAGCTCCGCCGCGCTCGCCACCGCGTCCAACGCCGTCGCGAAGCTGCACGCGCCCTGTGCCGACGAGCGCTTCACGCCCTTTGCCGCGTGCCCCTGCGCTTTGTTCGCAGAAAGAAGGGCGAGCAACGAGGCAAACCCCAAAAAGCTCGTCCAAAAACGCTTCATTCTCCCCTTCTCCTGACTCCTCAACCCCGTCGCCCTCTCTCCTCCCGGCGTTGTTGGCGCTGCGCTGCAAACACCTCCGCCCGCCAGCTGACCTCGCGCGGCTCCATCGCTCTAGCCATGCGCCCACAAGCGATGGCTGCAAAGCAGCGACCTCCCCGCTCGCTCCCCGCGCGGCGCTGCAGCCTCTCACTTCGCGTCGCGGCCGCCGCGCCAACGCCCCGCGTGCTTTCCCCGCTGGTGAGCGAGCAAGGCCGCGCGACTCGGACGCGAAGGCGCGGCGGCGGGACGTTATTTGCTGTGGCGTCGCAAGGCCAAGCGAGCAGCAGCGGCACAGCGTAGCACAGCTGGTGTCTGCGGCTCACCGTCCCCACCCTGGACATGCTAAGAGCATGTCTCGCCGCAAAGCGGAACCCGCTGGACCAAAAAGCCACGGGCAGGGCCGTTCAGCCGGCGCGGCCTGGACAGTGTCGAGGACCTGCTGGCGAAATCCTGCGTTCAGCTTGACCGCGTGTCGAGACGGCGGGTCGGAGCGGCGCACAGAGCAGGAAGCGTCGATTTTCCGTCACGACGGCGTGCGTGGCCACGCATCACGCGAAGCGCGTTGCGGCGTCCACAGCCAAGGTCTGGCGCAGACCGGAGGGACACAACGCGCGACTCGTTCAATGGCCACGAGACAGGCGCAGTGGTGTCTCGCTGCTCGCAGTCGCGTGCGACCGAGGACCCGCACGGGAGGCAGGCAACAGTGGAGCGTGGTTATTGCCGCCAAGTCGACGCGCTCGCACTCCCGTCATTTGCGCCAGAACGTGACGCAGCGCGCGCCGAGTGGCGGGTGAGGAGGTCTGCCGTCGCTTGGTGCGTGGCATGTCGCTGCTCACGCGTCGCGCCACCGCTCCACAACGCACCGCAGCGGTACGGAGGGGAAAAGCAGCACACACACAGGGCGTGGCACGCTCACACCCGGCGCGAGGCCAGGCACACTTTCACACAGCGTGCGCGCGAGGAGCGACGCGGCAGCGCACGCGGGACGGTAGCGAGCGGCTCCGCAGCGGTAGGCAGTCGGCCTGACACGGTCATGAGGGGCAGAGGCGCGGGACAGAGGGAAGTGGCCCGACAACCGTCGACAGACGTCTGGGCGCGCCCGCGGCACGCTACCTGCCGGTTCGCGTCCGGCGCACGAACACCAGGCAGAAGGAGGCGCGGGGAGCACAGGGGCGCGGCTGCGGTGCGACAAGGCGCCCCGGGGATTTCCCTTTGCTCGCGTGCCGCCCTTGGCCGCCAGCGGCATGCAGCACATTTCACCGCGCGCACGAAGAGAATGTGCACACGTACTGTGGCGAAGGCGGACACAGGGAGTGGATTGGCGAAGGAGGACGCGTGCGTGCTTTGCTGGGCGCGAAGGCGCATGGCGCTGGCATAGCTTGATGGAACATTGGACAACACCACGGAGGCTTACACAAGGAAAGCACAGCGGCAAACAGCCGAAGCATCCACCCACCGCGCGGCCGCGTCGCCTGGCAAAGAGGGAGCGCGGTGCCTGAAATATTTCCAGGAGGAAGGCACAACGGTCTGGCATGGGAGACAGCAAGCGCGCGATGACGCGTTGGGGTGAGGTGATCAATAGCCACGCCACGGCGGGAGACGCCCGCGTTGCCAAGGGAGAAGACACGGTGCGCGGCGCAGGACCAAAGTCATAAGGACGGAGATGAATTGACGGCGCACAGTAGAAAGCGGGAAACGGTGACAGGCACGAACGCATGGGCGGTGCGCGCACGTCGCCACACGTGGGGCAACTCGAGCGGCGGAGAGTGGTGTTTGGCTTGTGGGCTCTGCCCGCGCTACTGCGTGCGACGGTGCGCAGGGGCGCGGACGCAGCAGGCGAGCACGCGCCTGGTGCTCAGGACACATTCTATGACGTTCGTTCCTTGCGTCAAGATGTGCGCCGTGGAAAGGCAAGGGTGAGAAGGCACACGACAGAACAGCAGACACGTTCGGGACGAGTGGGGGACAAGGGGGTGCGGTTGCGCGACCGGGTCTCGAACGCTGGTCACCGAGGTGATACGGACCATTGGAACAGGATTGGGATGTGGGGACGAGGGAGAGAACACAAGGAAGAAACGGCGCTCAATGTGAGGGTGGCCGCAGCGCGAGCGGAAGGGAGGTTGCTTGAAAGAGAGACACCGTGGCGGATGGTGGTGACGGCGACGATGGAGCGAGTGGCAGCTAGCCGTGCGAACAGAAAGAAAAGCCGTGCGAGGAACAGCGCGACACACTAAGGAAGTGAGCATGACGCCCGTCGTTGGCAGAAAAGCCAGAAAGCATGACAGCTGCATTGGACCGCGTGACTGCAGAAATGCGGGTTTGGCGACGCCTTGTTTTGCACATGTGCTCTTGAGGGCCGTGATGGGGGCGGAGGAATGCTAAGAGCACCGAACAGGGCTGAGGGGTGAAGGTCAGACACTTGCTGCGGGGCACGCAGGTGGTGTGGCGCAGAGCGACTGGGCTTTCAGTGGGGGGACGCCCGGGCATTTGGAAAGGAAGCAACGGCGGCACGGCCCACTGATCTTGTCGGACGAGGAGCGGAAGATGAGACGACGATGAAAGCAGAGGGCGAACCAGGCACTGAGGTGTGGACATGAAAGAAGACGGAATTTAGATGGAGTAAGGAGAGCGCGAGGGGAGGCGGAGAGGCAAAAGATAGCCGGCGTGCTCGGGAAGCAGGTGACCAGGGATAGGGGGCGCGCAAGGGACGAGGGAAGAGGGACCAGTGGGCCTGCTGTTGGGCGGACGAGAAGGACTACAGAGAGGTGAGCTGAGCGACGGCCTTGGAGCATGGCGATCGCGCGGAGGCCATTGTTCAGACAAGCGAAGGGAAGCAGCGCTGTGCGGACAGAACTCGAGAACAGACAGGCGTGGACCACGACGGAACGACGAGTGTTTTGCGTGCAGCGAAGGAAAGCTGGCACGGCGATTGTGGTTTCGCTTTTTGGGGTGGGGAAACGGTGAAGAAGTCGCGGGATAAAGGGACGCGGCATTTTGCGTTCCTTAATAGGGGACGTGGACTAGCGGAGCCGAAGAGGGCGGAATTTTCGCGAATGCGTGCAGATCGGGAGTGCGGAGAGGCAAACAACCGAAGGCAGGCTGTCGGCGTGAGCAGGAGAACGTGTCGCACACGTGAGTGCGTCGCAGTTGCACGCGGACTCAGCGGTGTATTTTTTCAGAGACGATTGGGTAGAGACGCGAGGGTGGTGAGAACGAGGGACGGAAGAACAATGCGATGGAGAGAACTTGGGCAGCCGCCCACGGACACAGCGAGGCACAGAGGCGGGACATTGGCAGCGTCGGGAAAGGGGTTGGGCACACAGAAGGCCGGCGCTGAGTGGAGAGAGAAAAGGAGTTTCGACGACGGACGCTTGCGCGGAGGTTGGCAGAGCTTAGTGGGGCTGTTGGCAACGGAGAAGGGACGGCAAAGAAGGTCGCGAGGAAGTAGAGGTAGCTACAAGAGGGCACTTTGCGACTGGCGAAGCGCGGCCGCGGGGGGTCGATGGGATGTGCTTTGGCGGGCGGACAAGGGGTAGTGAAGGGTGCGTGGTTCTTGATTTTGTTTAGCGCTTTTTCGGGGCACGGGTCGGGGGGACGAACACGGGATCAGTTGGACGGCGTCGTGCATTGGAACTTGTGGCGCGGCGGCGCAGAGAGGGAACGGATATCGAGGCCTTCACGACCAAGGGCACAGACAAGGGTGACACGTAAGCACAAGGAAACGACGGGCGCTACGACGACAATCGACCAGGTGAGGCGAGGGAGAAAGGGTCCGCAAGGATTGAAAAGGGCGGTACTTGATGCAAAGGCGGAGAAGTAAACACGCCGCAAGACGCCGCGTGACGAAGAGCGCAGACGCGAGGAAAGGACGTTGTGTTGACTTTGTTGGACGACGACTTTTGGAGACGCTGGTGAAACGGGCGAGGGACAACCGGGCAATGCAGCGCGCAAATGCACACAGCCAGTTGCGTTTTTGGTCGTGAGCGTGGCAGGCGTAGAACATTTTGGACCTTGACAGGCGAGAAGCGGTGCGTGCAGCGAAAGAAAAGCGCGAGACATACGGAATGCGCACAGGGCGAAAAGCAACACCGAGGAAGAGGTGGGGGACAACACGCAAGCAGAGAACGCAGAAGCGTGAGGCATTGTTTTTGCAACTGCGACGGAGAGTGCATGTGCCGCGCGAAGAAGGGGGCACGGGGATGCGGCGTTTTCGTGGTCAGGAGGAGGACGAAAGTTCTGAGTGCTTGGGTGGTGGGAGGCACGTCGTTCCGGTTTTGGTGCCAACAGATTTCGGGAGCAGGCGACAACAGGGCTCTGGGGAGACAGCGGTGCTGCGCAGCCAAATCAACGGGACGCGGTCCGAGAAGGAGGTGGACAAAACAGACGCGCCCGGGTTGCCGGAGAGGAAGGCGGGCCCGGCGCCGGGTGATAGAGAAGGCGTTTGCGGGCGAAGAGAGCTGGCGCGGGGGACGAAGTGTGGGCGAGGAGGGCTTAATCTGAGAAAAGGGAAGCGGGAGACAAAGGACGGGACAGGAAAGTGTTCACACGGATCGGGGTCCTGGCGGCTTTCGGGACCAGGGGCCGCGGTGGAGGACACCACGCACCGCGAAGCATGACAAGGAGTGAGAGAGAAGCGGGGCCTTGTTTTGGTGTCGACGCAGGAAGGGAGATGAAGGGAGGGAAGGGTGAGTGTCGCGTTTGCGGGGAACTGCGAAGGATGAAATGCGCGAGAAACGTGGCCGGAGGGGAACGAGGCCGAGCAGAAGGATTTGATTTGCAGGGGGTCAGGGAAAGTGCAAGAGGAAAAAAGGGGTGCGATTAAGCAAGCTCGTTGTGCGCATGGGGACGGGACACCTTGGAAGGCCGTAGATTAAAGAGGGACGAAGCTGGTAAGCAGTTGCTTTGGTTTGGCGGAGACGGAGGGAGGCGAAGAGAGGCGTGAGCGTCAGTTGAAAGAAAGCAGCGGTTCGACAAGGGGCTTGCTGGGGAATCTGCGGGAGGAGGGAAAAGCAGTTTGCAACGCGCGGGCAGCAGCGTGGATTTAGCGAACCGGCGCGCACGAGTGGGAACGGGGGAAGACAGGCGGGAAACAAACGGCGGAGTGGAGGTGTTTCGGCCAGATTCGGGCCTGAGGCGAGGGCGAATGGCGAGTAAGCAGAGAACGTCGGCGTGGAGGTGGCATTTCGCCGAAATGAGGGGAAAAGGTAAGACTCGGGAGAAGGAGAAAAGGTAAGCAAGGTTGAATCGAAAGCCGCAGCAGAAGGGGCCGGGAAAGGAGTAAGCAGGGCAGGAAACAAACCGGAAAACAGGAAGGAGGGAAACGTGCACGCGACGAGTGCCGCGAAGGGCGGTCCGTGGAGAGGACTGCGGGACGAAAATGGAGAGGGGAACGAGAAGGCGGCAAAGGAGGTCGGAGAAAAAGCGTGGGTGGCGCGGTGGGAGATGGGAAAAGCAACGAGGGGCGGCCATGTGGATGGCGCAGTGGGGAGAAGGGGAAAACCGCGGTGGGGATGGCACACTTAAGGCCCAGGAAGGCGAGGGAAGTTGCGTGGACAGAGGAGGCAAGAGAAGCATTGCGTGGATCAGGGTTTGTTGTAGGAGAAAAAAGCGACTCCACCTATTTTTGAAAAGGACGGGCCAAGGCACACCAGCCGGGAGGCGCACTTACGGCAGCGCGCATCGCACACAGTGAGACGCGACGATGAGGAGATGGACAAACATCGAGACTGTGACAGGGAAGGGGGGAAAAAACAAGCGCACGAGGTGGAGGTTGGGTAGATGCGAGGGGAAGGCGTGCGGGGGCTGGGCGAGAAGTGAACATGAGTTTGGCAAGGGCGATGGAAGGGGGCGCCGAAGGCGTAGGCCAAGCCGAAGCGACTTAACAAGGAACAAGAGAAAGATTGACAACAAATCTGCAACAGAAAAAACACCGGCGGTGGACATGGGATGCACGCCTTGCGAAGACGCGAAACGAGGCGGAGACTGAAAGGGAGCGAGTCGCGAACAAACGCGCTCGGTGATGGGCGACCGGAAACCGGTGGAAATAACTCGGAGGTGCAGGAAAGACACGTTGCAGAAACAAAGGCAGCCGGGCGGTGACTTAGTGGTGAGGGGGTTTGCCGGCAAGCGTTGGGGAAAGCACGAAGTGCCGCGCGCCGGGAAAGAGAAGCGCCGGAGAAGGAGGGTTTTGCTGGGAAGGAGGCGCACTGAAAGGGCTTGCTTGTAGGCAACGCCGCAGGAAGTTGGCGGCTAACAACGAACGAGGCCTGGAAAGCGGCGTTTGAAGTGGAGGGACGACCAAAGCTGGGGAGGAGCCTGCCGAAGGGATGCAAAATGGAACATGGGGAAGACGATAACACCGGGGACTTTCGAAACTGTCGGAATAGAACGACGAAACCGGGCGGAGGTGTCCAGACCAACAAGAGGGAAAAAGAAAGGGAGTGGAGGGGGAAGGGAGCTGGGAACAGACGAGAGTTGCAAACACCAGGACCGACGCTGATTCGAAGAAACGAGCGCTTCCGAAGGGGAGAAGCCAGAGAATTAAAGGGGGCTTGACGAAAGGCAAAGAAGCACCAGGCAGCGAACGAAGGAAGGCCACGTAATGGAAAAAGAGATGCGGGGGGAAATAAAGGACGGGACATGGAAAGCGGCGAGGACGCGGAGAAGGGCAGAGATGCCGGCAACAGAAGCGGAGGAAAACAGCGTTTGTTGGAGACAAAAAAAGAGGTTAGAGACAAGAGGGTAGGTGAGCGAAGTGGGTGGCGAAGGAAAAGAACAACGGTGCGGGGCAGGGAAGGGACAGACAGAAAGGGAAGAGAAGAAGAGGAGAGAGAAAGTGTACGGGGATGGTAGACAAACTTATGGCAATGGTCCTTGAACGAAAGGCGCGGAAGGGCGAGGGACTAAGCCTTGAGGTTGCGCACGGGGCCAGAGAAAAGCCACGGAGTCGAAATCGAGAAATGGGTGGCACAGAAACGACGAGATGAAAGCGGACGCAAGGCGAAGGGGAACAAAAGGACACGTGAGTAATGGAAAAACGCCTGTTCAGAGCTGAATAGCGCCAAGGAGAAGAGGTTCGGGTAGAAGAGCGACGGGCAGGCGGAGGGGGGGAAGAGGAATGCCGGGAAAGCGAAACCGACCAATGACGAAGGGGAACAACAACGAGCGCTGGAGGTGAACCGAGGAGAGAGCAAAGGAACATGCAGGCAAGGCACTGTTGACACCGCAGTTGGGGACGACGGTTGCGCGGTGAAAACGGGAACAGCGGGCTTCGGCGAGGAAGGCAGACAAGCAAAAGAAACGACGGTTTAGGGTGCAGAAGACCAAACCAGAAAAAAGACGCGCAGCTGCCAGCAAGGCCAAAAGGAACAAGGGGGACATGGGAACAGGCCCATCACATAGAAAAACGCGGCAAAGGGACACGGTCATAGGGACAACGCTGCGAAGAGAAAAAAAGAGAGCGGAGGGGGCAGAGTACGGTCAAAAGCAAACTGGAAGTGGGTTTGGAAGGAAGAGGAAAGAGAAAGCTTTGGGGGCGAGCAAAGGAAACGCAGGAAAGAAGGGTCCAGCGCCGGAGGGGGAAAGACGGGCGACAGGCGGCGTCGGAGCACGAAGGCCAGGGATGACCAGCGCAACGCGGGGTAGCGATTAGTTGAGAGTTGGGGGGCTGAAAAATGGGCGGACAGAGCAAGAGGTGGACGAATAAACTGGAAATAGAGAGTGGAAGAAATGACCGAGGACGAAGTGGACCACGAAGCATGGGGAAAAACGAAAAGGAGACTGCGAAGAGGCGCCCAACACGCCCGCTAGCGGAGGAGTTGTTAAAACGCGGGTGATCAAGGTGTGGAGAGAGGGCACAAAAATCGAGAAGAAGGACAAGCGGTTAGACACGCCGCCGACGGAAAAGAACGCGAGAGCCAAAACGCAGAACACAAAGGACAACACAGTGGCCAGGCGGGCGCGCCGGAAGGGCAGGCGCGGAGGAAGCAGGCACGGCCGGAGAGGCGGAATGGTCAGAGCGACACCGGAATTGCGGGGGCAAACAGTGCGGGAAGAAAAGGGGCCAGGAGGAAAGCCAGGGAGGGATAAGACTCAAGGACGTGCGTGGGACCAAAAAACAGCTGGACAAAGGTAAAGACAGACAAGGAGGACAGGCAACGCGACCAAGGAAGGCACAATGAGCCGTCGCGAAGCCGAAATCAATGCGCGGGAAGACATGGGCTGAGACGGCGTGGATGCGGGTAAAACGAACTTTGTGTCGAGAAGGGCCGCACGATGGAGAGACGCAAGGGAGGAACAGGCAAGAACAAGAACGGCTTGAACGTGGCAGCAACGACAGAAGGCGTAACACACGTAAACAGCAACGTGCCGCTGGCCAGCGACAGAAGTGAGGCACGCTGCAGACAAAGAGAAAAACCAGCAACGCGCGTGGGTTGCTTTGGCAAAAGGAAAACGACTTAATGCCCGTTTGTTTTTTTGTTTTGTTACAGTTTTTTGCGAGCAGCGGGACAAGGAAGCAAGACGAACTGAAGCAAAGGAAGGCACGAGGGGTTGAGGACAGCAGCTTGAGACGACTTTCGTTGGCCAACGGAAAGGAGGACGCAGAGGAGGATCAGAGAGGCATACGGCCGGTGAGGGGTGGGTGTTTTTCCGGACGAGGACAAAGGGCGGAGGCGCACATGCAGCGCGGAGGAAGAAAAAAGAGCCGCGCACTGAGGACGAACGCGGTCACAAGAAAGAGGAGGGGATGCGTCGATGAGACGAGGGCGAGACGATGCGGGAGATGGCGAACAAAGGAAGGTTCAAACAGGGGGTCTGTTGAGCATGCGGCCAAGCGAAAAGACGGAAGGTAAAATACGGATGCGGGGGGAACCAGATATCGGAGTGGAAGGGAGGGGAGTTTGGGGCAAGTTGTGCGCACGTCGGGGGGGGCATGGTGAAGTGCGTGGGGGCAAGAAAGACGGGCCGCAGCGGGGAGGGACGAAGACAGAAGTAGCCCGCAACGGGTGACAAGGACGGAAACGGCGGGTGAAACGCCGAGACAGCTATGTCGGAAGCGCGGGCAGTTCTTTCGTCGCAGGCGCAAGACGGCATAGAGGAAGGCAAAGGGTCGGTGGAGGTCACAAAGGAGTAGGCAGCGACAGGGCAAACGAGGGACAGGTTTGACAGTACTGTTTCGAAGGAGCACTGGACGGAGAGGAGAATGGGAACGCAACAAGTGGTGCGCCGCAAGCGAAACAAAGATTAAAAACATGACCGAAGCCCGCGAACCGACAGGTCAACCAGTGCCAAAGACAATGGAAGCAAGGATAAGTGAGCGAAGGAAGCGAAGTCGCTCGGGATAAATCAAGAGATAAGCGCGCAAGGCGGCCGCACTGACCAGCCAAGTTGCTATAAAGGAGGCGTGAAAAAGCGGTGACAAAAGAGATTGGCGACCAAGTGCGAAAACGAGAAAAGACTGAGCGGATCGATGGAGTGGAGGGAACAAGGAGGGTAGCACAGGAGCGGTTTTTGGTGCCTGGGCAGAGAGGCCGCAACGAGGAAACGGGTAAAAGGAACGGAAGTGCGCCGCGCAGCCAAAATGAAGCCGACCGAATGATGATAAGGCGAAGAGAAGCGTGGCGACTGACCACGGTAAAGATGAGCGAAGAGCAGGACAGGGGAGAGACAGAGGAAGGATGGGGAGAACGCAGCAAAGATGGATGAGGGGAAAGGGCATTTGCGGGAAGGAAGGAAGAAAAATGAGGGAGGTGGGCGTGGAAGCGGAACGTTGCTTGTGCGTTTTCTTTTTCTTTGTCTTTTTTTCCGCTGTTGCGATCGACGGGGGAAAAACGCAGATGAAGTGGCACAGGACAGGAGAGAAAAGAATGCCTGGAAACATTGTATTTGTGTCGAGGAAAGTGTTTGTGGGTGGGAGAAAGAACAGCAGGGGAGGTGGATTGGGCATTAACATAAATTGGTAGACGCTTCATTGACGACGAGGAAATGCGAGACGAGGGCAAGAGTTGTATTAAATTTTTGAAAATGTTGGCGTTTTTATTTAGTTTTGAAGTGACTTATTTAGCAGTTGTTTATTGTTGAGTTTTATGCGGAAAAATTGACGACGGGAAATGTGGCCTGAAGACGAAAATGTGTGGCGAGGAAACGCGTGATTTGACTTCATTTTTTTTAGTGGCTTTGCATTAATAGGAGAATTTTATTTCTTACTATTTTTGTTGTTAGATATTATAGTTATTTTTATTATTTTTATATTTTAATTTTATAATTCTTTTTTTATTTTAAAAAAGACGCATTCGAACAAGGCGGAGGCAATTTCATGACACGCATTTTGTGTTTTCCTTGAGTACATATTTGAACTTAGAGAGGCAAACGAAGAAAACGGGTAGAAAAGAAAAGAAAAGAAACAGAGCGTAAGAGACGCGAGGCGAGCGAAAAAAGGCATGAAAATGAGGAGAAGCGAGTTATTAAATTTTTTAAATTTTTTAAATTTTATTTTAATCTTATTAATTTTATTTTATTTAGTTTTATTTTACGGTTAAAATAGGATAAGCTGAAATGCTTTGCGATTGTGTTTCGTTGGGTTTTTTCGCCAACCTTTCTCTGCGTTGCGATTCGATACAAATTTTCACTTAGCTTATTATATTTTATTTTTTTAATTTTTTTAGTTTTTTAATTTTTTTTTCTCCGTGTTTTGAACTTTTGCAAAGAAAATTTTGTGTTGCCTATTTTTTCACTCGAAAGAATTGTGTTAGTTTGTACTTTTTCTGACAGTCTTCGGATGGATTTTATGAGGTGACTGAGGTTTCTTTTTTGAAAAGAACAAGGAGCAAGAAAAAAATTCGTCGAGAAAGTGACGCAGGCGCGTTAGCTTAAAAAATACGGAGGTGTTGCCTCGGTTTTCTGTCAAACGTGGGAAAAGGACGAAAATACACGTGAGTAGCTTTTTCTATTTTCTTCTGGGAATTTTTTTTTCGTAATTAGGGAACCTGCCTTACCACAAGCCAAAAGAAGCAAAAACAAAAAAAAAGGAAGGCAAAAATAAAACAGAAATTTTTTATTTCTCCTGCTGCTAGATATTTTATCGCAAAGTCCCTGACCAAATTTCTTTTTTCTTTTTTTCTTTTTTGCTTTTTTGCTTCCGTCCGCTTTTATTATTTTTTTCTTTTTTTCAGTTTTGAGCTCTTTGCCATGACGCCTTTTTTTTGGTTTTTGTTGACTTTTTTTTCGCCGTAGTGTTTACTCTCCGCATATTTTTAGTTTATTATTATCTTTTTATTTCTTTTATTTATTTTTCTTTTATTTCTTTCTTCTTCGTTGTTCTTATTTTTTCTTTATCTGAGTGCTCTGACTCATCTTTCCTTTACATGCATTTTTGCTGTTCTCTGTAAGTTCCGGCTGGCCACAAAAAGCACCATGCCTATAAAAAAGTGCAAGCAAATAGCCAAGCGTCTGCCGGCAGAAAAGTGAGCAGCTGAAAATAGCAAGAATCAAGAAAAAGGTGATGAGATGATGATCGTAATGCTGTGCTTGTGTTGTCCGAAAGCTGCTTTTTCCCTTTCTTTTTGTTCTCTTGCTTTTTTTCTTTTTTCTTTTTTTCTTTGCTTGTCTCCTTTTTTTGTTTTTTTCATTTACTTTAACTTTAAACAACTTTGCGTCTTTCTCTGTCCGTTCATTTTTTCTCTTTCTGCTTTTCTCTCTTTGCGCTGTGCACTCTGTGTCCTTTTTTCTTTCTTTGCACCTTTCTCTGCAGTTTTTTCGTGCGCACCGGTTTTTGTCGTATTGTCCCTTCCTCGCTTCTAACTGTGTTCGTTCTTGTGTGTTCGTCATTTCTTTGCTCGTCTCTTGCGTGGTGGCCGGCAGTGGTTTTGTTTTTCTTCGCGCGACACGTGTGCGTGTGCACGCGTGTTGTGTAAGTGCCGTCTTTTTTCCCTGCCTTTTCCTTGCCTTTTCTCTTGCCTTTTGTTTTCCGTTTTCGGTGCGTGGAGGCGTGCTCTGCGCGCCAGGACTTTGTGCTGTTTTCTCTTTCCGTGCTACCTTCCTTCTGGTTGTTTCTTTTCGTGTGTGCGGCTGTGTGTGCGAGTTGCGCGTTGTGATGTGTTTCCGCAGGTTGTGTTTTCCACGTGTGTGCGTTGCGCCTGTTGTGTTGCGCGTGCGTGTCTCGTCTCCGCTGTCATTTTCGCGTTCGTTGTTCTGTGTCCTCTGTGCGTTGTTGTGTTGGCGCGTGTGCGCCTCGCGGCGGTTCCTGTTTCTTGCGTGCGCTGTGCTAACTGTGCCGTGTTGTCCGCAGCGTTGCGAGCAGTAGCGCTGCTGGCAGCGTTTTGTGTGTGCGGTGCTGTGTGTGCTGCTTGCTTGTGGTGCCTTTCCTGTGCCGTCGGTTTCGCACTGTTCAGTTCCTTGGTTCCACCTGGTGCCCGTTGGGCAGGTGGTTGATGTTTCCGCGGCGGTGTCGTGTTCTTGTGGGTGGCCGTTGTGTTGTTGTGCGGCACCCTTGTTTCTTGTCGTTTGCTTTGTGCTCGTCGCTGTGCTTTTGGCGGTGTGGCCATGCGTTGCAGTGTTTCTTGGTCTTGTTCTGTTATTGGTGCGCAGAGGTTCCCGGCTGCTGTGTTGCACTTTTTCTGCACGTTTGCAATGAGTGTTCTGAGTGCTTCGAGCTTGCTTTTTATGTTTGTCCACGTTGCTGTTGCTTTGGTGTCGATGGTGATTGCGGAGTTGGCGCCTGAGCTGCCTGGCCCGTCGTGGTTGCTGGCCGCGCTGTGGTGTGCTGGTTTGACTTGCCACCAGCGTCCCCAGATGAGCGCTCTCTCCTCGGCGCTGGTCTTTGCGATGATGCCGCCGTGCTTGTGACTGCTCCTTTCGACCTGTAGACGACTAGCGGGCAGGCCTGCCCCTCGGTGGCGTCGTCTGCTGTGTTGACTCCCGTTGTTGTACTTTCCGGTGCTTTGAATGTCGCGCTGTTGCTTGTGGCAAAACCTTTTCTGCCAGGCTCGGCAATTTGCTTTTTCCGTTTGCGAGCATCTTCTCAATGCCGTTTTTGAGTGCGTCCTTTCCCAAAGCTTCGACTGCAGTTGTTGTAGCTACGCAGACGGTCCGAATGCGTACTGGGCGTCCTGCTGCGAAAACTCAGCCGCTCATCGCTGTCACTCTGCTTTGAAATGCACAGTTTGCCGCTAGTCGTGCCACCCGAGAGTGCTGAGAAGGCGAAGACGGCGCTGCGTATGTCGACTGCCCACGCTGCCGCCTCTCGAGCCAGGCGCAACGCGACCGTGCCGACTTGTGCGTTCATGCTCTGCAGCGCCGCCGCGGTCCCGAGCGCGTCGACTGCTGTCGCGTTGTTCGTCTTGCTCAGTGCAGTTGCGAGCGCCTCTTGCCACGCTGATGCGTTAGCTGACCGTTCCGCTGCCTCTGTGGCTGCAAGCTCCGCTGTGCTCGCCACCGCGTCCAACGCCGTCGCGAAGCTGCACGCGCCCTGTGCCGACGAGCGCTTCACGCCCTTTGCCGCGTGCCCCTGCGCTTTGTTCGCAGAAAGAAGGGCGAGCAACGAGGCAAACCCCAAAAGGCTCGTCCAAAAACGCTTCATTCTCCCCTTCTCTTGACTGCTCAACCCCGTTGCCCTCTCTCCTCCCGGCGTTGTCGGCGCTGCGCTGCAAACACCTCCGCCCGCCAGCTGACCTCGCGCGCCTCCATCGCTCCAGCCGTGCGCCCACAAGCGATGGCTGCAAAGCAGCGACCTCCCCGCTCGCTCCCCGCGCGGCGCTGCAGCCTCTCACTTCGCGTCGTGGCCGCCGCGCCAACGCCCCGCGTGCTTTCCCCGCTGGTGAGCGAGCGCGGCCGCGCGACTCGGACGCGAAGGCGCGGCGGCGGGACGTTATTTGCTGTGGCGTCGCAAGGCCAAGCGAGCAGCAGCGGCACAGCGTAGCACAGCTGGTGTCTGCGGCTCACCGTCCCCACCCTGGACATGCTAAGAGCATGTCTCGCCGCAAAGCGGAGCCCGCTGGACCAAAAAGCCACGGGCAGGGCCGTTCAGCCGGCGCGGCCTGGACAGTGTCGAGGATCTGCTGGCGAAATCCTGCGTTCAGCTTGACCGCGTGTCGAGACGGCGGGTCGGAGCGGCGCACACAGCAGGAAGCGTCGATTTTCCGTCACGACGGCGTGCGTGGCCACGCATCACGCGAAGCGCGTTGCGGCGTCCACAGCCAAGGTCTGGCGCAGACCGGACGGACACAACGCGCGACTCGTTCAATGGCCACGAGACAGGCGCAGTGGTGTCTCGCTGCTCGCAGTCGCGTGCGACCGAGGACCCGCACGGGAGGCAGACAACAGTGGAGCGTGGTTATTGCCGCCAAGTCGACGCGCTCGCGCTCCCGTCATTTGCGCCAGAACGTGACGCAGCGCGCGCCGAGTGGCGGGTGAGGAGGTCTGCCGTCGCTTGGTGAGTGACATGTCTCTGCTCACGCGTCGCGCCACCGCTCCACAACCCACCGCAGCGGTACGGAGGGGAAAAGCGACACACACAGGGCGTGGCACGCTCACAACCGGCGCGAGGCCAGTCACACTTTCACACAGCGTGCGCGCGAGGAGCGACGCGGCAGCGCACGCGGGACGGTAGCGAGCGGCTCCGCAGCGGTAGGCAGTCGGCCTGACACGGTCATGAGGGGCAGAGGCGCGGGACAGAGGGAAGTGGCCCGACAACCGTCGACAGACGTCTGGGCGCGGCCGCGGCACGCTACCTGCCGGTTCGCGTCCGGCGCACGAACACCAGGCAGAAGGAGGCGCGGGGAGCACATGGACGCGGCTGCGGTGCGACAAGGCGCCCCGGGGATTTCCCTTTGCTCGCGTGCCGCCCTTGGCCGCCAGCGGCATGCAGCACATTTCACCGCGAGCACGAAGAGAATGTGCACACGTACTGTGGCGAAGGCGGACACAGGGAGTGGATTGGCGAAGGAGGACGCGTGCGTGCTTTGCTGGGCGCGAAGGCGCATGGCGCTGGCATAGCTTGATGGAACATTGGCCAACACCACGGAGGCTTACACAAGGAAAGCACAGCGGCAAACAGCCGAAGCATCCACCCACCGCGCGGCCGCGTCGCCTGGCAAAGAGGGAGCGCGGTGCCTGAAATATTTCCAGGAGGAAGGCACAACGGTCTGGCATGGGAGACAGCAAGCGCGCGATGACGCGTTGGGGTGAGGTGATCAATAGCCACGCCACGCCGGGAGACGCCCGCGTCGCCAAGGGCGAAGACGAGGTGCGCGGCGCAGAACCACAGTCATAAGGACGGAGATGAATTGACGGCGCACAGTAGAAAGCGGGAAACGGTGACAGGCGCGGACGCATGGGCGGTACGCGCACGTCGCCACACGTGGGGCAACTCGAGCGGCGGAGAGTGGTGTTTGGCTTGTGGGCTCTGCCCGCGCTACTGCGTGCGACGGTGCGCAGGGGCGCGGACGCAGCAGGCGAGCACGCGCCTGGTGCTCAGGACACATTCTATGACGTTCGTTCCTTGCGTCAAGATGTGCGCCGTGGAAAGGCAAGGGTGAGAAGGCACACGACAGAACAGCAGACACGTTCGGGACGAGTGGGGGACAAGGGGGCGCGGTTGCGCGACCGGGTCTCGAACGCTGGTCACCGAGGTGATACGGACCATTGGAACAGGATTGGGATGTGGGGACGAGGGAGAGAACACAAGGAAGAAACGGCGCTCAATGTGAGGGTGGCCGCAGCGCGAGCGGAAGGGAGGTTGCTTGAAAGAGAGACACTGTGGCGGATGGTGGTGACGGCGACGATGGAGCGAGTGGCAGCTAGCCGTGCGAAAAGAAAGAAAAGCCGTGCGAGGAACAGCGCGACACACTAAGGAAGTGAGCATGACGCCCGTCGTTGGCAGAAAAGCCAGAAAGCATGACAGCTGCATTGGACCGCGTGACTGCAGAAATGCGGGTTTGGCGACGCCTTGTTTTGCACATGTGCTCTTGAGGGCCGTGATGGGGGCGGAGGAATGCTAAGAGCACCGAACAGGGCTGAGGGGTGAAGGTCAGACACTTGCTGCGGGGCACGCAGGTGGTGTGGCGCAGAGCGACTGGGCTTTCAGTGGGGGGACGCCCGGGCATTTGGAAAGGAAGCAACGGCGGCACGGCCCACTGATCTTGTCCGACGAGGAGCGGAAGATGAGACGACGATGAAAGCAGAGGGCGAACCAGGAACTGAGGTGTGGACGTGAAGGAAGACGGAATTTAGATGGAGTAAGGCAAGCGCGAGGGGAGGCAGAGAGGCAAAAGATAGCCGGCGTGCTCGGGAAGCAGGTGACCAGGGATAGGGGGCGCGCAAGGGACGAGGGAAGAGGGACCAGTGGGCCTGCTGTTGGGCGGACGAGAAGGACTACAGAGAGGTGAGCTGAGCGACGGCCTTGGAGCATGGCGATCGCGCGGAGGACATTGTTCAGACAAGCGAAGGGAAGCAGCAGTGTGCGGACAGAACTCGAGAACAGACAGGCGTGGACCACGACGGAACGACGAGTGTTTTGCGTGCAGCGAAGGAGGGGTGGCAGGGCGATTGTGGTTTCGCTTTTTTGGGTGGGGAAACGGTGAAGCAGTCGCGGGATAAAGGGACGCGGCATTTTGCGTTCCTTAATAGGGGACGTGGACTAGCGGAGCCGAAGAGGGCGGAATTTTCGCGAATGCGTGCAGATCGGGAGTGCGGAGAGGCAAACAACCGAAGGCAGGCTGTCGGCGTGAGCAGGAGAACGTGTCGCACACGTGAGTGCGTCGCAGTTGCACGCGGACTCAGCGGTGTATTTTTTCAGAGACGATTGGGTAGAGACGCGAGGGTGGTGAGAACGAGGGACGGAAGAACAATGCGATGGAGAGAACTTGGGCAGCCGCCCGCGGACACAGCGAGGCACAGAGGCGGGACATTGGCAGCGTCGGGAAAGGGGTTGGGCACACAGAAGGCCGGCGCTGAGTGGAACGAGAAAAGGAGTTTCGACGACGGACGCTTGCGCGGAGGTTGGCAGAGCTTAGTGGGGCTGTTGGCAACGGAGAAGGGACGGCAAAGAAGGTCGCGAGGCAGAAGAGGTAGCTACAAGAGGGCGCTTTGCGACTGGCGAAGCGCGGCCGCGGGGGGTCGATGGGATGTGCTTTGGCGGGCGGACAAGCGGTAGTGAAGGGTGCGTGGTTCTTGATTTTGTTTAGCGCTTTTTCGGGGCACGGGTCGGGACGCCGGACACGGGATCAGTTGGACGGCGTCGTGCATTGGAACTTGTGGCGCGGCGGCGCAGAGAGGGAACGGATATCGAGGCCTTCACGACCGAGCGCGCAAACAAGGGTGACACGTAAGCACAAGGAAACGACGGGCGCTACGACGACAATCGACCAGGTGAGGCGAGGGAGAAAGGGTCCGCAAGGATTGAAAAGGGCGGTACTTGATGCAAAGGCGGAGAAGTAAACACGCCGCAAGACGCCGCGCGACGAAGACCGCAGACGCGAGGAAAGGACGTTGTGTTGACTTTGTTGGACGGCGACTTCTGGAGACGCTGGTGAGACGGGCGAGGGAAAACCTGGCAATGCAGCGCGCAGATGCACACAGCCAGTTGCGTTTTTGGTCGTGAGCGTGGGCGGCGTAGAACATTTTGGACCTTGACAGGCGCGAAGCGGTGCGTGCAGCGAAAGAAAAGCGCGAGGGCTACGGAATGCGCACAGGGAGGAGCGCAACACCGAGGAAGAGGTGGGGGACAACACGCAAGCAGCGAACACAGAAGCGTGAGGCATTGTTTTTGCAACTGCGACGGAGAGTGCACGTGCCGCGCGAAGAAGGGGGCACGGGGATGCGGCGTTTTCGTGGTCAGGAGGAGGACGAAAGTTCTGAGTGCTTGGGTGGTGGGAGACACGTCGTTCCGGTTTTGGTGCCAACAGATTTCGGGAGCAGGCGACAAGAAGGGCTCTGGGGAGACAGCGGTGCTGCGCAGCCAAATCAACGGGATGCGGTCCACGAACGAGGAGAACGAAACAGACGCGCCCGGGTTGCCGGAGAGGAAGGCGGGCCCGGGGACGGGTGATAGAGAAGGCGTTTGCGGGCGAAGAGAGCTGGCGCGGGGGACGAAGTGTGGGCGCGGAGGGCTTAATCGGAGAAAAGGGAAGCGGGAGACAAAGGACGGGACAGGAAAGTGTTCACACGGATCGGGGTCCTGGCGCCTTTCGGGACCAGGGGCCGCGGTGGAGGACACCACGCACCGCGAAGCATGACAGGGAGTGAGAGAGAAGCGGGGCCTTGTTTTGGTGTCGGCGCAGAAAGGGAAATGAAGGGAAGGAAGGGTGAGGGTCGCGTTTGCGGGGAACTGCGAAGGATGAAATGCGCGAGAAACGTGGCCGGAGGGGAACGAGGCCGGGCAGAAGGATTTGATTTGCAAGGGGTCAGGGAAAGTGCAAGAGGAAAAAAGGGGTGAGATTAAGCAAGCTCGTTGTGCGCATGGGGACGGGAAACCTTGGAAGGCCGTAGATTAAAGAAAGACGAAGCTGGTAAGCAGTTGCTTGGGTTTGGCGGAGACGAAGGGAGGCGAAGAGAGGCGTGAGCGTCAGTTGAAAGAAAGCAGCGGTTCAACAAGGGGCTTGCTGGGGAATCTGCGGGAGGAGGGAAAAGCAGTTTGCAACGCGCGGGCAGCAGCGTGGATTTAGCGAACCGGCGCACACGAGTGGGAACGGGGGGAAGACAGGCGGGAAACAAACGGCGGAGTGGAGGTGTTTCGGCCAGATTCGGGCCTGAGGCGAGGGCAAATGGCGAGTAAGCAGAGAACGTCGGCGTGGAAGTGGCATTTCGCCGAAATGAGGGGAAAAGGTAAGACTCGGGAGAAGGAGAAAAGGTAAGCAAGGTTGAATCGAAAGCCGCAGCAGAAGGGGCCGGGGAAGGAGTAAGCAGGGCAGGAAACAAACCGGAAAACAGGAAGGAGGGAAACGTGCACGAGACGAGTGCCGCGAAGGGCGGTCCGTGGAGAGGACTGCGGGACGAAAATGGAGAGGGGAACGAGAAGGCGGCAAAGGAGGTCGGAGAAAAAGCGTGGGTGGCGCGGTGGGAAAAAGGGGAGAAACAACGAGGGGCGGCCATGTGGATGGCGAAGTGGGGAGAAGGGGAAAACCGCGAGGGGGATGGCACACTTAAGGCCCAGGAAGGCGAGGGAAGTTGCGTGGACAGAGGAGGCAAGAGAACAATTGCGAGGAACAGGGTTTATGGTAGGAGAAAAAAGCGACGCCAGCTATTTTTGAAAAGGACGGGCCAAGGCACACCAGCCGGGAGGCGCACTTACGGCAGCGCGCATCGCACACAGTGGGACGCGACGATGAGGAGATGGACAAACATCGAGACTGTGACAGGGAAGGAAGGGGGACAGAAGAAGACAAGCGCACGAGGTGGAGGTTGGGTAGATGCGAGGGGAAGGCGTGCAGGGGCTAGGCGAGAAGTGAACATGAGTTTGGCAAGGGCGATGGAAGGGGGCGCCGAAGGCGTAGGCCGAGCCGAAGCGACTTAACAAGGAACAAGAGAAAGATTGACAACAAATCTGCAACAGAAAAAACACCGGCGGTGGACATGGGAAGCACGCCTTGCGAAGACGCGAAACGAGGCGGAGACTGAAAGGGAGCGAGTCGCGAACAAACGCGCTCGGTGATGGGCGACCGGAAACCGGTGGAAATAACTCGGAGGTGCGGGAAAGACACGTTGCAGAAACAAAGGCAACCGGGCGGTGACTTAGTGGTGAGGGGGTTTGCCGGCAAGCGTTGGGGAAAGCACGAAGTGCCGCGCGCCGGGAAAGAGTAGCGCCGAAGAAGGAGGGTTTTGCTGGGAAGGAAACGCACTGAAAGGGCTTGCTTGTAGGCAACGCCGCGGGAAGTTGGCGGCTAACAACGAACGAGGATGGGAAAGCGGCGTTTGAAGTGGAGGGACAGCCAAAGCTGGGGAGGAGCCTGCCGAAGGGATGCAAAATGGGACATGGGGAAGACGATAACACCGGGGACTTTCGAAACTATCGGAATAGAACGACGAAACCGGGCGGAGGTGTCCAGACCAACAAGAGGGAAAAAGAAAGGGAGTGGAGGGGGAAGGGAGCTGGGAACAGACGAGAGTTGCAAACACCAGGGCCGACGCTGATTCGAAGAAACGAGCGCTTCCGAAGGAGGCAGGCCGCAGAATTAAAGGGGGCTTTACGAAAGGCAAAGGAGCACCAGGCAGCGAACGAAGGAAGGCCACGTAGTGAAAAAAGAGATGCATGGGGAAATAAAGGACGGGACACGGAAAGCGGCGAGGACGAGGAGAAGGGCAGAGATGCCGGCAACAGAAGCGGAGGGAGCAGTGTTTGTTGGAGACGAAAAAAGAGGTTAAAATCAAGAGGGTAGGTGAGCGAAGTGGGTGGCGAAGGAAAAAAACAACGGTGCGGGGCAGAGAAGGGGCAGACAGAAAGGGAAGAGAAGAAGAGGAGAGAGAAAGTGTACGGGGATGGTAGACAAACTTATGGCAATGGTCCTTGAACGAAAGGAAGGGAAGGGCGAGGGACTAAGCCTTGGGGTTGCGCACGGGGACAGAGAAAAGCCACGGAGTCAGAATCGGAAAGTGGGTGCAGAAGCAACGACACGATGAAAGCGGACGCAAGGCGAAGGGGAACAAAAGGACACGTGAGTAATGGAAAAGCGCCTGTTCAGAGCTGAATAGCGCCAAGGAGAGGAGGTTCGGGTAGAAGAGCGACGGGCAGGCGGAGGGGGGGAGGAGGAATGCCGGGAAAGCGAAACCGACCAATGACGAAGGGGAACAACAGCGGGCGCTGGAGGTGAACCGAGGAGAGAGCAAAGGAACATGCAGGCAAGGCACTGTTGACACCGCAGTTGGGGACGGCGGTTGCGCGGTAAAAACGGGAACAGCGGGCTTCGGCGAGGAAGGCAGACAAGCAAAAGAAACGACGGTTTAGGGTGCAGAAGACCAAACCAGAAAACAGACGCGCAGCTGCCAGCAAGGCCAAAAGGAACAAGGGGGACAAGGGACCAAGCCCATCACATAGAAAAACGCGGCAAAAGGGACACGGTCATAGGGACAACGCTGCGAAGAGAGTGAAAAAGAGAACGGAGGGGGCAGAGCACGGTCAAAAGCAAACTGGAAGTGGGTTTGGAAGGACGAGGAAAGAGAAAGCTTTGGGGGCGAAGCAAAGGAAACGCAGGAAAGAAGGGTCCAGCAGCGGAGGGGGAAAGACGGGCGACGCGGGGCGTCGGAGCACGAAGGACAGGGGATGACCAGCGAAGCGCGGGGTAGCGATTAGTTGAGAGTTGGGGGGTCTGAAAAATGGGCGGACAGAGCAAGGAGGTGGACGAATAAACTGGAAGTAGAGAGTGGAAGAAATGACCGAGGACGAAGTGGACCACGAAGCATGGGGCCAAAACAAAAAGGTGACTGCGAAGAGGCGCCCAACACGCCCGCTAGCGGAGGAGTTGTTAGAACGCGGGTGATCAAGGTGTGGCAGAGAGGGCACAAAAATCGAGAGAAAGGACAAGCGGTTAGACACGCCGCCGACGGAAAAGAACGCGAGAGCCAAAACGCAGAACACAAAGGACAACACAGTGGCCAGGCGGGCGCGCCGGAAGGGCAGGCACGGAGGAAGCAGGCACGGCCGGAGCAGCGGAATGGTCAGAGCGACACCGGAATTGCGGGGACAAACAGTGCGGGAGGAAAAAGGGGACAGGAGGAAAGCCAGGGAGGGATAAGACTCAAGGACGTGCGTGGGACCAAAAAACAGCTGGACAAAGGTAAAGACAGACAAGGAGGACAGGCAACGCGACCAAGGAAGGCACAATGAGCCGTCGCGAAGCCGAAATCAATGCGCGGGAAGACATGGGCTGAGACGGCGTGGATGAGGGTAAAACGAACTTTGTGTCGAGAAGGGCCGCACGATGGAGAGACGCAAGGGACGAACAGGCAGGAACAAGAACGGTTTGAACGTGGCAACAACGACAGAAGGCGTAACACACGTAAACAGCAACGTGCCGCTGGCCAGCGACAGAAGTGAGGCACGCTGCAGACAAAGAGAAAAACCAGCAACGCGCGTGGGTTGCTTTGGCAAAAGGAAAACGACTTAATGCCCGTTTTGTTTTTTTTGTTTTGTTACAGTTTTTTGCGAGCAGCGGGACAAGGAAGCAAGACGAACTGAAGCAAAGGAAGGCACGAGGGGTTGAGGACAGCAGCTTGAGACGACTTTCGTTGGCCAACGGAAAAGAGGACGCAGAGGAGGATCAAGAGAGGCATACGGCCGGTGAGGGGAGGGTGTTTTTCCGGACGAGGACAAAGGGCGGAGGCGCACATGCAGCGCGGAGGAAGAAAAAAGGGCCGCGCACTGAGGCCGAACGCGGTCACAAGAAAAGAGGAGGGGATGCGTCGATGAGACGAGGGCGAGACGATGCGGGAGATGGCGAACAAAGGAAGGTTGAAACAGGAGGTCTGTTGAGCAAGCGGGAAAGCGAAAAGACGGAAGGTAAAATACGGATGCGGGGGGAACCAGATATCGGAGTGGAAGGGAGGGGAGTCTTGGGGCAAGTTGTGCGCACGTCGGGGGGGGCATGGTGAAGTGCGCTGGGGGCAAGAAAGACGGGCCGCAGCAGGGATGGACGAAGACAGAAGTAGCCCGCAACGGGTGACAAGGACGGAAACGGCGGGTGAAACGCCGAGACAGCTATGTCGGAAGCGCGGGCAGTTCTTTCGTCGCAGGCGCAAGACGGCAAAGAGGAAGGCAAAGGGTCGGTGGAGGTCACAAGGGAGTAGGCAAGCGACAGGGCAAACGAGGGACAGGTTTAACACAACTGTTTCGAAGAACAAGCTGGACGGAGCGGAGAATGGGAACGCAACAAGTGGTGCGCCGCAAGCGAAACAAAGATTAAAAACATGACCGAAGCCCGCGAACCGACAGGTCAACCAGTGCCAAAGACAATGGAAGCGAGGATGCGTGAACGAAGGAAGCAAAGTCGCTCGGGATAAATCAAGAGATAAGCGCGCAAGGCTGCCGCACTGACCAGCCAAGTTGCTATAAAGGAGGGGTGAAAAAGCGGTAACAAAAGAGATTGGCGCGCACGTGCGAAAACGAGAAAAGACTGAGCGGATCCAAGGAGTGGAGGGGACGAAGAGGGATGCACAGGAGCGGTTTTTGGTGCCTGGGCAGAGAGGCCGCAACGAGGAAACGGGTAAAAGGAAGCGGAAGTGCGCCGCGCAGCCAAAATGAAGCACGAACGAATGATGATAAGGCGAAGAGAAGCGTGGCGACTGACCACGGTAAAGATGAGCGAAGAGCAGGACAGAGGGAGAGACAGAGGGAGAGAAGAGAAACAATGGGGAAGAACGCAGCGAAGATGGATGAGGGGAAAAGGGCATTTGCGGGAAGGAAGGAAGAAAAATGAGGAGAGGTGGGCGTGGAAGCGGAGACGTTGCTTGTGCGTTTTCTTTTTCTTTGTCTTTTTTTCGACGCTGTTGCGATCGACGGGGGACAAACGCAGATGAAGTGGCACAGGACAGGAGAGAAAAGAATGCCTGGAAACATTGTATTTGTGGCGAGGAAAGTGTTTGTGGGTGGGAGAAAGAACAGCAGGGGAGGTGGATTGGGCATTAACATAAATTGGTAGACGCTTCATTGACGACGAGGAAATCGCGAGACGAGGGCAAGAGTTGTATTAAATTTTTGAAAATGTTGGCGTTTTTATTTAGTTTTGAAGTGACTTATTTTAGCAGTTGTTTATTGTGTGAGTTTTATGCGGAAAAATTGACGACGGGAAATGTGGCCTGAAGACGAAAATGTGTGGCGAGGAAACGCGTGATTTGACTTCATTTTTTTTTAGTGGCTTTGAATTAATAGGAGAATTTTATTTCTTACTATTTTTGTTGTTAGATATTATAGTTATTTTTATTATTTTTATTATTTTAATTTTATAATTCTTTTTTTATTTTAGAAAAAGACGCATTCGAACAAGGCGGAGGCAAATTTCATGACACGCATTTTGTGTTTTCCTTGAGTACATATTTGAACTTAGAGAGGCAAACGAAGAAAACGGGTAGAAAAGAAAAGAAAAGAAACAGAGCGTAAGAGACGCGAGGCGAGCGAAAAAAGGCATGAAAATGAGGAGAAGCGAGTTATTAAATTTTTAAATTTTATTGCAATCTTATTAATTTTATTTTATTTAGTTTTATTTTACGGTTAAAATAGGATAAGCTGAAATGCTTTGCGATTGTGTTTCGTTGGGTTTTTTCGCCAACCTTTCGCTGCCGTTTGCGATTCGATACAAATTTTCACTTAGCTTATTTTATTTAATTTATTTAATTTTTTTAATTTTTTTAATTTTTTTTTCTCGGTGTTTTGAACTTTTGCAAAGAAAATTTTGTGTTGCCGTATTTTTTCACTCGAAAGAATTGTGTTAGTTTGTACTTTTTTCTGACAGTCTTCGGATGGATTTTATGAGGTGACTGAGGTTTCTTTTTTGAAAAGAAACAAGGAGCAAGAAAAAAATTCGTCGAGAAAGTGACGCAGGCGCGTTAGCTTAAAAAATACGGAGGTGTTGCCTCGGTTTTCTGTCAAACGTGGGAAAAGGACGAAAATACACGTGAGTAGCTTTTTCTATTTTCTTCTGGGAATTTTTTTTTTTGTAATTAGGGAACCTGCCTTACCACAAGCCAAAAGAAGCAAAAACAAAAAAAAAGGAAGGCAAAAATAAAACAGAAATTTTTTCATTTCTCCTGCTGCTAGATATTTTATCGCAAAGTCCCTGACCTCATTTCTTTTTTCTTTTTTTCTTTTGTGCTTTTTTGCTTTTTTGCTTCCGTCCGCTTTTATTATTTTTTTCTTTTTTTCAGTTTTGAGCTCTGTGCCATGACGCCTTTTTTTTTGTTTTTGTTGACCTTTTTTTTTCGCCGTAGTGTTCACTTTCCGCATATTTTTAGTTTATTATTATCTTTTTATTTCTTTTATTTATTTTTCTTTTATTTCTTTCTTCTTCGTTGTTCTTATTTTTTCTTTATCTGAGTGCTGTGACTCATCTTTCCTTTACATGCATTTTTGCTGTTCTCTGTAAGTTCCGGCTGGCCACAAAAAGCACCATGCCTATAAATAAGTGCAAGCAAACAGCCAAGCGTCTGCCGGCAGAAAAGTGAGCAGCTGAAAATAGCAAGAATCAAGAAAAAGGTGATGAGATGATGATCGTAATGCTGTGCTTGTGTTGTCCGAAAGCTGCTTTTTCCCTTTCTTTTTGTTCTCTTGCTTTTTTTCTTTTTTCTTTTTTCTGTGCTTGTCTCCTTTTTTTGTTTTTTTCATTTACTTTACCTTTAAACAACTTTGCGTCTTTCTCTGTCCGTTCATTTTTTCTCTTTCTGCTTTTCTCTCTTTGCGCTGTGCACTCTGTGTCCTTTTTCTTTCTTTGCACCTTTCTCTGCAGTTTTTTCGTGCGCACCGTTTTTTGTCGTATTGTCCCTTCCTCGCTTCTAACTGTGTTGGTTCTTGTGTGTTCGTCATTTCTTTGCTCGTCTCTTGCGTGGTGGCCGGCAGTGGTTTTGTTTTTCTTCGCGCGACACGTGTGCGTGTGCACGCGTGTTGTGTAAGTGCCGTCTTTTTTCCCTGCCTTTTCCTTGCCTTTTCTCTTGCCTTTTGTTTTCCGTTTTCGGTGCGTGGAGGCGTGCCGTGCGCGCCAGGACTTTGTGCTGTTTTCTCTTTCCGTGCTACCTTCCTTTCTGGTTGTTTCTTTTTCGTGTGTGCGGCTGTGTGTGCGAGTTGCGCGTTGTGATGTGTTTCCGCAGCGTTGTGTTTTCCACGTGTGTGCGTTGCGCCTGTTGTGTTGCCGCGTGCGTGTCTCGTCTCCGCTGTCATTTTCGCGTTCGTTGTTCTGTGTCCTCTGTGCGTTGTTGTGTTGGCGCGTGTGCGCCTCGCGGCGGTTCCGTTTTCTTGCGTGCGCTGTGCTAAATGTGCTGTGTTGTCCGCAGCGTTGCGAGCAGTAGCGCTGCTGGCAGCGTTTTGTGTGTGGCGGTGCTGTGTGCGCTGCTTGCTTGTGGTGCCTTTCCTGTGCCGTCGGTTTCGCACTGTTCAGTTCCTTGGTTCCACCTGGTGCCCGTTGGGCAGGTGGTTGATGTTTCCGCGGCGGTGTCGTGTCCTTGTGGGTGGCCGTTGTGTTGTTGTGCGGCACCCTTGTTTCTTGTCGTTTGCTTTGTGCTCGTTGCCTGTGCTTTTGGCGGTGTGGCCATGCGTTGCAGTGTTTCTTGGTCTTGTTCTGTTATTGGTGCGCAGAGGTTCCCGGCCGCTGTGTTGCACTTTTTCTGCACGTTTGCAATGAGTGTTCTGAGTTGCTCGAGCTTGCTTTTTATGTCGGTCCACGTTGCTGTTGCTTTGGTGTCGATGGTGATTGCGGAGTTGGCTGCTGAGCTGCCTGGCCCGTCGTGGTTGCTGGCTGCGCTGTGGTGTGCTGGTTTGACTTGCCACCAGCGTCCCCAGATGAGCGTTCTCTCCTTGGCGCCGGTCTTTGCGATGATGCCGCCGTGCTTGTGACTGCCTCCTTGCGACCTGTAGACGACTAGCGGGCAGGCCTGCCCCATGGTGGCGTCGTCTGCTGTGTCGACTCCCGTGCTTGTACTTTCCGGTGCTTCGAATGTCCTGCTGCTGCTTGTGGCAAGTACCTTTTCTGCCAGGTTCGGCAATTTGCTGTTTCCGTTTGCGAGCATCTTCCCAATGCCGTCTTTGAGTGCGTCCTTTGCCAAATCTTCGACTTCAGTTGTCTTAGGTACGCAGATTGCGTCGAATGCGTATTGGGCGTCCTGCTGCGAAAACGCAGCCGTTCCATCGTTATCCTTCTGCTTTGAAATGCACAGTTTGCCGCTAGTCCCTCCACCCGAGAGTGCTGAGAAGGCGAAGACGGCGCTGCGTATGTCGACTGCCCACGTCGCCGCCTCTCGAGCCAGGCGCAACGCGACCGTGCCGACCTGTGCGTTCATGCTCTGCAGCGCCGCCGCGGTCCCGAGCGCGTCGACTGCTGTTGCGTTGTTCGTCTTGCTCAGTGCAGTTGCGAGCGCCTCTTGCCACGCTGATGCGTTAGCTGACCGTTCCGCTGCCTCTGTGGCTGCAAGCTCCGCTGCGCTCGCCACCGCGTCCAACGCCGTCGCGAAGCTGCACGCGCCCTGTGCCGACGAGCGCTTCACGCCCTTTGCCGCGTGCCCCTGCGCTTTGTTCGCAGAAAGAAGGGCGAGCAACGAGGCAAACCCCAAAAGGCTCGTCCAAAAACGCTTCATTCTCCCCTTCTCTTGACTCCTCAACCCCGTCGCCCTCTCTCCTCCCGGCGTTGTCGGCGCTGCGCTGCAAACACCTCCGCCCGCCAGCTGACCTCGCGCGCCTCCATCGCTCCAGCCGTGCGCCCACAAGCGATGGCTGCAAAGCAGCGACCTCCCCGCTCGCGCCCCGCGCGGCGCTGCAGCCTCTCACTTCGCGTCGTGGCCGCCGCGCCAACGCCCCGCGTGCTTTCCCCGCTGGTGAGCGAGAGCGGCCGCGCGACTCGGACGCGAAGGCGCGGCGGCGGGACGTTATTTGCTGTGGCTGCGCAAGGCCAAGCGAGCAGCAGCGGCACAGCGTAGCACAGCTGGTGTCTGCGGCTCACCGTCCCCACCCTGGACATGCTAAGAGCATGTCTCGCCGCAAAGCGGAGCCCGCTGGACCGAAAAGCCACGGGCAGGGCCGTTCAGCCGGCGCGGCCTGGACAGTGTCGAGGATCTGCTGGCGAAATCCTGCGTTCAGCTTGACCGCGTGTCGAGACGGCGGGTCGGAGCGGCGCACACAGCAGGAAGCGTCGATTTTCCGTCACGACGGCGTGCGTGGCCACGCATCACGCGAGGCGCGTTGCGGCGTCCACAGCCAAGGTCTGGCGCAGACCGGACGGACACAACGCGCGACTCGTTCAATGGCCACGAGACAGGCGCAGTGGTGTCTCGCTGCTCGCAGTCGCGTGCGACCGAGGACCCGCACGGGAGGCAAGCAACAGTGGAGCGTGGTTATTGCCGCCAAGTCGACGCGCTCGCGCTCCCGTCATTTGCGCCAGAACGTGACGCAGCGCGCGCCGAGTGGCGGGTGAGGAGGTCTGCCGTCGCTTGGTGAGTGACATGTCTCTGCTCACGCGTCGCGCCACCGCTCCACAACGCACCGCAGCGGTACGGAGGGGAAAAGCGACACACACAGGGCGTGGAACGCTCACAACCGGCGCGAGGCAAGGCACACTTTCACACAGCGTGCGCGCGAGGAGCGACGCGGCAGCGCACGCGGGACGGTAGCGAGCGGCTCCGCAGCGGTAGGCAGTCGGCCTGACACGGTCATGAGGGGCAGAGGCGCGGGACAGAGGGAAGTGGCCCGACAACCGTCGACAGACGTCTGGGCGCGGCCGCGGCACGCTACCTGCCGGTTCGCGTCCGGCGCACGAACACCAGGCAGAAGGAGGCGCGGGGAGCACATGGACGCGGCTGCGGTGCGACAAGGCGCCCCGGGGATTTCCCTTTGCTCGCGTGCCGCCCTTGGCCGCCAGCGGCATGCAGCACATTTCACCGCGAGCACGAAGAGAATGTGCACACGTACTGTGGCGAAGGCGGACACAGGGAGTGGATTGGCGAAGGAGGACGCGTGCGTGCTTTGCTGGGCGCGAAGGCGCATGGCGCTGGCATAGCTTGATGGAACATTGGACAACACCACGGAGGCTTACACAAGGAAAGCACAGCGGCAAACAGCCGAAGCATCCACCCACCGCGCGGCCGCGTCGCCTGGCAAAGAGGGAGCGCGGTGCCTGAAATATTTCCAGGAGGAAGGCACAACGGTCTGGCATGGGAGACAGCAAGCGCGCGATGACGCGTTGGGGTGAGGTGATCAATAGCCACGCCACGCCGGGAGACGCCCGCGTTGCCAAGGGAGAAGACACGGTGCGCGGCGCAGGACCAAAGTCATAAGGACGGAGATGAATTGACGGCGCACAGTAGAAAGCGGGAAACGGTGACAGGCACGAACGCATGGGCGGTGCGCGCACGTCGCCACACGTGGGGCAACTCGAGCGGCGGAGAGTGGTGTTTGGCTTGTGGGCTCTGCCCGCGCTACTGCGTGCGACGGTGCGCAGAGGCGCGGACGCAGCAGGCGAGCACGCGCCTGCTTCTCAGGACACATTCTATGACGTTCGTTCCTTGCGTCAAGATGTGCGCCGCGGAAAGGCAAGGGTGAGAAGGCACACGACAGAACAGCAGACACGTTCGGGACGAGTGGGGGACAAGGGGGCGCGGTTGCGCGACCGGGTCTCGAACGCTGGTCACCGAGGTGATACGGACCATTGGAACAGGATTGGGATGTGGGGACGAGGGAGAGAACACGAGGAAGAAACGGCGCTCAATGTGAGGGTGGCCGCAGCGCGAGCGGAAGGGAAGTTGCTTGAAAGAGAGACACTGTGGCGGATGGTGGTGACGGCGACGATGGAGCGAGTGGCAGCTAGCCGTGCGAAGCGAAAGAAAAGCCGTGCGAGGAACAGCGAGACACACTAAGGAAGTGAGCATGACGCCCGTCGTCGGTACCCCAAGACAACGAGAATGACATCTGTATTGGAGCGCGTGACTGCAGAAATGCAGGTATGACGCCGGTACGTTTTGCGAACGTGATTGAATGTGCTCTTGAAGGGTGTGAGGAGGGAAAGGCGTGTTGACAGCGACGCGACTGCCTGATGTATTTCCGTCAGAGACTTGATTCGGCAACATGTGGGTGTGAAAACCTCGAAGAGTTGGCTTTTTTGTAACGTGCCAAACATTTGTGACGGAAAAGGAAATATAGATAGAAGCGACTCCACGTTTCGCCTGACAAGCGACAACGAACGCCACACAGCAAATGCTTGTGACAGTCATCGGAATGGTGTAGTACAAACATGTAATGCAGGAGTTTTTTTTGAATGCTTACGCGGCGATACGTGTGCACAAGCACAACTGCTAGAAAACACTTCACATGGCCAACAGAAGAAGATGAACTGTACAGTAAATAGAACCTGCTGTAACGCAACAAGAATGCGACGTCGGGTGCAGCAGTGGCACTTCAGGGCCGTGTCCGGTGACAAATCCTTGGCCAGAGACAATCTACCGGAAGCCTTTAGTCCCGTAGGCGACAAGAAACCACAGTATAACGAGACGAGGTGAGGGACGCACACGCGCCACGCGCTGCGCTCACTAGTACTTTGTTGGCGACAAAAGAGGTCTGGCCAAATAATTGTGGGGCAATTTTTTTGGCCGGGTGGGGGCAAAAGGAACCCCGGGACTGAGAAATGGGAACGCTGTGAGTAGTCTGTTCTTGTCAGCGGTGGGGGCAGCACACAAACAAGCGCACGCGACACTGTCTCTCGCGCGGACTGCAGCTAACAGGTGTGATGGCGGAACCTTGGCGGCTGTCACCCGGGGCGGGTGACGTGTTGCAAAAGTAAGTGCGTCACATATGTGCGAGCGCTGGTGGACGTGTCTTTTCAGAGTGAACTGACTAGGGGTGTGAGGGCGTTGAGCAGCTGTTGCCGTCGCGAAGAAACAGAGCGCGACCCCGGGTGTAAACCGCACGGCCATGGCATGAGCAATGTGCGCACAGCGGCGACATCATCAGAGAGGAACGACGTGAAGAGCCCTGCACGTTGTGTGGGAAAGAGAGAGTGGCCTTGAGCGCTTGAGTTTTGACAGGAGCTTGGTGACGCTTTGCGGGACTGTTGACAACAGTACGTGCTCAGCGCATCTGTACAAAAAGTGCTGAGTGCCGGGCCACTGGACGGGGCTTTGTAAATGGCAAAGCTGACCTGCGACGTGTGGAGTGGGCGTGTGCCGAACAGAAGGGACAAGGAGCGAGGCGCAGGCTGTCCTGCTTGAATTTGCGTGGCACTTTTTCGGCGCAATGAAGAGTGGGCGTGGCGCGATAGGCTGCACAGAGGACGTATCGGACTCACTTATGGCGCGACGCATGACGGGGAAGGACATGCTGTCGGCCCTTTCGCGCGCACAGTCATCGATGGCCAGAGCGGAAGAAGGGACAGTGTAAAAATACATTCAATGGGAACCGGTGCGGTAACGAAAAAAAGCGCATGCGGCAAAGGGAAGTAAATCAAGCAGAGTGACAAGCGGATGGACGAAGGTCATGGGACACACGCATGCGTGCGGCGAGAAGACACATGAAACGATGTTTTCAACTTTGTAAGCACACACCTGGTTGATGACAGCGTTGGCAGTCGGCACGCGGTGAGGAAGTCGTAAAGGAACAGGTGTCGTGGCACACATGCATTTTTGGTCGCGGAGAAAGGCCGATGCATCCGTGTTAGCCCTAGCGTGCGCTCCTCACTGCGGATGGAGGCGCGAGAGGACCGGTGACGGAGACAGAGCGGAGAGTGCAGGAACGTGCGCGGCGTTAAACACCTGGAGTGAGAGAACATGTGTGCGCGGCTGTCGTGAGGTATTTGTTTGGCAGTGCTGGGACCAACTGACCGTTACACCTTGTGAGACCGAAGGAAAGAGCCGGGGGGCTTTTCGAGCGCAGGTCACGGAGAAAGGGATTCGAGGCAGACAGTACAACTAAGGGAGTTGAGGCTTTGTTGCAAGAGTGCGCGCGGACAACGGCAAGACGACTTTGACGCGGGCGCAGTAGAAAGGAGGCATCAAATCGGTGACTGTGAGGGGAAGCGCGGAGGGTGGGACGGAGCGGACCATAGGCACAGGTAAAAGAAGGGCGATGCATGACAGCGGCGCGCACTGCAAGGTGGGAAAAAAGGGAACGACGTCGAACGCAGGCACCTGGGACGGCGAGACGGGGTGGGCGAACTCTGGAGGAGAAAGAGAAAGGCCGAGTGGTAGACGCTTAAGCGCTTTGTTTGACCGGCGGCATTGCTGAGCGGGGACGGATGAGGTGCGGCACCAGATGCGGAGAGAAAAGCGAAAGCCGGCGGCAGGTGCGTCGGGGATCGCTGTAGCCTTGGAAGACAGCGCGTGGGCGGCCGCTCGGCACAGGTGCGCGGTGCACACTGCGATCGGAAAGAGTGGACTGAGGGGAGTACGTGGAATTTGAGGACCCGGGGGAGCATGGGAGGCGGGGAGGCGGCGGGGGAAAGTGTGTTAGTGGGGCACACCCTTCAGTGGCTGCAGAAAGGGACGACGAGTAGGGAAAAATAAGGAACACGTGTGACGCCGACCGTGGCGTAGCTGCGTGCACGGCTCGGCACCGAAACGGCTGCGGGGGCGGTGGCGCATTAGCCAGAGAACAGGCATGCGCAGCGGGCGCGCAAGTGGAGAGAACGTGGGGCGAGCGGCTACAGCGAGCACAGACGGACGTGAGAGGAAGACATGTGGGCTGTGTATCGATAGCTTGGGCGCTAGCAGGGGAAAAGGCGGGGAAAGGCCCGCGAACGAAGAGACACAGTACACGCGCGCGACAAAGAATGAGAGGCGGGTGCGCCTATGGAAAGGGACTTTTGATGCGGGAATGGAGGGAAGTGTGTGAAAAGCCCGATGCCAGGGCGGGACAACAGGCACAGGGACTTGATGGGCCTTGGGCGCGAGTCACAGACTTTGTGAAGCGTAGGAGGGAATTGAAGAGGACGTGGGGAGAGCAGACACAGCATTGACAGCAAGTGAGGTAGTGGACCCAGGGAAGGGCGGGGAAGAGGAAGCGGGCATTGTAGAGGAGGACAGCAAGCAGGGCCGCGTAAGGGGGAGGGTTTATACAGAGGAGGTGAGGAGACGGGTGAGGGCAGAGAAGGAAAGGCGAAAGAGGTGAAGCGCTGCGAGGGGGACGGCGGACTTCTGAGATACACAGAGGGCGTTGTGACGCAGAGACGACGGGCGAAGGGAGGGAGCAGGATGCGAAGATGGTAAATTTGTGCGGATCCGGAAGGAAGAAGGACAGATGGATAGTTGGGAAGGGCGCGAGTCAAGGGAGGGGCCGAGCCGCGGTTTTGGAAAGCAGAGAGCTGGAGTTGCCGAGATGTGCGGGGAGAATGTGCAAGAGGTCCACCTGAAGCGAGGCTGAACTAGCGTGAGGCTAGTGAGAGGACGAACTGCGGGTGGAGGACACCAGATATGACCGAGGAAGTATGCGAAAAAAGGCGCAGGGGCCAGGAACAGTGGGAAAAGCGGTACGGAAACACATAGAGACGGAGCGGAAGCGTTGCGGGTGTGGGAGGAGAATGACGCGCGAGGATGTGTAAACACAGAGGGGGGATCTAAAGAAGCGAGAGGACGAGAGAGCCAATACGAACCGGGCCAGGTGAAAGCGGGGGGAGCATGACGCGCGCGACAACAAAGGGCCAACAAGTGAACCTGGGGTGCCAAGGAGTTGTGGGAGTCGGAGAAGAAGCAACCGGCGGGACAGCGGCCTTAGAGGACGATATAAACCGCAGGAACCTGGCGAGAGACTCAAAGGCAAGGCAGCGCTCGAATACGGAGCGAAAAGGCGGATGAAGAATGGCACAGAAGAGAGAAAAGGCGAGTTCCGGCCGGGGAGCAAGATGGAAGTGATGACTGGGCAACAGGAAAGGAGCAGCGAGGGAATGGAAAAACGGGGGAAACGAAAGGAAAACGTGACGCTAGACCGAACAGGCAGGAGGAGGAAGCAGAGGAGAGATGAAACACGGGGACGAGGAGCGTGGTGCGGAGGAACGGAGATCAATAGATTTGTGGGAAGGTGAACCGAGGGGAACGATGGGTAGAGTTGGGGCCGAGGAGTGAGAGCACCGAAAAAATCGAGGAAACGGAGGACGTTAGGTGGAATTAACCGGATTAGTGCTGAAGGAAAGAGGCGATTGAAGACGGACTGACGCGAAAGGCGGGCGGAAAACAAATGAGCGAGTAGGCGGGGAAGCATGAATGAAGGGTGCGCACAGGAATGTTGGGGAAGGGAAACGCGGTTGGCTACATACGCACACAGCGGAGAGGGGTGCGCTGGAAGAAACGTCGAAAATACTTGCGGTGCTGGATAAGAATGTACGTAGGCGAATAAAGGCATATGACCACCAAGAAAAGATACTTGTGAGGAAGAGACACCAGCGAAGAGACGCGAAAAAGGGCAGAGACACGCAGCTTTTGCTGACGAGGCGCTGGTGGCGGCCAGGGGAAAATGGAGGAGAGGAAGAGGAGCAGAGGAACGAGAGAGCATGGACACGGTTGGTGAACCGCATTCACAAGAATCGGAGAAGGAAACAAAGAAAAGAAAGCAGAGAAGGAGGTGAGAGGGACGGGGAACGGGAGCGGTGTGTGAGACAAAGACAGGCGGTGGGAGTCCGACGTGAGGCGCGCAAAGCGCAAGGGAAGAGGCATTGAAATACAGGAAAGCCAATAGGGAAAAGAGGATGGCCGTGATTGAGCGCAGAGCGAGGGAAAGAGGGGGACAGACTTTGGAAGGCAGGCGAAACACACGTGGAAGAAGGAAACGACAAAAGCGATGCCTTGAAAGGGGCGCTGGAGGATTGAGAAATCGACGACTGGGGAAGCGTAAAGGGGCGATGGTTGGGGAGGATGGGAAAGGTGACGAGAAAGACAACGTGAACGAAGGGAAGACCGCAGCAGAGGAAAGGGAACACAAGGGAGGATCGGGGCAACAGAAGGCGCAGGGAGGGACGAGGCCAAGAAGCGAGGCAACCAGACCAGACAGAAAAAGCAAGTGATGAATGAAGGCAGAGAGCGGATAGCGGCAACAGGGGAGAGCAAGAAGCAGAGGGGAATAAGAAGGAGAATCTGAAAAAATGGTCAGGAACCTCAAGAAAGCAATCCGCAGCAAAGCCAGTGGGCGGCGCGGTTGTGGCACCGGAAATCGAGGACGGTTACACGGGCGCGATGGAAAGTGGATGGGCGAGGACATAAAAGGGCGACAGCAAGCACACAGGGTAACAGGAGCCTCTGAGACGAGAGCCCAGAACAGGAAAAAAAAGGGATGTCGGAGGATGAGAGCACAGGCTGATTAGGGGAGGAAGGGGCGCAGGAAGGCAGGTTGGAAGGGTGGCACGACCCGGAAGGAAAAGGAACACAAGTAACAGCGGGGACGGTAGACGGAGACAACTGAGGGCCAAGTCGATGACAACATGGGCCCGAGGGGCATGAGGTGAAATGGGAAAGGGGGCTTGAAGGCACTTCAAGCGGCGAGAGGAAGTGGGAGCCATTGCGTAGGCCACACGGAGAGCGGGTAACAAAAGAAGGACGAAAGAGCACATGGGAGGAGAGAGGAGAGGATGCCGAAGAGGTTTTGAGGAGAGAAAAGAAAGGGAAAAAGAGGAAGGATACAAGGACGCGGAGCCAAGAGCAGAGCAGTGGGGGACTGAACACACATCTTGGCCCGAGGAGGAATGGCCCTGCAGAGGAAGTGGGCGGTACCGGAAGCTGCAGGAAACGCGGGTGAATGGCCACCGGAAAAGGTGGAAAGATAGAAAAAGGCAAGGCCGAATTGTCTAGAAAAAGGTTGAGAGACCGCACGAGAAATGAAGAAACGGGTGGACTCGCGCATTGCGCCGAAGCGCCTGGCTGTCGAAGACGCGTGCACACAGGTAGGAACGACCCCGAGACACCCAAGAAATGAGAAAGCATGGGGCCAGACAAGGGATGCGCTTGGGAGGGTGGTGGGAAAGGTGTCAGGAAAAGAAAGGGATAACAGGAAAGGTTCAAAGACAGCCGGGCAGAGAGATGGGACAGAAGATGGACTCAAATACAGGACTGGGATGCTCGACGCGCGGCCTCGGACGAAGAGGTCACAGAGACGCAGGACTCCGAAAAGGAAAAGGCTGGGTTTCGTTGTAAACGAACAACGCAAGGAGGAACAGCGAAAGAGGCGCAGGGGGACGAAAAACACAACACCTGGCCAGCACACGGGAAGCAAAGAGAAAATGAGGACCAAGAGAACGAATGACGCAGGAAAAGGGGCGAAGGCAAGAGGAACGCATGGGAAAAGGAAGTCGCAACACGGCTGAGAGACGCAGACGTAAAAGCACGCGTGGCCGAGCCGCTCTCTGAAATAACATAAAAGAAGACAGACCATGCGGGAAGGAAAACGGACACTGGGAGTTTGTGGAAAAAAGGAGAGCATGCGGAGAGCCGGAGGACATTGCAGCTTTCCAGCGGGACAGTCGGAAGACAAAAATGGAGGGCGCTGCTGAAGATTGACGGTGGGGTGAGAGCACGATGGGCGCCGGGGGGCAAGCGTAGGAACAGAAAGGATAAACTGAGCGTGAAGACTAGCACGCGAGGAGCAGAACAGGCGGTGGGAAATGGATTACGACGAAAACAGTGGCAGAAGAGGAAGAACTGCACGTGCTCTTTCCGGTTTTTGCGGCAAGCAAAAGACCCAGGAAGGAGCGCTGAATGACGTGGAAACTGAGCAGCGACGGGAGAGGCGGCTCAGACGGGACTGCCCAAGGGGAAGTGAAGCCGGCAACAGGCGTTAGACGGGGGAAGGAGAAGCTCGCACTGAGGACAGAGAACGGAGGTGAACAGGAAAGTGGGAGACACTCACGGTGCGCCTGCAACGCAACTTGCAAGGAAGCGGGCGCGCCACGGCCGGGAGGAAAATGCACAGACATCGGCGAGTGCAGCCGATAAAACGCGGACGGAAAAGGAGGGGAGCAACAGAGGCTGCGTGAAAGGGGTGGCCGAAGACCTCGGGGAACAGCGCGGTCGATCGCGGCCATGAAGCCGTGAAAGAGAAACGAGGGGCCAGGGAGGAAGCCCGGCGCAGGAGCCGTGCGTGGCTCTGTGGTGCCAAAAATGGAGGGGGAGGGGAGCAGAGGCAGGGGATGAATGGATAGGTATGGAAGAAGGAAACACGGGAAAAGGTGGAAAACGAAGCGCAAAGGCCAGAACTTTTACGACGCAAAGACAGCAGTCCAAAGGGAAGGACGCTCAGAAAAGACGTGGAACAAGAACAGACAGGGACAGTAGAAGCAATGGACCGTGGTGCCCAGAGAGGGCATAGAGGACAAACGGGAGTGGCTGACATGAAACAAGGAAAGGGAAGATGCAAACAAAGGACCCAGGTTAGTAGGGTAACGAACGTAGCAGGAAGGGGAAAAAAGAGGGTCGACCAGGGACACGACAGAAACCCCGCACGGCAGGGCCACCAGAAAAATAAGAGGGCAGAAGCAAGAACAGGACATGTTGCATTCAGGTCCATGAGGCACAACACACGACAGCAGCGATGGGACCACGGAACGAAACGCGGCCAGCCGAACAGGGAAACGCAAAGCACGAGCACATGGCGCAATTGGAACACACAGGGCACCGTCACAGGACGGGTGTGACTTCGAGGAAAATAGAGCAAGCAAACAGCTAAGTGCAAACCGAAAAGAGCGGGGCACATCGGAGGGACGCGGAATGGAAACGCGCGCAAGGTTGGCGTGTCGGCCTTGCTTTTCTTGCTTTTACGCTGAAACGCGAGAGGAGCACGAAAACGGAGTTAACGCGGCTTTAAGGAGGAGAAAGAAGAAACAATAAGAAGCCAAAGATGGAACAGGGAAATGGGCCGAGGGAGGTGCGGGAGCCGACAGAGGCGATGCATGGTGCGTGGCCAGGGTCGCGGCAGAGGGGGGAGCGCTGACGACACACTTTGGAGCGCGGGAGACGGGGGACACGCAACTGCGGTCGATCCCCTTTGTCAAGGACAAGAGGCACGAGGCACGCGCAACTGGACGGCATGAACAAGACCAAACGGGGCTCAGTTGAAGGCTGGTAAATGTTGACTTGGACGAAAGTGTCAGGAAGATCGACGCGCAGGCAGAAAAAGAGGGATGAGCGCTGAGGTCGTGGGGCCGCGTCCGACAGCAAGAAGACGATGCAAAAGCGATCATGGTGCACCAAGGAGAAGCGATGAGGATGAGTGCACTTATGACTTGCTTGTGGGACTTTGGCCGAGGAATATACTTGAACAGGGGGCTCGGAGGCGCGTAACAGCGCGGTTGGGCCGAAGACTGGAGCAAAGAGGTCATGCCAACAGCCTTCTCGCAGATAGAGACGTGGGTGAGGGTAAGAGAAAAACGCCCAACGAGGAGTGATGACGCGGAAGAAAGCACACGGAAGTGCATGAGGAGCGGCGACGGACGCACACAGACAAACGAACAAACCTTAAACGAAATGCTGTGGTGAGCGCCCGCGTGGAATAGTTTGCACTGTGCGCGGCGAGACGCGTATGATAGAGGCAGCGGGGGGCTCAACAGGGCAGAGAGTAGCCGAGGTCGTGCCGAAGACAGAAAATGAAAGAAGGATGTGCGGAAGAACAGACCGGGGCACGTGGAGGAAAAAGGCAACAACTGGAAGCGGTGAAGCTTGGCAAGCAGAAGAAAAGAGGTGCATTTCGCGTGGAGGGAAATGGCTCGGACGATTAATCGAATTTTTGTTAGAGGAAAATGACAGAAGCAGCGGAGCGCCAAGAAAGGGGGAAAAAATGGCTTTGGCTGGACTAGGCCAGCGATGGGAGGTGCTGGCGGGAAGTGGAAGCATGCCCGCATTCGGAAAAAGGTTAAAGCACATAGAGAAACACGACAAGCTCCGAAGGCGAAAGCGCTGGGAGAAATGGGTGGAGCAAGCTAGCATGAGCATTAGGAAGACAGGAAGAGAGCAAGAAACCAGCCAAGGGAAATGGTAAGTTTCCTTTTGTTTTAGGCTTCGTACGGAAAAATACAAAAGATAGCAAAGGCAGGGTAAAGCTTTGAAACGATTGAGAAGTGTGTCAAGTAAAAAAAAAACTAGTTAGAAGAAAGAAAATTGTTTTCTGATTTTTGAAGATGTTCTGATGGGGTGAAAAAAGTTATTTTAATCGTTAATAATTTTGAATAAGGCGGAGAAATGCGAAAAAGAAAGTGCGGAGTGGAGTGTGAAAACAAGGCGGGATTCATTTTACTTTATTTTTAAATATTTCTCTTTGTATTTTTTTATCTGTTTCAGCTTGCAATGAACAGGACCGCGAAAGAGGAAAAAGTTGAGTATAACTTTGGTGATAGCATGAGAATAAGAGAAATCAAGTTCTCTACTCCTTTATTTCAATTGTTCGTGTTATTATTTTTTTAGTTACTCTTAATGGCGATAAATGTAAGGTTGAAATCTTTATTTTTGTTGTTATCTTTCCCATTATTTTTGATTTTTGGCAATGACGCCCGACAAGATTTGTTTATTTGATTGATTAATTTTTTTGATTAAACATTAGCAACTCCCTGGTGACGGCGGCCAGCTCAACGTGGCAGCAGGCTCTAGCATTCTATCCGGGAGGAAGCCAAGCGCCCGCAGCATGCCCGGTCAGACAGGACTTGGGCGGGCAAGAGCCTGACGGCTACCAGAGAGGAAGTGCGCAGCACCACCGGCACTCTGGGGTGAATGAAGTTGTTCGAATACTTCCCTGCACGTGCGGGCGTGCTATGTTAGACGAGCGGCGGCTCCTGCTGCTTATCAGCGGGGACGTTGAGCGCAACCCTGGTCCTTTTATACGTGGAGCCCAGTGGAACTTTGGGGGTCTCTCCCAGGCGAAGCGGGTTGCCCCGGAGAGGCAGCTCGATGAGGACATGGTTTCGTTTTGTCCCTTGCAGGAGACACCTGGCCCCGGTGGAGTGCGCCGCGCTTAAAATAGGCGGATGCCAGTACGCGCGGCAGGCGAGGACGCCTCACGGTGGTGGGGCATCGATTTTGGTTAGAGAAGGAGTGGCTGTAGAGGTGGGCGTTCTAGAAAAGAAGGTTCCGGAGAGAGCGACAGTGACACTGAGGTTCTCAGCCAGTGTGAGTCTCACGATCACATCGGCGCACTTCCCCAGAAAGGAAGACACTTCCAGCGAGTCGCTGGACAGCTTACTGGGAGCAAGCGGGCCATTGGCAGTAGGAGCGGGCGTGAACTCACACCACGTGCTGTGGCATCCGTTACGCCCGAGTGACGACAAGGGAGAGTGCATAGTCAACTGGTGCGTGCAAAACGGCCTGTCGATTGCCAATACCGAGTTGGCCACCATGCTGCAGCCGGGCAAGGCAGCATGGTGGTCACCGGGCATCACGTTGTGCAGAGATTGTGAGATCTCTAACTGGAAGTCCACGCTTGCCCCGAGCGGTGATCACTACTGGGTCACGTTCGATTTGTTCGTGGGCACCAGCCTGTGCGCGATTGCTCCCTCCAAACACCCCCGTGCACCGCACGCGTGGAACAAGGCGAGGTGGAACGAATTTAGAAAACTGAGTGACAAGTTTATATTCCGAAGAATGAAGAGGTCGGCCAAGGGCGTGGGCGCCCTGAACGAGGCGGAGACGAGAGGCAACCGGATGGCCGCTAGGAGGACATTTCCCAAGGGCAAGGGTGTGGCGCCGCCGTTTTGGACACCGAAACTGGCGAAGCTGGACAAGATGGCTCGGGAGTGCAAGAATGAACGGAAGCGAGATGCACTGATTCGCTGGCGGAGGAGTGTGCTTGCCGATACGGCGCTGGGTCGGTGGAAGGAGAATGTAGCAAAGCTGTCGGCCACGGATTCGGTGAGCTGGGACCTGGCGAAGTCGATATATGCGCCGCGGCCGCTGATGTCGCCGGTACTGGTGGTGGATGGCCATCCGCTGACCAAGCGCCAGCAGGCGCAAGCATTGGCCAACATGCGCGTGACCAGATCAACAAGGGCAACGCATGAAGCAGGAATCAAGAAAGCAAACACAAGGCGAGGCGCGTTCCAACCCATCACCGAGGCAGAGCTGGACGTTGTGCTGCGTGAGTTGTCTTCTGGCACGGCGCCGGGTGATGATGAGATCCACTGCGATGAGCTGAAGCAGCTTGGCAGGGTATCAAGGAGGTGCATACTGTGACTGTTCAACCGCAGCTTGCGCACTGGGCAGGTACCGGCCGCGTGGAGGCATGGCATCATTCTCCCGCTACTGAAGCCAGACCAGCCAGCAAACAATATGGTGTCCTTTCGGCGGTGACGCTCACGAATACGCTGCGCAAGCTGATGGAACGCATCGTGGCGCGTCGTGTTAGGGGCTGCATCGAGGATAAGCTGCCGCCACATCAGGCAGGATTCAGACCGACGCGATCGACGCTAGATACGCTCATGCAGGTGACAAACGCAGTGCGGCGAAGGAAGGATGGCGAGAAGACGGCGGAGGTGTTCATTGACTATGCGCGCGCCTTCGGTTCAGTTGAAGACGCCTGCATTGTCAAGGTGCTTCTCTCTTTTGGTGTGGGGAGGCATTTGGTTGCGTGGATCGCTGGCTTTCTGCAGGAGCGCACGGCGCAGGTGAGGGTGAACAACACGCTGTCGGAGGATGTCAGCCTCACCTGCGGTGTTCCTTAGGGCTCGGTGCTGGGACCGCTGCTGTTCATCGTCACGGTGTACTCGCTGAGCAGGTGGCTCAACTGCGTCCCTGTGCTGCAGCATGGGTTCTTCGCGGACGCACTCGAAATTGCGTGCACAAGCGCTGATCTGAGCGAAATCCAGCAGACCATCCAGCAGGGGTTGGACTGCATCACGAATTGGTCGGCGGATTACTACATGGAGGTGTCGGCGATGAAGGCTGAGCACACGCTATTCGGCGCACGGGAAACGGACCCACTGAGCCTGAAGGTTAGAGGGGCTGTGCTGAAGTAGGTGAGTGCGCCGAAGGATCGCGCACACAAACAGCAGAAATAAGAACACTGCAGCACTGCACGCCGCGGCGCTTCAGAGACCGTGCCATAGACGATAACATGGGCTAGCACCTGTACGCGTAGCTCTCACCGGCGATGCCCACCATGATGCGGTAGTCGCCGCATTGCCACGGGAGAGTTGCATCCTTTGCGTCCGGCGTGCCTTCGCGGACGCAACGCGCGCACGAAAACACGAATGCGCATTGGTGCCATGGTCCGCAAAGAATGAACGATGCAGCTCCGCTTGTCAGCCTTCCGCTGTGGCTGTGCGAAATGTGCAATGCATGTCAGGTCAAAGCGGGGAAGAGTTTCGCTAATACGGTCTCCCATGCGGGTGACGCGGCAGTTGCCAATGCTCCTGGCAGCCGTTCTGCGGCGATGGCGGCCGGAAGGTCTGAAGTGTTCCGCGTGTGCAATTGCTGTTCGCATCTGCGTCGCAAAGCGGACGGTTGCGTGCCCATGCGCAAATGCCTACGCGGAGCACTCGGCTGCATGTGCCAGCATTGAATCAGCATGGTGCCGTTCCGCTGAGGTCGGCAGCACCAGCATTTGCTTCGCGAGCCGGACAAGGGCTGCGAGTCCACAGCGTCCCATTCACGCAATCCGCGGTGCTGCTGCGAAGGCGCCGTCACCGCCAGTCAGTGCTGCATGCTCGAAGTGCACTTGGAACGGTAGAAGGTCTGTCCACAAAGTCGAGACATCACGAAACACAGGCAGCCCGACAATATGCAGCTGGCAAAGCCAAACACATGCAGGCGCGAATGGCACTTCTGACGCCACACGACATGCACGGGCACAGGCACTCCACTTCTTCGCAACACGACATGGCGGCACCCACCAAGCGACGTGCAGAGCGCAGCAGTACTCGGCACACACTCCGCTGCGCGGCAGAGCGCTAATTTCGCGACTAATGCTCCTTGCGGCGCGGCCAAAGCAAAGAAAACAAGGGAGAAGGCGGTCCAGACAGAGCAACGCAAGGTCAAAGGCACACCTCGTGCAACACGCTGCACGCTATCGCAGGCCTTCACACTTTGCCAAAGTAAAGCAGCATGAAACTCTCACCAACACAAGTGCAGGGGGAGGGAAAAACACGACGGACGGTCGCTGCAAGTGAAACGCGATCACGGAACTCGTGCAATCAGAAAGGACAGCAAGGTGGAAAATTAGTCAAACAGTTATTGGACGCAACGACTCACAGGCACAAGCCACACCTTGCTTCAACGCGCCATCCAGTCTCTGGAGGCTTCAACAACGTTCTTCAGTTTCCTTTATCATTGCATCACAGTGCGCGCATGGCGCATCGCCAGTGTAGCGTGAACACTGTCAGTGCGGCCCAGTGGCACTCCACAGCGACGAGGGCGTCGCGAGCAGAAACATCAGTGCCCAACCCAGTGAGAGTGTCGCGCTCCCGCCCACCTGCTTCCGGATCTCAGACACCTCCTCTGCCAGACTCCGAATCCGGTCAAAAACACCGTTGGCGTGAGTAACTGCATCATCGACCTTGGTGTACTCCTCAATATCGCCGTAAGGTATGGGCACGCTGTTATCCGACCGCGACACGTTAATGTCCCTCGATCCCGGTTGATCAGGATAATAGCCAACTCTGAGGCGCACACCGTAGTGGCTGAAGGTGCAGGTTATTGGCCTGTACTCCGACGTGAGGCTGCGGTTTGTTGCCTTGATTGCACCTGGTCTAGGCACCTCCGTTGGCAGATTCAATTCGGGGCACCTTAGCGGGGGTTTCAAAACAGGTTTATCGATGTGTGTGCAGTCTGAGATGTTCGCCCTGTGAATCCGCGTGCTGTTGCCGTCACCTACGCACAGTATCAGCCCAGCAATGAGGTCGGCCGCTTCGATCTTGTCCACAACCCTTCTGCCAACACGGGTGCCGTTTTTGACCACAACGACACGCTCGCCCAAGCCGTCGAACAGCTCCTGGTACCTCTTCAGCTCGTCAAACTTCGACTTGACTCGCTTTAGAAACTCCTGGTCCAACAGGGGGCCGCTCGGGCTCTTCAACAGCTGCTCCAGCCGGTCCGAGTCTGCGAGCATCGACTTCAGCAGGGCCCGCGATTTGTCCTGCTGCTCAGTGGTCCTGCCGGGGCTCCCCAGGAGCGTCTCGTTCACGCACTTCATTATACGCGAAAGCAGGCATAGGCTGCTGATCGTTTCCTCGTGGAACGACTTCCCAAAGCCACCAGGCCAACGCGCCGAATCCACGGAGGCAACGAGCAGCGTCGCCAGCCAGCACACCGCCAGCAGTCTTGACGCGGAACGACAACCACGTGCGAGAAGGCTTTCCTGTTGGTCACTTCACGCTCTTTACAAGCCTCCAGTTTCGCGCAGGCAGTGGGAAGAGCGGTAATGAGTTTGACAGGCACGCGACCGTGCCCGGTGGCGTCGCGTGAAGGAAAGTGTTTTGTCGAGCGCTGACCCGTGGAATGGGACGGGTGCTGGATGTGCAGCGCCGCCAAAGTGCGAACCGCAGCGTGGCGGAAACACTGATGCTTTGGCACAGGGACGCGCGCGTGCACTCGCGCATCAGCTGCCACAAGCACGCACACGCACACACACATACGATGCGCCACGCTTGCACGCGAGCAGTCTCCCCAGCACTCCACAGGACGTTACAGCCTCCAAAACCACCCGCAGCTCATTAGTTTCCACCTGCTCGGCCGGGCGTGGGTGGCGAGGCACGCTGAGGGGGACCGCACACTGCACCGCCAGCCGGCGCCAAAGTGCAACAGACAAAAGGCACATTCACCGCCAGCTCCCGTTCGCGCCGCCACTCCACCCGCCACCCTCGCGAGGCGCGTCGCGCAGGGGACGCGGCAGACACGCACTCACACGAAGCCAGGCGCTTCGTTTCTTATCACGCCCTCAAAGAAAAAAGTGTCCGAGCAGAAACCGAGCAACAGTCCACGTGCCACTTCTTCCGGCAAGCCGAAGGCGTCACGAAAAGCAGGCACGCACTAACATTCCCGGGCTGCGTGGCTCCGCGCGCTTTTGCTAATTAGCTAGTGTGCAGCAAGCGGTCCCATACTCGCTCCTCGGCAGCCACAAGAGGGCAGCATGTTGGGGCGGCATGACGGCGCTTCGCAAATGGACAGAACACCGTCAGCGTCCCTGGCGCACTGCGGTAGTGAGGTGTGCGGCGCGGCGTTTGGAGTAGCCAAAATGGCGGTGCTGGTGCCAACCGAAGGGCCTCTCGCCTCTATTCACGTCGCAGCGCGCGACTGCACCAGCCAAGACGCAGCTTGTTTCGGCAAAAACACCTGCAACGCTGTGCCTCGAGCTGGCGGCAGGCGCTGTGCGGACGGAGGGAAGAGGCCTCTCGCACGGCCAAAGGTCGATCCCACACTGCGGACCGGACACGCCACTTGCCAGTCGGATCTCTGACCCACGACAAGCACACAGCAGAGAAGGGGAGAAATGCATGGTCTCTTTGCGCTGAATGCGTGTTGATCTGCCCTCAAATTCACTCCGACGTGACACGCAGCAGTGGGAGGGCGTGAAAGCGCAGCGACCTTCGCAGTTGCCGTGCCTCCATGTTTTGTGATCTTCCAACCGTCAGCCTATCAGTTGTCTGCGAAAAAAAGGTTCGGGATGGAAACAAATTCAAGCGCGAAGCCGTTTGGGAGAGCTGTTCGCCCTCTGGCAGGCGCAGCAAGAGCAAACACACCCATGCAAAGTGAGACAGAAGGGCCGCACAAAAAAAGAAAAAAAAGGCCCAAGTTATCACAGGCGCAATGCCACTCGGGGAGAGAAAACATGAATTTAAATACATCAGACTGAGAGCATCATCATCACCCCGTGCGTGACGACATCAACAAGTCCGCTTCCCTGCACAGCGCCTGGTGCCTTTGACCGCGGCACCAAACGGACATCACTTCACGACTTGTTGCTGCCAGCTGCCAAAACAGCAACCGGCACTTGTCGCTCAGTCGCCCCAGTACAAGACAGCGTAGAGGGAAAAGAAAAAAAGAAAATCGTTCAAGAAATGCATCAGTTATAATAATTGGCACGCTCACACTGTGGGCCGAGCGTTGTGCTGACGGTTCGGGTCACCTTCCACACCGCGTTGTGGCGTTGTCACGTGCAAATCCACACCTCCATGCTCACCACACACCGACGAACGGACACACGGCGGCAATAAAAGACTTCATCTACGGGAAACTGTCTCGGCCATCCAGTGCGCATGCTTAGTTAAGACAAATTTATTATTTTAATTCAATTGAAGGGCATACCAAAGCGCATGGAACACAAGTTTATGCTCAATAAATTATTTCCTACGGCTGTGTGTAGAGCAGTTCATATGGCTATGCCTGACACCCAGCGAAAAATGCTCCTCTGCCACGAGCCAATTTTTGTATAAGAGAAACCCGAGCACGAGCTTCACTCGCACATCTATTGTCAATTGCGTCAATACTGCCAGGGGCCAATTCGAGTTGAACACGTTGACTGAAGTTTTTGTTGGCGAGGGTGTTGACAACTTTGGCGGAGCAGCACAACATTTGCGAATAAAGCTCAGATCCCATTTCCATGAACTCACTTAAGCAAATCCCAAAAAAATTTTTTTTTTACACGTGCGGAATGAAAGTCAACCAACCAGCAGCAACAACAACAACAAAAACAAATGTCTCCCTTGCCTTCAGCCTCCAACTTATTCTCGCCCAGTAAATAACGTTCCTGCTGCCCGTTACTAACTGGGCACAATCGATGTCATGCCCATAAGGACTTCTTTCATGGTAGGAACAGAAGATTTCATTACACACTCATTGAGATGCCGTGCGAAACAGCCGATATGTTTTTTAGCGGTCAACCAAGTTACACAGCAACAGCGGTAATTATGCAGATAAAACTATTTTCAAAGCATTAATTATTATTATCTCCTCCTGGTAGCTTCCGTTGACACTCCAAATTGTTTTTTCCCCTTCCCCTCCCCTTCCCTTTTTTGTGTTCAGGGAGTAAAAATGTTGTGTACAGTGCAGCAGTAATTTACACAATGATCGCCGGTATATACCGAAAACTTCTTTATGATCCCACACAAACACCGTTATGTTCGTCTCCATGATGGAGAAAACGGCAGTTAATTGATCAGTTGTGTTTCGGTGTTTTTTCTTATTTCATCTTTTTTTTTTTTTTTGCTCGGAATGAACGAGTGCAAAATCACCTTCCCAAAAATGTTCATTCCCATCACGAAGGAGTTTGACGCCAGACACTGAAGCTCAATAGTCGAGTCTACTGTTACCGTCCATAGTTGTGCGCGTTAGTACGGCGTTATTGTTTTGTTCACATTCTCAAGCGCCCTTCAGTCATTTCATTACATGTATACTCTGCATGGAGGCACGCGATGGGACATTTTCGTTTACACCGTCGACTGTCGCATTGTGTCAGCCTCTCGCTACCCGTATTGCATTTGAGCTTTTGAAGCGTGATGGCAGCCTCTCATTATGAACACGGAATAACTCATCTACACACAAAACCGTCTTGTTATTTATTTATGTCTGGTACGCGCATCGTAATCACGATTTCTTCCGGCGTTCCTTGTTGCCAGTTAGCAGTGGATTTGAGATATTTAAATAAAGAAAAAATCCAGCATTTTTAGTTGGCTACAAGCCCATGTGGGGCTGTGGTTTCCACACTCGTGAGTTTGATGGGACGTATGCACAATTGGCAATCTGTACGGCAAGCGTTGAGAATGAGCACCAGTAGACAAGCTGGGGGCTGGGACATTCGCAAGGTGGCACGCTGCACAGGGTACTACACGCAACCGTACACGAGCAAGGTGCTAAAATTGGAAGAACTCCACGAGCGTTCCCACCGCTGTTCTCATTGCGGTTAGGCGCGGGACAATGAATGCTCAATACAGCACAGCATCTTCCGCATCGCTAGTAATGCCACTTCAAACTTTAAGAGCAGTAGCGCAAATGTCACATGCGTGGTCGTTGCTACACTCGCACTCCGGTGACCTCTAACACCTGCATAGTGGTCAAAACGGCAGGGGAAGCAAAGAAATTGTGTGAAAACAACAACGAGTGCGCGCACAGACACTCATTGCGGACTGCTAGGCAAGCCAGCAGACAGGAAAGAGCACATCGTCTCATGGAAAAGGTGGGGATCGTTCGTTTTTCTCATCGTTTATATTGGCTCCCCTCGTATTTGCGCGCGTCACAGCGTCTCTGGGCATGGCCAGTTGCTGAACAAAAATTCGTTTTACAAAAAAGAAAGAAAGAAAGAAAGGAGGAAGAAAAAGAAAGAAAGAAACGGTTAAAAAGGTGAAAAAAAAAATATAGATTCATTCCCCTTTTCACCAATTCACAAAGTAAGGGGCACATATTTATAACCGTCAAGACCTTTACTGCCTTCACATTTTTGTGAGCGACATTGTCTCGCAGGGCTGGCCATCGTCTTTGTCTGTTTACACAGGACATAACTTACATTAATTAGTCGGCTCCCTTTTTGTCCATCAGTTACAATAAATTAATAACAAGTAAATATAAAAAGTAAGACACTGGCTTAAGTGTCGTGAATAGAGCGACAATACAACTTGGAACTGGCGCTGTGAAAAAGAAATATTTGTTGCCAATAACCGACTCCAAGGTTGTGTGCATGGTAAGAGTATAATTAATGCCATACATAAACGTATGGTTGAACGTCGAAATCGCACTGCGAACCCTGTGTGACGTTTTATGCAAACAGGTGGGCAGTACTTTAGTTACGTACACAAGCAGCTTGCCGATTACGCAGAAACAAAACAAAAAGAAAAAAGAAAGACTTTTAAAAGGGAAAAAACGAAAGGAAATTAAATCCCCTAATGTCATTCCGCATGAAAGACGCGAAAGGAATGAGGGACACTATTTGCTTCGCTTGTGCTGCCCACCAAGCTTGTAACCTGCACTTGTCGACGGGACCCATTGCTCGTCGTGCTTTTTCTGGAAAGTACAAGACGCTGATTGCCATCACCAGGGCGGTAAAGTGAAAGCGACCCCCAAGACACCTTGTCCGTTTTGCTACTTAAAAAGTATGAACTCGTTTTGGAGCTATTAAAATTGCAGTCGGACTCTTCATTCACTGCTCTCGACTCCATCACTTTAGCCACCGCAGAAGCAATACGAAGAATTACCTCTTGGTACACATCGTCATCCCAATTTTGTCTCCTCTTGCTGGGTGCTGGCACACGCCAGCGCTCACAGAAGGACAGTAGCACCTTGCGCTGTTCGGCGGCCGGGAAGGTGCTAAGGAGAGAGTACAGAGAGAGCGCGACCATGCGGCCACCTCGACTCATCTCGGTGAGGGAAGGGACGCTACCACTAAGAGAGCTTGAAGTGCAATCCGCATCGTCAACATTCACTTCTACGTCCAGCCGAAGCGGCCCAAAGGTGCGCCCAGGCACGCCGTTCACTTGGAACATCTCCACGGGCACAGGCACACCGCGCAGCGGCACAGCACCAAGCGGCGTCACGTCAAGCTGCTTACGCTCATCCGTCCTCAGCGCCATGTACGCCGCGCGCGTCAGCAGCACCTGGCCGCCGTGTGCAACGCTCTCCGTGCGCGCAGCCATGTTCGACGTGCGCCCGTAGTAGTCGTAGCCCTTCGTCACCTCGTCGTGGCGAATGTCGCACAGCCCGGTGTGCACGCCCGCACGCACGCGCAGCCCGTTCCACAAACGCCGGTACACCTCCGGCTCCAGGCGCGCAGTCGGCGGCACGTACTCCGCATCCTCCGCCGCACGCTTCTCCTCGAACGCACGGTACGACTCGTCAAACGCAGCAGTGCCCCAGTCGTGCTCAAGGAACTGGCGCTGCAGGTCCCGCACAAGCTCCACAGCGGCCAGCGCGGACTTGCACGCAATCATGAACGAGTCACCAATCGTCTTCACCTCGTAGCATCTGTGGCGCGCTATCAGCGAGCGAATCAGGCGGTGGTGCGTGGCAATAGCGTCCGGCATCAGCTGCGGGTTCGCTGCCCACTGCCCAGTGCTGCTCTCAATGTCCGTGAAGACAAGTGTCACGGGGGCTGACAGTGCCTTCGGTGCGTTCCGGTTGTCACGGGCGTCGCGCCTGAAGAACTGCGCATAAATCAGAACACCAACAAAAGCCATGACGAGGATAAACGCAAAGAAGACGCCCACAAAGGTGTGCAGTGGCATCCCAAGGTACAGTGGCTCGCGGTACACCAGTGCACGCGTCACGGGCTGGTGGACCTCAGGGACGGTGGGATCTAGCGCACGAGCCATGGACCACACGGAAATGCGCGTGGCGCCGTAGTTCACAGCACATTCGTTGTGTACCAGCGAGCGCGCAGTCACGCACTTGCTGTCATCAAATGGCCCATAGTTCATGTCGTCCACACTCACAGCAATGTTCGTGTAGAAGTAGTCCGCGAGTGCATTTGCATCTGTCCTGTCCTGTCGCTGGAGCACCTCCTGCATCAGTCTCGCTGTGGCAAAACCAAGCAGAGACAACGGGGACCACTGCCTGTGGTCGCTCACAGCAGCATGGTACCTTTTGACAGTTGGCGAGCCCGAGTCTCTATCGGCCCAGTGCGGCAGGTTCGTTGCAAACAACAAGCGGCTTGCTCCAGTACAGTTGCGAAACGCTGTCACCAACTCATCGTACAGCAATGCGACCTCCGAAAACAACACAAGCAAACGCACGTCGCGGTGTTCCCTCAGGTGCGACGCGAGAGTGGCAGCGTCACCAGCAACAAGGCCAACCACAAACACGCTCCCATCCACCGGCAGATGCCCCGCGAGACTTGATGTCGCAACCAGCTGCCTCACGTGGCCGAGTGACCCGCCGTGCGCCGCCATCGTCCGATCCAACACCTCGACAAATCCTGCCGCGTCGTCACTGCGAACAACTGCGCACGGCTTCTCATGGTCGCCGGTCATCAGGTACTCTGCAAGCACATAGAACTGCTGCTCGACGGTCGGCGAGAGGTGGATCACGTCTCTCCGGTAGCTGTTCAGCCGCGGCACAAGGGGAATGGGATCAATGAGCGTCACTTCACGGACGTCGAAGATGGACTCAGCAACAACACCAAACACAGCTGCTGTGATCCTCGTGCCCATGTCGCGCTGCAGTGCATAGGCGGCCTCACTCAGGGTTGTGCTCAGCACGTGCATGAACAGCCGGTCACCGTGCCCCAGGCTCCCGTCACCGTTCAGTGTAACCGCACCCGCAAGCATAGCCTCGTTTGCCCTCGTTGCAACGGGGTGGTCGTTCATGAGTATAAAGAGACCATTCAGCGGCGAGTGCAGACGCAGGTTGTTCATGTAGCAGTTCGACACGCCCACCACCATGCGACCACCCCTCAGTTCCTCCATGTTGAGATCACTCATAACGCGCTTCATGAACACCACATTCCCGCCCTGGTTGCATCTGCACATCGCACCAAGAGGGGCCGCATTCTTGCTGCAATTCCCACCAAAGTCACCGAAAACGAGATCATCGATAACGTAGCGCCGCTGGTTGAACAAGGACTCCCGGAACGCCGTCCGGTTCCTCAGCCACTCCTTCGAGCTCAGTGCACGGGCAAGCACCTCGCCAACCACCCATCCATGCGCCATGTGCGTTCCATAAGCGTCTTTCATGTACAGCGCCTTCGCATCCACATCACCAATCTTGAGCTTCTTGTTGGCAATGTATGAGGCCATTTCCATGTGGTATCGTTCAATCGCCTTGTACTGTGTGTCGCTGACGGATGGCGTGGTCCCCGCAAGTATCGCCTGCCCAGACGTGAAGCGTCCACCTCCTTTGACGACCTCTTTTATCGATGACAGAAGGATCGCCTGGTTGCACTCGGGCACAAGCAGGGAGACACCCGCGGTGCGCCCGTCCATCAGGAGCCTCTTAACAAACTTCTTGGTGTCGTGTATCGGCGACCCAAATAGCAGCACAGCCTGTGGTCTCGTGCCAACGAACTGTTCGTACGCAGCGTCAAATACTCCATTCTCCGATGCCTTGTCAAGTGTCGTCTCCACACTGAACACACCGCACAGCTCGTGGCCCATCCACGACATCCACTTCACTGCAAGCTCGTGCTCCTTGTCGCCAAAGGACACTCCACGCAGGTACATGAAGCCAAGCCGCCGCACGCGCAGCTGCCCCAGAGCGTAGCGAATGAGTGACGCGAGCTCCGCCGCGGGCTCCGTGCGCAGAAAGTAGAGGTGCGGCTCCCAGCCACGCACCGCGCTCGACCCCGTGAATGGCGAGAAGGCCACCACATTGAGCTCCTTGAGCACGGCACGGATACCAATCGTGTAGGCATCACCCATGGGGCCAAACACAACAACAATGTGACGTTGCCCGTTTCCTTCGTTGGTGAGCTTTCTAAGTTCTTCCTGTGCGTTTCTCTGCTGAATAGCTGTCAGGCTAACATTTATTGATGAGCAGGAGCTGTTGCGCGCCATCATGGAGGCCTGCAGTCCCGCCTCAAGAGCATCGGTGATTGTCTTTGGGACACGCTCATTTGTCATGAGGGACACAACCACAACATTGGTAGTGTTGTGAGTTTCATTTGTCGGGCACGGTTGACACGATGCCTGGCCCTGCAGCAACAGTGCCGTTAAAGCAACAGCGACACGTCGGCGGAGGCACGCACTGCTACAGCAAGAGAGGGGTGGCGATGACCGTACATCACCAACGCCACAGTGTCTTCGTGTTGCAGAGTAGGAGTCAGCATTCATAATTAACTAAGCGGCGTCAGTGTGCCTGGTAGTGATAAGGAGGTGTTGAAGCAAGTACAGCAGGCAGTTTGTGAAAAGCAACTAAACCGGGAGGGGCAGTCATGTGCGTTAGGAGGTATAAAAGAGGTTATGATAAGGTAATGCGTGCGTCCGTGTTAGATGCGTGGCGAAAGTTACACCAAGGCACATTGAAAGACTGTAGACTTGCTGCTGACTCAACACAACACTCGCACACACCGATCAGGCGTGTCATCCCGAGGCAAAAAAGACAGCGGGACTGCCCAGTTACACACACAGGATGAAAATAAAGCTGCGTGTGGACAACTGAAACCTCTCAGCGTCGCATGGGGGTGAGGGATGAGCACGCTTCTCGATGAGGACATGGCGGCCAGGCAATTTACTTATTTTTCCATCCGAACCTTAAAGTAATCAATATTTTATGAACCTCGTTACTAAAATTCCAGTGTAAGCTTTATGGTTTTTAAAATGCATACTTAATTTTGACAGGGATATATATATATATATATATATATCAAATGCAAAAAGAAAAAAAGAATAATTAGGGAAAGAACCATGTGCACACACAGGTATTTATTCCCTTCGAAGCAGTCTATAAGAAAATAATACAATACTTATTATTGTTTCTTGTCTTGTGTTAATCAGCCCTGTATCTAAAAACGAATGGGCCACCCAGAGCCGTAAACTATGTCACACTGATTTGTGTCGATCCTTATGTTCTTAACATTTTTTTTTTGTCGTTACAATTATTAATGTTATTTCAAAAGTCCACCCATTTGAGTTTGCTTTATCGCGAGCGTAAAGAACTGCCAACCTAAGGAAGTATTCTTATATGTTAAATAGTCATAAAAACAGTTGCAATAAGAAAGTATATATGCCGCACCTTAGCATTTTATTAATAATATTTTATATGTCTATTAAGTCACTTGGTGTTAAACTTTGCACTCTTGACTGCAAGTACGTTACCCTACACTGTTTCAGCTAAAGCATAATGGTGGGCTTTTATTATTATTTACTGATTATTCTTATATTTAGAGAATGCGTGCTCACTCACTTTCAAGTGGAAGCTAAATTTGTGGTCCAGTAGAGCCGGTCTCTAATATTACAGTTGGCTTTCATAGCAAGCTTAATGCGTTATATAAAAACTGGGCAAAATTTGCTGGCTGTTTTGGTAGGAAACATACAAAACAATTTATTCCATTCAACAAAACTACGCTCCTGTATATTTTGACACCGAAGAATGCAACGAAAACAATACATAAGTAGACATTCTTATCGTACGTATTATCTACATTAACAAGTAAAAATTGTTCAGTAATGTAACGAATCAGCAATGGCTTTTACTTCAATTTGCGAAAAGTATTCCTTTGAAAAGGATGAAGCGTCGAGTTGTGCTTCGTTTAGCTGACGTAACAACCCGCATTCAGAATTTGCGAGAGTTTTCGCATCTTGTCGACCATAAACTTTATTTTTACAAATAATAACCGAACTGATGATAATATTTGTGCAAGGAAACAACCAAGAGAACACGTACCGTATTTGTATGGAATACTATTCAGTTGCTACAGATACGTACATATGGTATCAATCGGTTGTATGCCATTAAACATCTGCAATTTAAATCATGTCTAAAAGGTTACCACACACAGAAAATAAGAAACATTTGAGGTTATGCCAACCTGGGAAACGGAATGGCTTCCATCTCACTGACCAAGGTAGATAAAAGTAACAACAGCAACAATAACGAGAGATACAAGAAAAGGATGTGCATACTTACATCTTGTACAAAACAAAATAAATATTTTTGTATAAAATCGGTATATAAAATTAGTGTCTCTACATCTATCACTTCTGTGTCCAACGATTTGCGTGCGGAAATATTTAGTCGACGAAAACAGAAACACTATTTATATAACACATTGCTGGACAGGAGCTTTGGGCAATGCATTTCGCCAAAATTTTCGAAAAAAAAAATACACAGGATGACAGAGCATCTCGAGGCGACGTTTTTATGGCGTTTACTGAGTGCCATTGTATTCATTTTATATGGTATGTGATGCAGCGAGATTCATAAAATCTTGTAATGGATTGCCTTCTATTTACCAAATGATTTGTTTAGACGGATGAAATAGCTCACATACATTTATAAATTGAGATAATCCGAAAATGGAACGGAGAAAAGGCAAAAGTACAGGTGATAGAACTAAAAAATTGACGTCTTTTCACACATAGCTCATATGCTCGCGTCAACCAAACATGCTAATATGCGACTATAGACGCTGACATGAATAATATTCATAGGTGATCGAGAAATAACTTTGCATCAAACTTTACGTTTGCCCACCAACAAATACGCTTGTGTTCGACATAAACAACGGATATCGAAACAATTATAAGTACGTGTGGGTTTTACCGTTTGTTTTGACACACCGCTTAATAATTGAAGCGGTGTTGTCTATGTAATACACGGTGAATTGACAAATTCTATTACGAAAGCGACCGGAGAAGGGTAATAATTTAACTAGCACAGGCGGCCAAATATTCAGTGCTTTTAGACATTCGTAAGATTAAAAACTAATCTGAAAAATATTAGCGTTGAAAAATAAGCAAAAAGCAAGCGCTCACTCACCGATAAGCAATTATTATGATTAAAAAACAATCCACTCTTCCCTATCATAATTTGTAGCCATCTTGTGAGAAAAAGTAATTAACTGGCGCCTTTGCTAGTGGCGGAAGTCGTGCGACTGGTGGAGATGTGGTCGATACTCTTGGAACTGACATGTGAATTAAAGAAAATCCAAGGATAAACATAGAGAGTATTTATAGATTAGGGGATCTTTCTGCGACATTTAAGACCTTCAGATCCTTTTATAGCTCATCCCAAAAGAAACCGTCCAGTGAACGAAAACGCGACGATACGCCGCATAGCCCAGCAAACGTTTTGCCAGACGCAATTTCCGTCGCCCCACGGTCTTCCAAAACTATTGGTAAAACAGAGGAACACAACAAAGGCCAGAAAACCAATGCTCACCACACCCGGCAGTGCGGAGGGGCAGGAATGGCGATGACGAAACGCTTTTAATGATTATGCCAGCGCTATCTCCGCGAAATCGCGCGTTTCAAAGGGAACGGCAAAAACCGAATACTTTCCCGTAGGGGCTGGAAGGGTTCTGTTCAAGTAGATGGAAGGGATGCGCGGCGCAACGGGCCTATTCCCCAGCAATGTGCTTAGCCAGCGTTTGCCTTGCCTGACCGCGTGTGCTGGAAGGCCGGCGCCGCCGTCAAGCTGCATGAGTCCCCTGTTAAGTTTTGAGAGCCTCCGGCGCACCGTCTTCAGAAAGAAACAATGCTCGAGCAGGGCGCCGCGCACACCAGCGGCGCACATCATTTGTGGCATCAAGCATTCCAACTCCGCTGCCGCGTGTCTTTCCCGCGACGGGGCCTCCCTGAGCTTTCTTATCGTTTTTTGGATCAGGTAAACAGTGCCGGTCTCGTGGTTGAAAGACGCGCCGATAAAACCACACTTCTTGGCGAGGCAATTGCTCTCACCCAACGTGGAGCCGCACTGCCTCGGATTCTGGGTTGCAATGCGGCCCCGTTCGCATTCGCTTGGCGACGCGGTTTGCTTCCGACGCCAAAGCCACGAGGTGCGGACCGCGGCTCGGCGCTTTTATGGTGTCAGCGTGGTTTGCGGACGCCTTCGGCAGTTTGGGTGCTGGCGTTGCGTTTCCCAGCGCTGCCGCTTGCTCGCCGAATGCGTGCGCCGCTTCTTCCGCTGTTGCCGGCTGCCTCTCTCCCGGCCTCGGACCGCGCGGCGCGATCTCCTTGATTACAGTGCTGTCTTCTTTCTTCGGAAGCGGAATCCAATACCATATCGGCTCCGGAGTTCATTCTTTCCGGGGCTGCAGCGCGTTTTTTGGCTTCCGATAAGGCTCATGGGCCATCTTCGCATAACACGCCGAACTGTGGTGCCCCATTCGCATGCAGCGAAAGCATCGCGCGTTGCTCGACACAGGCGCTTGTTTTTTCTGCGACCCTGTCGCCGCGCCTGGTGATACGGCCCTTCCTCTCTTCGAGGGCCTTTCAGCGCTCCTGCGGGCGACTCCGCTCGGATGCCTGGAAGCGCCGGTCGAATGCAAGAGACGCCGCCGATTATAAGCGCACGCCTACCCGACCCAAGGCTTCCGTGAGACCCATTTCGCCAACAGCCCACGCTCCCATTGCAACCCACGCGTCTTGCGACAAAAAACAGGTTTTTGGGCGGCATTGGAAACATGCCACGTTACGCTGCTTTTAAAGAGTGTTCCGGCGAGGTTGCCGCCAAATACTCGAGCGCGCCCTCGTGCGTGCGAATCTTTTCTTCCACTTTTGAAGGACGTCTCGCCGTGTTTATCCCGAAAACTCTGGATTCCGCGAAACCCAACGTTTGTTGTCAGCGGATTGTTATTTTGCTGCTGTTGCTGCTGTTCGCCGGTTGTGGGCGCAGGAAAAACCGCACCTGCCCACTGCAGCGGTTGCTGGGCGTTGGGCTCGCCCCCTTGTGAGCTCAAACCTCGCATTTCCGCGGGCATTTTGGAACACCGTTGTTCTCAGAAGACCGTTCCCTCCCGCGAGCACTCCGTCGGTCTCCTGGAGACTTTTGGCGTGCCTGAGCATATGTTGAGTTTGCCCTTCCGGCTAGCAAATCCTTTGTGTCAGGTCGTTGCCTTCACCATCCGCAGCGGCAAAAGCTGCTTGCATGCGTTGGCGTTCTTCGTGAATTTGCGACCGCACCGCTTCGCATTACTGTAAGAGCGCAGGCCTGCTCTCCTCCAATGTGTGCCGCTCATTCTGAAAGCAATCCTTTGTTGCCCCGAATGCGCGGATGAAATCGCCGCTCTTAGGCAATTCAAAAAAAAGCCGTTGGTTTTGCAAATCCATAAACTTCGCCTGTCGGTTTTCAAAGAACAAGAGATCTCCATTGCCCGAGCGCAAAAAACCGTCAGCATGCGCAACACCTACGTCCGCCTAAGGGTGATGGGGCAAAGAAAAGGACGCCTACCCGTGCTTTTCCGCAAAGTTCGCATAGCACGCATAAAAACATTCCGTTCCGCGTCTGCAATTGTTTGAGATGCGTTTGTAAGCGTGTTTCCTTCACTTGCAAAAAACTTGCTTTTCATTAAAACCGCCATACGCGAACACAAACCCTACAGAAAACAGGAAAGACTTGTATAGGTTAGGCGAGGCTAGCCAATTCTTTTCGCAGGTTCTTCAAAAAATGAAATTCAAATGTGTTCAGTAGAAGCGGAATCGTTTGTGACAAGTGGCGTTCGCTGAGCAGGTGGTTCGACTGCATCCCTGTGCTGCTGCATGGGTTCTTCGTAGCCGACTTCGCAATTGTGTGCACGAGCGCTGATCTGAGTGAGATCCCGAAGACCATTCAGCAAGGGCTGGACTGCATCACGAATTGGCCAAATTAGTACTGCATGGAGGTGTCTCCGGTGAAGACTGAGTACACGCTGTTCGGCGCGCGGGAAACGAACCCACTGAGCCTGAAGGTGGGAGAGACTGTGCCGAAGGAGGTGCGCACACCGAAGCTGCTTGGTCTCACCATGCAACCGCACAAGGTGCTGAGCAAGCATGTGCTGAGCATGGTGGCAGCGGCCAACACGCGGCCCATGCAGCTCAGGGAAGTGGTGTCGCCAGAATGGGATTCGGAAAGGGAGAAGCCGGGCGCTTTTTGCCTGGCACTGGTTCAGGCCTAGATGTGCTACGGGGTTGCGTCATGGTGGTTCGATGCCTTGCTGTCGGATCGCAAGCGGCTGGAGAGGGTGCGGGCACAGGCGGAACACATAGTGGCGGGCATTGCCAAAGCCGCCAATCAGTAGGATGCACTGCGCGAGGCGCGGCTGAAGCCGATTAGCGAGGTGGCGCACCGGAGAAATATGGAATACTACCTGCGTCTGAAGGCCATTGGCCCGGCGCACGCGCAGGTCGCGGCAAGCATCTTCCCACCCGAGCACCCGATTCACGTCAGGCTTGCGAAGGCACAGCGCTTGTACAGCATCATTGGCGGCACGGAAAAGCCGTACGGTGCGACGGCATTGCGCTGAGCAAATGCATCTGCAACTAAATCAACCATCGGCCTCTAAAAAAAGACCGACGGGCGAGGCGCGCGCAAGCAGACAAGTGACGCAGGAATCTATCTCCGTTAAGTTCCAACAATGCATTGCGAAGCCGTCAGTTCAAACAACGCTTCGACATGGTCTACTTCTTTCAAAAAAGCCTCCGCAAGGAAATCTCCCTGATAACTTCTCGCCGCTTCTCTTCCGCGCAACCGCCTAATTGTGTTTTTGTTCTGCTTCTCTTACGCGCCAACTTTCATCGCGACCGGCCCCTTTCATTATACATTTTTCCATTCTGTCCGGGCCTCGAAACCTGTTTCCTACAATTGATTTATTTTGCATCCAATGGCGCGGCGAGTAGTCTTCCGGACTCTTTTCCAAGCGCCCCGCCACCATTCCATTTTGCCACGATGCTGGCGCACGCCTCGGTCCTCGCAGCGGCGAAAAACCCGGGAGCATTTCGAACAGACTTAGCACCAATCCTCAGAGCGCACGCCATTCTATTTATGCGCTTTCAAAACGCGATTCGCGCACGCACGCGGAAGGTTCACCTCAGTCCGCCAAGCTGCTCGCTTTTCCCCTGCCACCCCGGGCGTTTTACCAGGCACAAATAAGGCGCCAATAGCTCCAGGGAGCCGCGCAAACTTTTGAAGCGCCAAAGCCTCTTTGTGACTGCGTCGCGCTCGCAAAATTCCTTCGTCTAACTCTTTAAAACGCATTGTGCTTTTCCCCTGGCCACGCGGCTTCCATCCGGCCAACGCGTGTCCACTCCAAAGGGTCCTCGACCGCGTTCATTCTCTCTTCGGACATTTGGCTGACAAAGCCTTCGCGCCGTCCTATTCTATACTTCAATCGACCGGCGGCGATTGCGATTCTCACCAGCTCAGCTCGTTTCGTGGCTTCTTCAAAGCCGCACGGTCGGCGGGCAAACGCTTGTATGGTTCCAAAAAGAGGACCCGCAAAATGCGGTGCCTTTCTCCGAAACATCGAGCTTGTGCGTTCTTTTTGGTTGCCTCACCGAACGTGTGTGCGCGCCGGTTTTGCGAAGCCAAAGCATCTCGCGCACTCTGCAGTTAGGAGTCGATGAGAAAGAAATGGCTTAGGTGAACCATGCTCCATTCATTCGTGATGCGCGGCTACTGCCTTTCGGCCGCGCAACGGAGGCGAGGACGAAGGCTGTTGACACGGGAAGGTGTGCGCATTATGTCTTGCCGGCCCTCTCGCGGATGCAGATCGCCGAGCGCACCGCGACACCGCAAGGAACAAGACAAAGGCGGGGGGCTAATTTATAAGCAAACTTCTTGAAAAGCATTGGGCAACCACAGGTGCGGACAGCAGCGGAAATAGAAGAGGAAACTGGGGCGTTTCCTCGTTCTCACCACGCCTTGCGCGTGGAATAAAGCTTGCCGAGTCTCAACGCACGGTCTCTCAACAAATGCAAACAGTGCGCGGCGCACTCTCGAAAACGAAAAGTTTGACCGCAGGGCTGAATGTTGCCATTGTCTTCCTCTTGGCGAAACGCGAGCCATGCGGTGCGGCGAGCGGCAACGCGCGCCGCGCAAAAAGGCAGCGAATAAAAAACATGCTTCACAAGCCCGCGGGAAGCGCACAGCCGCCGCAAAAAGCGCTTAGCGCCTCTCCTCACCCAAAAGGATCGCTCTCCCGCTCCCGCGCCGAACCCACGCACAAAAGCACGGGCACAAACGCGACACAGTTTTCGCCTTCCGAACAGCCCAACGCCCCAATCGGCGGCGCCGCATTGTGTGCAAATAATCTAAAACATGCGTAGGGTATAGTGTGGTCGAGCTTTTTTTCGAAACATCTTCCACTTTGGGTGTTTTGAAGGTGTGTCGCGCCTTTTATTCGCGTGCAATTTGCTCAATAAATTTGGAATTGTTTCTTTCCATTCTCGAATAGGAAGCGCTTTTGGCAAAGCATGGTGTTATTTCTCCGATGTGCTTTTATTTTGGCCTTGCTCGGAACAACGGCGCTTGGGCAAAAAATTTTGGATGTAAAGGAGGGCAAAAAGGTTCAACTTTGGATTCAACCGAGGGGGCCAGGGTTACCAAGATCAGGGGGCAGTTGTAACCACACAGAAGCTCAAGGTTGCAACGAAACTGGTGGGGGTTGTCGGGGTGGTGTTGTTGCCGAATGCCCCGGGAACCATTCGGGCGTCCCTGGGTCTGAGCCACTTACGGACTCCAAGAGCAGATCCAACCCCAAAAGCCCGGAAAGCAATGATGAAGAAGGTGGTGATGATGATGATGACGACGACGAGGAAGAAGAAGAGGCAGACCAAGAGGAAGGAAGTGACGAAAGCAGAGAGAACAGCTGCGAAACGCCGAAAAAGAAAGGCAAGTGCGGGCCAGGAAGCGGAACGAATATAAGCAACGAGGGCCGCAAGAGCAAGGAAAAGAGCAGAAGCAAAGAAAAGAGTCAAGAGACGGACCTCCTGAAAGGAGTTCCCCCGCCAACGGCGCCAGCAGTCGAAAGCGAGGAGTTGGAGAATGGTGTTCCGCGTGAAAACCAAAACGGCAACCAGCAGGGACAAAGCGAAAGCAACGACGGCAAATCGCACGCCCAAGCGACTCCGCCGACAAACGAGGTTTCAAAAGCTCCGGAAGGACACGTCGGCACGCCCGCAACTCCAGAAAGCAGCGGTTCGTCTGAGGGCAAAGATGGTGCGAAAGGGGAAAACGAGATTCCACTGAGCACTGAGCAAAAGCACGGTTCCGTCACAAATGAAGAATCTGCGAAAAGTGGTGCGCGCGAAAGCGAAGTGACTGATGGCTCTTCCGAGAAGGGGGAGGATCCTAAAGAAGAGAGGGAGGCGGTCGACGGGCAACATGGCATCGCCAGCCATCCAAATAAAGACAAGCGTGGCGAATCGGCCGCGGCAGAGACGAGCAACATTCCATTCCGCGAAAAAACGTCAGTTGCTCTGCTGCTCGCCGCTCTTTCGCGCTTTTATGCATGAAAATGGTGAGATTATCTTCGGCGAATGCCGAGAGTTGCGCCGGTTTTATTTCCACATCATTTCAATGCTCACACTGAGCTGTAATAGTTTATCATCTCCACAGCGCGTTCGCCACGCCGCGGTCGAGTGGGGAAGTAATTTGTACTCCTTTCTCTTTTGTGCGGGTACATTTGGTCTTACTTTCCAAGCCAGCGCGATGCGTCCGGGGAACGCGCGCCAGTTGCAAAGGGCGTTGGCGCTCATTCTTTTTTGTGGTTTTCCCATTTCTTCTCTTGGGTTTTGCCGCTTTCCCCGCTCTCAATTTGCCGCGGTGTTTTGAAAGCGGTCTCATTTAAGGATGCGCGAGGGCATGAAGAGCCCTACTCGTCAGTGAGGCGAAGGCGGCGGCTCTTCACAGCAACATCTTGGGTCAAGTTTCTTGGCCGGCAAATGGATGTCATCCCAAACGGCTCAGGACTCACGAATTCAGTGCCATTAACCAGCGCCCCGACCAACAACAGCACCCTGCTGCCAATGCTTTTATTCAAATGCTTCCCCGCCCTGGCTTACTTGCTCGCTGCTTTTGCGCGGGCGGTGCGTCGAACGAATGCAAAAGCACCCTCCGGATGCGGTGCCGACTGTAGGGGAACGTCCGAAAAGGGTCAGGGAAGAAGACGCAACCGACGATGGCAACGCGCTCCAGCGCCGCTGGTGTGCGAAGAGATGCGCCGCACACGCGTGGCTGCGCAAGCGAATGGTGCAGAAACACGCGGAAAAGCGGCTATTGGGTGGCGCCGCGGAGGCTCAGGACACACTCGGCAGCGACGGCGAGGCAGGGCAGGGAGAAGAGGAGCAGAAGGATTATGTATGCCAGCAGTGCCATCGCGTCCTCAAGAGCAAGGCATGGCTCACCAGGCACAAGTGTGCAGCAACCTCTATCATAAACTCGGAAGGCTCGAACGTGGCGGAGCAGCCAGTCACAGCAGCGCGCCCCATTTGCAGCGAGGAGTGCCGCTACAGACGGCTACTGCGGCACATGCTGGCGAAGCATCCGCGTCACGGCGAGCCATCGCGCCCTCAGCCACGCGCGAAGCCCAAACAAAGGGAGATGAGATCAGAGGCTCAGACACAGGGCGAAGGAAGTGGGCCACTGGAGTCGGCAGAAGGCGGTGACACCCCTCCTGCAACGACCGCTCCAGCGCCCATACTGTCTAATGAAGCGCGCGCTAAAACAGTGCCGCGCAATGCACCAGCAGGCAAAGCGTGGCCAACCGAGACGGGAGGAAAGGCACAACTCGCTGAAGGTGTGGCCCGAGGAGTCTGCGGCGCACCTCCTGGAGCGCCCAAGCTTGCGAGAGCTAAGGAAGAAGCGCGGACTGCAAACCCTGAAGGACGGGGAGGTGTTCTTCAGTGCTCAGCTTGCCAGCTCCATGAAGGAACTCTTCGAGCTAGAGAGTCCATCTGCCCCCACACCTCATGAACCAAAATTGAGGCCTGCTCGAGCCGTAAAGAGGCATCGCTCGCCCGCAGTGATGGATACCGCCTACCTCCCCTCTGCGGCAGCGAAGCTGATATGGGTGTGTGCTGCAAGAGCCATGCGGAAGCGTGTCCTGGGAGCCGACTCAACAGACGAGGCAATCTGATTCGGAGGTTCCACTGTGCGGAGTGTGGGTGTTGTAAATATTTTTTAGATATAAACCAAAGGCGACTGAACGCTGGGCTTCGTACTCTTACTCGTTTTCCAAATGCCTTTTGGCAATCACTGATAGTCTGCACGTCGTTGCGCTGCTTTATTTTCTTAAAAATAAAATAAGATAAAGGCTCAGAGTATATACGAGTGTCCTATACCTGAAATGCAGTGTTTAGTATCAATTTTTTTGTTATTTACTTTCCATTTCTTTTTCATTTTAAACCCTGTTTTTTTCGTTACTTATTATTTCCTTCTAGTTAGTGTCATTGAGTTTCCCACTTTTGTCTAATTTTACGGAATGGCAGTAGTAAATTACAATTAATTAATAAGTTTGCATTTGTTTGTACTTATTATCTCTAATAAGCGGACAGAGTTCAACTGTATAGTTAATGTCTACTCTGTTGTATGCCCAGGTGCCTTTGGGCTTGACACTAAATGGACGTGCCTGAACCTGCTAAACAACACAAAAAAGAGAAAAAGATTGGTCCTGCTACTTAAACTCCACTAAGTTCCCTAGAAATACAACAGGTTGCATTTCAAGTATGGTTGTCATATTTTTCTTCTCCCTAATTGCCGCCACTTGCGCCGATGTTCATATTTTCTTTTAAGCGACACTTTATCTGCTCCCGATAGCTATACGAAAAATTGCAACCCCGCTGGATTATATAGTGGTAAATTGGTGTTGCACATTATTTTTGGCATATAACGCTTGAGATAAAACAACTCTAATTTCTTTTAGTAAACAACTCTCACTAAAAAGCAACAAATAATGAGGCCAGGGTAATCGAGTGAGGTAAATATCTATCTTACTGTAAACCAATACTCTGTTGCTCGAGGTTCGCGTCTCGTTGCTTTGCTGTACTGAAAAGCCCTTTAGCACTATTAGTCGATGGATGTAATCTCGAAATTTCTATTTCCTGCTTTATTTAAAATGTCAAGTCTGTAGTTTTTTGCGTTACGTGAGAGTGGCCTGAAACCTGCTCTTTTTCTGCAACCTCACTAGAACGCGTAATACAGTGTATCCTATGTTACATACTTTAATTTTGTTTTCCTATATAAATGTTGTTGCTTAGATTTGTCTTCCGATACTTACGAACGGCGAAAATGTGGCAGACATGATAGTCTTTGTCATGCTATCTGTACTATTAGCACCTGCTTCCAGTTTAAGCGCAGGTAAATCCCAGTGGTAATATACACTGTTGTAAACTGCTTTCATCGTTTTGTGGCACGACGGAAAATAAAAGAATTCTCAACGATGACTAGCTTCCACAAAGTGCATTTCTAGGAAACACGTTATTTTCAATTATTCTCTGCGGTAATGGGTATATAGTCCTCAATACGACTGCGCGAAATCTTAAGCCTCTTCATCTATCAGTGCAGTGAAGCAGAACTAGTAACATGTTTTTTTTCATTGTGAATAGTTTACCTTGTTTATCGCGTATATATATTTTAATGACCGGCAAGCACTTGCTAGGGCACTGCTTTGCTTAACGTGTGCTTTCACGTTTCAAACAATCTCAGATTTAATTCCATAATAATTAAATTACCTTGTGTTTTCTTTTCCTTTTGCACATTGTTTGTGATGTATGTGATCACATGCAAGTAATTGATTTTTGTTATCGCACTGGCATATATAGATATGGTAAAATAAAAGAATTCTTAAAGGCAATACCGTCATCTCTGTGGAAACGCGTTAATACGCGTCGAACAATCTGGTGCTTTGTTGTTTCGTAGACTGCTGAAGGATAAGCGACTGCGCAATCCAGCGCCATCGTTACTTGGTTACAGTTTTGGAAACCTATGCATTGACATCGCCCAGTGAAGCTATGCCACTTTCTTTCCTTAAACCATTTAACTCAAAAATATCTTATGCTTAGGGTCATAAGCATCATATGTTGAGTACTTTCTACCTTCCTTGTTGATTGCGGGTTCCTCAAGTTATTCCTCTCGTTTCGATCAAGTTAAGCTAATGTCGTGTGATATGACGGAGACGCACATGAAGTATGGAAGGCACTCATTTTTTTTGGTAGTGTTTATACTATGCCTTCCATTGGGTGAAGCCGAGTCCGAAAAAACTTTGTTTGGTAGCGATGATCACGTGTGGCACTGCCAATGGCTAAAAATGAACATTCACATGCAGTGGCGAGTTGCAGCTGTGAGGAAACTATATGTTGTGAATACCAAGTCGGTGCTCAAGTTGTACGAAGGATATGTTGATGTGATATCAGAAAATGAGGCTGTGCGGAGCCATGAGAGTGTGCTGCAGGCTCGCAACGCTGTAAGTGCTACTATGGAAGATTTCCATGGTTCTTCAAGGAGAGTGAGTGCATGCATAGATAAAATTTACCGTATTTTGAGAATGTGGGGGGATGCGCTTATTGACGAACGGAAGGTAGCCTATGAAAACTGTCCAGTACCGGAAAGATTAGATGAAGTATCTGAAGTCACGTCGTTTATTGAGCTGTGGAATGCTCTGAATAAAGAATTTGAGGCATTCTTAAGCTTTACTGCTGATCATGGCGTTATACAAAGTCACGATTATATTGCTGACCTTAGGCAGTTAGTCGTGAAGCTTCGAGAGAAGGAGAATTTTTTTGGACTTTGTGACAAGATTCGAGTGGAGGTCCAGTCGGTTGTTGAGGCACAAAAAAATGCCAAAAAATCCAGACACCGTCTGGACGGTAAGATGGCTATAGGCTGTGAGGTCGAAAGGAAACTTAGCGTGATACTGGAAATTTTCGCCGCATTGGAAAATGTGGCAAATGCTACTATTTCTAGGGAGGCAGCGCTTCAGAAAAGAATTGCAAAGTTAACGATTTCCAAGACACAGCTACCGACGATTCCTTCCATCAGTGATGCGAAAAGTATTCGGTATTTGGCAGAAAGTGCTGCGCTGGAGGCGAATACAGCTCGCAGGGAGCTCACGCATTCTCTTAAGGAAGAGATTGGCAAAAAGTTTAACGACGAACTGGGCTCTGGCAAGGAACTCGAAGTAGGCGGAGAGAAGTGCACGAAAGACACTCGTGAGGAGCAGAAGTTGCTTAGCGATGCGGGGCAGCAGTGGCAGCAAGACCTGGAGGGCATCAAAGCTTGGAAGAGTGTTATGGATTTACTCTGGGAGAAGGTAAAAAATGTCGACAATATTGTTCAACCAAACTGCGAGGAGTGGAAGCGTGTTGATTGCAATAAGCTGGTTGTGGTTATTCGAAACATTGTGGAGAGGTGCGACACGAAGCGTGTTAATGTGGGCGACAAGTTGACAAGCGCCATCAAGACGCTCATTGAGACGGAGTTGGCTGTCATCAAGGCGGAGTTGGAAGTGTCTTCCGGGTCTGTCGAGGAAGACTTGGCAGAGAATTCAAAGGGGAGAGAGGAAACCACACTGGATAACAACAGACGGGGGAATCCTACAGATCCTGATGCACGGGAAGCCCCAGGTTCTAACGAGTTTGAACCTGTTTCTGAAGATGCGCCTGAGAAAAAAGATGGCATCGCTGCCGGCAGCGGCAAAAGTCCTAATGTTGTAAGTGAGAATGTGACTGCTGTAAATACAGAGCCGAAAACTTCTAAAGAAGAGGCAGAGACTAATGATAATGATAAAATGGAAGGCAAACCAAAAGTCGACGATAATAAAAATAAATACGGAGCTGAAACGGAGAAGGGAGTGGAACACCACGAAGCAAAGGGCACATCAACCGAAGTGCACGAGAAGGAAAATAACCCGAATACAAAAGGTGACAATGAATATAGTGATGGCAGAGACCAAGACAAGGGTGCAAATCTTGAAAAAAGCGGAGAAGGTGTAAATGACGAGATGTCTGGGGGGGATGAAGACGCTGACATTGATGAGGGAAAGGCGGGCAACCAGAGTACTCTTAAGAAACAAGAGGAAGGAAATGAAAGTAGTGAGGAATTAAGTGCGAAAAGTACAGGAAAGGGAAAGGATGAAAAGGGGGACGATCATAAGAGTTTGAAAGAGGGCGGCGAAGAGTCTCGTAGTAAAAAGGTTAAGGTGCACATTGCCATAGGGCTCGCTGCTGTTGGGGGTGTATTAGTCATTGCCGCAATTTTTGTTACCTATTTTTTTTTCTTCAAGGGAGTTCGTGCCGAAAAGGGACCGGAGAGGGAGCGTGAATGAAAAAATAATATTTGTGCATTGGCGTCCTTGGGTAGGTATGGTCATCATCCGTCCCTCCGTGGTGTGTGTTCATGTATTGTACTATGAGATTGTGCGACGCGAACGTGATCGAGGGAGGCGTTGGCTCATATTTGTCGTTGGTGTCGCGAGTACTTCGCGCGGCTTGGCGGTTTTTTAATTCGATATTCCAGTGGAGGAGTTCTTGATTTTGGCAGCATTGCATCGTGGACCGCCCCAGTTAGAAGTAATATATATATATATATATTGATACACTTATCAAGAGTAAGACAGTCACCAAACCTAGCCGTTATCTGTCGCTTTACCTGAAATTCACCACCTGAAGCCACGAAGACAGGCAAACCTACCATGAGTCAACTCTATTATCGCACTCGTTTTCTAGTATTTTAGATTCATATGCTTTAATACACTCACTGTGCTTGATGTAGACTTGGGTTGAGTGTTGTTTCACAAGGACCACAAGAAACTCAGCACACTGACACCGCCTACTACCCTCACTGGGAAGGGTTATCGGGGCATAAAATCCGACGACGCTGCACTTCACGGAACAGCATGTTTGTCCTCTTTTAAAAGTAGGTTGTGCAATTTCGTCATCTTTAACCTTACCATACATACGGCGTTTGTCAATCAAATTGTCTCACTGGATGAATGTCATATGAATTTGTAGGAGTCCTGTGCATGTCTACAAATCTCTAATGCGTGCATACGCCTCAGATAGGGGCGTAATAACATCCCATCGTGTAACAATATTGTTCGCTGTCCAGACTTAACGTGGTCGCGAAAAACGCAAATAATAATAATAATGATAATAATAATGCTTCTAGTTGCAGATTTTGATTCCAAAGAAGTGAAACGATGCCCGTCTTGGGAAGAGGGCCACACTTTACATTCAACTTACTACACTGTACCAGTGCCCCACCTGTAGTGAATGCAAGGACGGGGTTCAAATGTTCTAAGCTGAAGACTCCCCTCGAAAACTGCAGCATGATGTGTGAACTTAGTGCGGCTTAGTCTGCATTGGATTTGATATCGGTTACGATACGATCATTAACACAAGTGTGCCATGGCGGCGCGTAAGCGCCACCTTTCACCGCGAACAATCGCCTGACTTTCGAGTTGGGAACAGCTCGTGTGCTGGGTGCTTGATGTTGGCAGGGGGAAGGCGATGCAGTGGCATACGATAACTACAGCGGAGTAGGGGAAAAAAGTTGCACTTCATGACATAGAGTCGCAGGGTCATCTCGCCCAGCGTTGGCTATTATCCCGCTTCTTCATGCTTACTCTTACACATGCCATCTCAACAGCCCTCATAGATGCATGGATGCGAGTACAGAAGCACTAAACCCATAATATGCCAAGAACATGCGGAAAACGATAAAAGATAGCGCAAGACAGTCGGTACAAAAACGCACGCAATTACTAAAGCGAAACCGCGAAGGTTTTTTAAGTGCAATTGCAAAGCGAAGAGATATCGTCAGATTGAAAAAAGGAAAAATTAAAAGGAAGTGCGGCACATAAGTAACATTTAGTCTGTAAAATAATACAAAGGGCCCCGGCACATTTAACATAAATAAACTGGGAAGAACGCGCTCCTCCTGTCAACTCACTGGAGCTTGGCCCTCGTCTATCGACTGGACTGTGCAACCACAACAAACACTGCCTAATTGCAGTGTTCGAGACTGACCATAGAAAGTGCCTGAGTTAGCGATCACTGCACGCCATGCAATTCCCTCATGTCTTTCCTTTGATGAAGCAAAATGTGCTGATATTCTTCCAAGCGCTAACGGTGACGGCGCGAGGGTTGTTGCTGTGTCCATGCATCCGCTAACACACTGGGCGAGATAGGTACAATGCGAAACAAATTGCATCACAGCAGCAGAGCCGTTGTGTAAGCTTGTTCGCGTGTGTAGGCAACAATGCACACAGCTGTCAGCATGGTGCCCGTTGTGGGAACAGTCTTGGACAGTTTTCTGATTTTTGAAGGCAACCTTGATAGCTCTGACACAGTGAAATACAGAAGCACCAGAAAGCATATCAGTTCACGTCACTTTATAGCACGATGTGTGCAGCTATCACATGAGGCCAAATACATTGATGATTGTGGACATCATAAAGGAGTCCAAATGGCTTCGGCCTCTACAGCGACTTGCTGCAAACATGGGAACCAGAAGATTACATGAAGGGTAGTAGTTCAATACATAGACAGCAGCACCTGGAAAGAGAGAAGTGTGACCTCGTCGACAGGACAGATGAAAATTACAGTCATGTGCTTAAGAATACAGTGCAGACTTGAAGCCTTAGTTGTGTTCCCCGGAGTTTAGTGAGTTCGGAGGGGGAATAGCACTGTGTTAACTCACCAGTGTGAAACTCCAAGCTCAAAACCATTTGTACTCACGCGCAGTGCGGGTATAAAGTGCAAGGATGAAATCTGAAAGTAAAAAAGTCTCGCGCATTGCCATAATATATAAAAGATATTTAGTTTCCATCCCCACGAAAACGCGTGGTGTTCTTCACAGTAACTGCAATGTGTGCTTCTATGAACCTCCCATATCGAGAGCGATTTGGCATCTGGGCTCAACCGAGAAATAACACATAAACAAAAAAGAACGGATGCGACGCACGAAGTGGCCACCTTTCGCTGGTCAGTCTGGGGCACAATTGTTGAAATAAAAACTTACTGTTTGCGGTCTCAAGCAGTGATCATTTTATCGTGGGTTGGTGGTGGTTCACGTGGTGAAAAGGTAAGTGCAGACACAGCAACAAGTAAAATGTATTACCTAGGCGCTGGTGCAAAGAAGAGAAGTGGACGTTGTCCTTATCGAGGGAAGGTTGGCTAGCGGACGATCAGTAGTAAAGGGGGTGAAGAGCATTATAGCGCGCCTATACAGCAGCGGGAACGGAGGGGTAAAGTGCGAAATGTACCCTCAAAACAAGGTACGTATCTCTTTACATCACAGTTGTACGAGAAACCGTTTGCGTTCCTTCATGAGCTTGGCGCCACATATTGCACACTGCATCAACCAATTCGACTAAACATTGTGAGGCATACGATATGCAAAGTTCTATCTCCCTACGCACAAGGTCATTGGTAGTATGACGCATGGCGCTGTAACGGTTATGGAACAGTCTGCAGCAGTGCACTCTGCCGACTCGGCGCACAAGTATATACAAGTGCTGGCTATACTTCTGAACTACGAAGTGTTCCGAATGACCACGTTCCACGTAAGTTCGGCAGGTTTCTGCAGAAGCTTGTTTTAGAATGGTGAGCACTGTCGTGCGCGGCACATCACGTTATTTGCTCACTTTATACTTCCCAGTAGGCTTGCTTACGCACATCGCGTCTCGGAAAGTGCAGCCTTGACCTGCGTCTCCGTAGTACAGACTCCTTGGTTTGTATTTAGTGCCCCAGCTGCGCCTGTGGTGGTGTTTGTGGAGTTACGGAGGCAGACCCGCTCACAAGGATCTTGCATCCCTTTGAAAGCAGTAGCGGCTGGCAAAGCGCTGATGCCACCCTGTCCCTCGTCCATGCTTTCTTGTTGTGCAGCAAGAACAGCTGCCAATAAGTGCGTGTGCCATGCCAATAAGTTGTTGAGGAACCTCTTTCCGTTGTTCAATTGTACTCCCCTCTATTCATCACAATAGCTCATATTCCCTGTTCTGCATATTTGCTCCTAAACCAGCTCAGCGACAGATGGCTTTACCACACGTGCCATCGAAGCGATGCCTGTGTAATGAGGCGTGCGCCATTTTTTATCAATTGGAATTGCTTGCTCTCACTCAACACGTATTTTCTGCTGCTGTTGTTTCTATCTTTCCTTTTGGCACACAGATGCTGGTTCGTATAGCTCAAGCTAAAAGTGACGTTGATGTGCCTAAATGAGATGTCTTGGGGCGTCGTGTGAAACTTTAGAATAACACGGACTGTTTCATCGGCGTGATGGCACCGTTTAAGATTCCATATACGCACTTGTCTTTATTTATGTGAGTTTGTTATCTCTCTAAATGCAACAGTGATGCGTCTTACTGCTGTCACCTTACACCACACAACTGTTGCTCGCACCCTGCAAAATTGTCAAGTGAGCCTTGACTGGGGAGCCGGTGTGAATGTGGTACCTGCATCCACCGTACAGTGTTGACCGTGCCTGTGCACCGTGAACGCCACATGGAATTAAAGAAAGGCCCTGAGTCGCGCACGTTCTTCCCACAATCTTGGATTTGAGGGCGCACAAAGCAAGGTAAACTCCACTTGGGATTCGAAGGCCACAGGTGTTGGAAGGTACAAGCTATACGAGCATCTTTTTGGTGACTTGATCATGTTACTCGAGTCAATAAAGAGTCGTTTATTTCATTGGCTCAGGGGCAATGATTGCTTTGTATTAAGAAATAGAGAGGACGTGGGAGTAACCATTCACCACGTGTTGTTGACGCGTACGGTGTTATAACTGTCCCTCTGGTGGGTGAAGTGAAGAAATGACGATATCGTTACTCGGAAAGAGCGGGTGGGGTGCAGGGGGTGTTCACAGCCTGCTATGGTTGCGCTGCTCGGACCACTGTTGGTTTCGTTTATTTCCTGCTATTTACTATTTCTAACGCTTCCTTGTGGTTTCCGGTGGCCTGCTTTGAAGGGAACTTCATCCGCGGCCCAACACGTCCATGGGCGTGACGTACACTGTTCTTGTAAATGGGACTGAACACGTTTGCTCCCGCCGCAGGGGGAGAAATTCCAATGCAACACTATGTCAACCCGACGCGGGGGCGAGCCACTTCCAAACGATGCACAACGAAACGTTGGAGGTTCGGCTACCGAACCGATGAAGAGCAGACCATGGATTCTTATCTTGTAGTTGGCGCCTTGTTGATAAGGCAAAGGTTAGGTTGGTAAGATGCAACAAGCTTTGAGCAACTATGAGGTATAGGTATGAGATGTGTGAGAGCGGTAGTCACTCTGGTATTCAGTGAAATGAAGTCGCGCCTGTGGGAGCTGTCGCGGTGTGCTGCCTTTTAAAGGTCTAACAGCCATTTTAGTAACACAGTTGAGTTGGACGAGCTGGCACCCGAATCTCAGGCAAACGGGAAAAGTGCGATAGCTAGCTAAAAAATGGTGAGCAGGCCTGTGGTGGCTGGTGTGCTAAATGGCGATCCACGTGGCACTTAAAAAGCATAACATCCAGTGATGGATGCTAGTAACATTGAACTTCTGCGGATGTTGCTGTGGACTCGCGTCTTTTATTGCTAATGGCTGCGCAGGAGGAAACATCGCCCTGGAGGTGCTGCTATGTGGCGAGCTCTAATTGGTGGTGGTGCAGCATTATCGCTGTCCCTGAGCAACATCACGGATGTCTGCTCTGCGTGGTGCTGCGAGGCAACATGCGCTCATCGTGCGTGGAACGAATGACAATGTACAATGTGTACTGAGCGTGTGCGCTGGAAACAGGTGAGAAAAGGAAAAGCCGCCCATGCTATTTTGTATGTACATGATGGTGATGTGTTGCTGTGTGGAGGTTGACTTGTAACTTCTTCAGGATGTCTAATTTAGTATTTTTGTGTCTCCCAGCGTTAGCCATTATAAAGTGGCGTTGTGTCATGTGACAGCCACTGGCGGGCCACAGGGCCAGAAGACAAAACATGTCTTGAAGCTCTGCGTGACTACCGCCCCTGCTCACGAACGACATCTTATCGCCGTTGCTGGTGTTTTGTCCGCAAGTTCTGTGACCTTACAGACAGTGCTCTGAGGCCTCCCCTCTTCACGCTGGGGTGTCCGAGAGGTGCCGTGCAGCAGACAAGGTACCCGAAGCCCAGCCACAATCAGGTGGTCATGTGCCAACCGAGTTGGTATCCTCTGCCTCACAGAGTCCGCTGTGTAACATAAGGAGCTGTTCTTGTGTGGACAGTGATTGCCATTGCAGGCCATTTCACATGGCCCAATGCCCTTGAGGAGACCACTCTCTTGGTGTCAATACCCCGCTTAGCTTCCGGCTAAACCCTTTCGCTGTCCTGACAGTCGCTTCTATTGTGTTCTTACAGTCAATTACTCGCTAGGTATTCTGTGTGCAAAAAACAGGCACCTGATAACTTATTTGGCTAAGGGTTTAACTGCATATGGCTACTTAATTTTAGTGCAGTGCCTTCACCAGACATAGTGCTTCCCAGGATGATTGTTTGTTGGGGCGGGAAGGACCGTTTAATGTGACGATAAGGAAGGGCCATCACAGGTGTGCTGCACTATGAAAGCACATCGTTGTGGTCAGTAGGCCCTCGTTAGTTTCGCAGTAGATATCCGCTGCAGGTACGTGGACACACCGAGGCGTTGTGGACAGTGGACTGACATTCTTTTTTGAGAGCTTTTGGATCCCGTTGAGTTCTTAGCGGTGCAAATTTTTGTTGAGATTGCCTCTCGTTGGACCAATGCTAACTGCGCTGTTGTAAGGGACGTCATGTGCTTCTTTTTTCCCCGTTGATTAGCGTTTGTATTACATTGGTGGACGTGTAGCTGAGGAAATAGTGGTGCAGTTCTGAAGACTAAAAATAAAAAGGGAAGGGAGTAGTAGTTGCAACTACCTTAAGCAAGTTAAGTGAACGGCCAAAAAGCGTGTTTCCTTCACAAGTTGTGTTGCAGGGCCGTGGAGCGTGAAGGAGATGGACGTTTCGTGTTCGATCTGCACAGAACCAAATGATCTCGTGGAAATGGAGTGCGGGCACTTGTGTTGTGCAAGTTGTATGAAACATTCATTTTAAAATAAGTGTGAGCTTTGCAGTGGAGTTCCAGTTCCACGTGAGGGGGTGCCCAATAACACACAAGGGAGCCAGCGCCCTGATGCGCGTGGTGAGACAGCAGCGGGTTGTGCTGGGCGTGTGCACACCGACCCGCTTCGAAGCGACCAGGCGGGATGTTATTCTGAGCCAGCTGGAACGACAGAAAACAATCTGCAGGAGGTGAATGCAGGCGCGGAGTCGGTAACAAGCGACTCGGAATCAACAGAGGAGACGAGTGATGATGTGGAGGAGACGGGATCACAAGAGAGCCATTCGGGTACGGAGACAAGCAGCTCCACGCATAGCGAAGAGGGGAGCGATGAGATGCGTTATGACACGTCTGATGAGGAAATGGAATCTGGAGAAGAGAGTGACGAAAGTGAAGAGCCTGTTGATTCTTTCAGTCGGGAAATAAAGGCAGAGGATGCGAATCGAGCCCCAGTGGGGGACGACGTGTCTCATAATTTGGTTGAAGGGCCTGAGGAGGTCATCACACACATGACAGTTGGGGAGGGATGTGCTTTTCTGCAGCTGAGTGCCGTTCCAAAGCAGCAGCTGTGCAACGTTGTTTCACTCACCTTGAACAAGGTCACGCTTGATAAGGATTTTTCCCTTCTTCAAAACTGTAAACGCCTCAGTAAACTCTTTTTGGACGAGTGTTGGGGAGAGAAGGGCGTTCAGATATTTTTACAGGACCTTACCTCCTTGAAGAAGTTGCTTTTACACGTGAGGAGCGATATCCGCGTCTTGAGTAATTCCAACCTCCCTCGCTCGATTGAGGAGTTGTCGCTGAGGTTTATGGACGACTTGGAGGAAATAACACTTCGGTATTTCAGGGCTCTGCGTACTGTCACGGGTCTTGGGCTGCTCAAAAAGCTACGAGCCGTGGACTTCAGTCACACTGCTGTTGACAACGCGTGCTTAAGAGAACTGAGAATGGCGAGTGGTCTCTCTGAGCTCCGACTTGAGGGGTGTCCATGCATAACCGATCTCTCGTCGCTAAGTGGTTCACCAGTACTGAAAACTTTAGTGCTGGGTGGAGACAAAAATTCCGTCGGCGGTGTTTGTGGAGTGACGCAGATGTACTCCAGTTTGGAGAGCATTGACATGAGGCACAGCAGGGATGCCGGACGCTTCACGCGGAGAATCAGCGACAGATACGGCGAGTGCAGCTCGTACCGATGCGGATGCAAAAACATTTGTGACATTACACCACTTGGAAGCATCGGCGGGCTGGAGGCGTTGGATCTTTGTGACTGCACCAACATTGCACATGGGTGGCAGCGATTGTCTCAGCTTAATTACTTGAGGGAACTCCGAGTAGGTGGGGCTGGTATTGACAATATGTTTATCCAAATGTTGGGGACTCATGGGCGTCTTCGGGTGCTCGTGCTTGAATATTGCAATAATATCACTGACATTTCTCCACTTGGGTATATTCATGGTCTCGAAGTGCTCGGTATCTGTGAGTGCATGAGTGTTAAGGGAGGATGGTCATGCTTAGCACGACTGCGTATGCTTAAACAGTTTCATCTTCGTGACTCGAGTACTGGAAACGAGGACCTTAAATCTATTACTGCATGTCAACAGTTGCAGGGGCTCGTGCTCCATCGTTGCAGTAATATCACGGACATTTCACCCCTCAGTGACCTCCAAAGTCTGGTATCGTTGGACATCCGTGAGTGCATGAATATTGTGGAAGGATGGAATTGTTTCATGGGCCTGCGCATGCTGAAAATGCTTCATCTTTTGGAGGCACGCATAAGCAATGACAGTCTTCGTTCGCTTGCCGCATGCACGCAGCTACAGGTGCTTGTGCTTCATCGTTGCAATAATATCACTGACACTTCGCTACTCGGAAGTTTCCAATATCTCCAAGTGCTGGATGTCCGCGAGTGCAGTGGAATATCTCAGGGATGTGCTTACTTGAACAATCTCCCATATTTGAGAGCCATGCAACTCCGTGGGCTGGTCATGGACGGATCTTTTGTGCACAGACTTGCCAACCAAAGGCACATACGAGTACTTGTGCTCCAGCCATGTGTTTTTATTGACGACATTTCCCCACTGCAGCACTTGAGAGAGCTGGAGGTGCTGTCTCTTTGCAATTGCGAGCGCATAGAACGCGGATGGGACGCCCTGGCAGGTCTTGAGAAGCTAAAAGGTTTATACATCTTAAAGGCCCGCTTCGGGAACAGCTTCCTGCATGCTTTGCAGCGCAATATGCATCTTCGCTCTCTTGCACTCTATTCGTGTTCAGGCATCAGTGATATTTCATCTCTTGGTGATGTGCGTGGGCTTGAAATGCTTGACATTGATAATTGTGCTTCTATAAGAGACGGATGGTATGGCTTGGCCAAACTGAAGGGGCTAAAGGAACTCTACTTGCGTCAGGTTAAACTCCCTAGATCACTTGTTTCGGTATTGCGCAGTTGCGAGAGCCTACGCGTGCTTGAGATTTTCGCGTGCAAGCCGGTGTTTTCTGTTTCCCCCTTGGGAACGATAAATGGACTTGAGGTTTTGGTTATTGACAAGTGCAACGCCTCTGCGACTGAGTTAAATAGCCTACTGCAACTCAAGTGCCTCGTGGCGTTGCATCTTTCTAAAGCCGTTCTCAACCGCAGTTTTTTGCAGGGATTAAGAAGTTGCGTACACCTTCAAAGCGTGCGTTTTGACAGGTGCAGGGTTGAAAAGGGTGTGGTGTTCAGGAGCCACCACGGATTGAGTGTGCTGGACTTCACACACCCCAGTAAAAAAAAGGTAAATGCTCACTATCTTTTTTCAGAAGAAAAACCGAGTGAGTTTCGATTGCAAATGATTCATCTGGGTAAAGCTTTTCTGAAGACGCTGAAACGAAACACTCATTTGCGCACTCTTGTGCTTTATCAATGTACCTTTACTAATGTCTCACCTCTCGGAGACATTAAAACTTTGGAGGTGCTGGACCTCGATGGATGCTCACGGATTAAAAAGGGGTTGGGCAAGTTACATAAGCTCGTCAGGCTCAAGACCCTCCGCCTCGCGTCTCGCGGTGTTTGTGACTCGTTCCTAAAAGGTCTTGCCAAACTGAAGCACTTGCGATCACTTTCACTCACCAGATGCGGAATTACTGATGTCTCTGGGCTTGGCTGTATTCATTGGCTTGAGGCGCTGGATCTCAGTTACTGTACAAAGATTACTAAGGGCTGGAAGTGCATTGGAGAGATTAAATCGCTGAAGGAGTTAGCCTTGAGGGGATGTCGAATCCATTATCCCTTGTTCTATGCTTTGGATGGGAGTGATACCCTCCACAAACTGTCACTCAAATATTGCAAGGGGCTTACTGACGTTTACCCACTTGGGGCAATTCACATGCTCGAAGACCTTGATATTCGATATTGTAACGGCATTGAAAAGGGGTGGCATGGCCTTTTGGAGCTAACAAGACTGAAAAAACTGTGGGTTAACGGTGTGGAAACGGATGATGTAATTCTTGGGAAGCTGTGGGCTAATGGAAATGTTATTATACACACAGGTGGGTCATCCGACCAACGTGGAGGTAAGCACAAGTACAGAGGAAGACAAAACGCGGGAAAGAATGAAGGCAGGGGGGAGAAAAAAATGAGTCGAAAGGAGAGAAAGAAACAAAAAGAGAGAGAGCAAAAACGAAGGGAGAAATTGGAAAGACGAAAACAAAAGCGTGCGGAGAAGAAAAAACAAATGGAGAGCCAGACGCAGCAAGCGATCCGGGGCAGCGGCTAAGAAATTTTTTGGTGGTGGAATGCCCACCTCCTCGGAATCCGCAGCGCACCCGGGAATTCGGACATTGCGAGCTGGTGTGTTTTGTGCTTTTTGGAAGTCAGGTTGAAATGTGTTTTATTGATGTGGTGCGTTTGGTTTTTGTTTTTCGCTGGCGTATGAAGCGACACCCAAAACGGCACTGGTGGGTCGGAGTGGATGAGGATTATTTCTTTCCTTCGCACGGCCCTGTTCTTAAAACGTGACAACATTGCTGAGGAAAGTGCGCTGCTCGGCTGCCCGTACAGACGTTCGCCCTATGCAGGCTTGGAGGTGCTATTACGAAAGTGATGTAGCGCGAGTAAACACGTCACGAGAAGCGGGCGAACGAGGAAGATAAGCTGCGATGTGCTGTCGAAATCAGGCGAGACGAAAAATGTATCTACTTTGGGTGCGTACACCTTGCGCTCCATAACTTAAAAAAAAATAAGTTGAGAGGCCCTGTCATGGAAGTTGTGCAGTTTGCTTATAAGGACTGACTTCCTGCCCCCGTCCGCGTAATCCTTACGAAGTGGACATCCCTGCGATGTGGTGTGTTGCCAGCTTCATTATGACTTTGGGTGCTGCTATTGACGTTGCAAACAAACGTGGCCAAGAGGAGTGCCGCTACAGTCAGTGGTTGTGTGGTGCTGTTTATTCTGGCGGTCCGAATCGCTCATTAGTTTTAGTTGCTACCACAGGTCCACTCTCTGCATCTCTGCTGCCGCTGCTATCGAGTCATGTTAAGCTGAGCGGCGTACACATGCAGCAAAGACACCAAATCGCGTGGCGGCCCAACGGCTCTGGACACGAAGAGATTTTTGTTCCGATGGGATGAAACATTATAAAAAATGGCCTCTGTGCACCTTTTAATTGCAGCGGTACCGGTTGAGTGTTAAATGTTTTTTTACCTGTTTTTATTTTTGTTCTTTTCGTTGTTGGTGTGTGTGAACAAGTCACCTCCAACCCACCAGTTGTAAAACGGGAGGGAAGGCAGCCAAAGGGACCGTGTGCTTAAAATGTGCTGGCTTCCTGGAACCAAAATGTGTTGTGTGTATGATCTAAGACGATGTGCGTACGTGTTTATAAGGGAAAGGCGTGACCGGAGTGGCGGTGACCGATAGTGACGTGAACGTCGTGGATAATTTTATGATTTGAGTCGTTGCCATTCGCAGTTTTGAAATTTTTTTTTAAGAAAAAAAAAACAGTAACATCATAAACCACTCTGAGAGTACTTGGGGCGACCTTCTTTCGCCTCATCGCGGCTGTTGTTTCGTAAGCGCTTGCCGTTGACAACTTTACGCTGCACTGAATGATATTTTCTCTTTTCTTTTCGAAGTCAAAGGTTGGAGGCTCGTGATGAGCGTAGTTTTTCTTTGGTGTTTGCATTGAGTCGCGCTAGCTCTCTCCACGGACGTGTCTGCAGATGCGTCTTGTGGCGAGGACCGCGTGCCACGTGTCCTTCATAAACGCGGTATGGAGTAGAGGGGCAGCAGTAGCGCGTGCAGGCCTGATTTACATGGCAGTTGGTCGTATGAGGCGCCTATGTTTACAGCGGATGTCGACAAAGAGAAAAGCGCTTCAATCCGAAAATTAGGCCACGGGGTAGGCCAGTGCTTGTGCAACTTGCAAAAATACACCTTGACCGTTCGTGGGGACCACGTGGTGAGCAGTTCGCTGCACGGGGCCGCTGGTGTGCCCATGTGCCTTCACTTCCTTTGGCTTTGCTGCCAGCTGACAACAGCTGGCTCGCGGAGTTTTCGGTGTTGACCTGTGTTTTACCAGTTGCCAAGCTTCTGTTACATCTTCCCTTCTGCGCATCTGACACAAATTGATTGCCCCTTGACATGCATGCGATTTTCTGTTTAGACATCTTGTGGGCTGTTTATTTGCACGCACATGCAGCATCCGCTTTTTGTGCTGCGAACCGCGCCCTTTTTTTTCTCAGCTTCACTCAGCATGTAATCGTTCAGAACAGTGACGCTTGGCGGTCCCGCGAGGAGGCTAAATAAAAATAATTATGAGCCATGAAATTGGCGCTGGCATCGATCTGTGTGACGCGTTCCACTGGCGCAGTGCAGCGAAGAATCGATAATTTCAAGAAGGCTGCTGTGCCTGTGCCTTGTGCCAGCTCCGTTGGTTGAGTGGGTCGCCGGCAACTAATTGACTTAGTTCCCAATTTTGGCATTATGGATGGCGCTTAGTTGCACAAAATTACCAGGACGCAAGAAAAAAAGAAAAACGTCTCCCGACGGCGTGCGCGACGCCCCTTGTGGTTAAGCTGTCAAAACCTTCGTTCCAGTGATAGCGGCGGTCTTTTTCAGCAGAGAGCTGAATCGAGCTCCAGGCCTGATGAAGGGGTCCATTTTGATGTCCCCACGGTTGTGTGCAGACCGTGCCCGGGATGTGATTCAGAAAAATGGCTTGGCCGATATTGAGCTGTACTGTGGTGCTGCTTTGCGAACATCGCACGGCGTTTTCTGCGTGTAAAATGAGCAGCTCATATTCCTTGCCGCCCTCGATAGAGGTGTGCTGCACCTCCGAAGCAGTGGAACAAATTTAAGGAATATGCATGCAATGAGGCTGCTTTTTCCTGGTTCTGCGGCGGGATGCGTGGCTGGTAATGCACGTGCAGACAATAACGCCCGCACCTGACACCATCGAGTAAACTCTCAATACCGTGATCTGTTCTGAGTGAAGTCCTGGGGGAGAAGAAGTGTCCTGGACGCCCTCCTCAGCGACACTGGCCTAAGCGAAACTACGCTATCGCACTGCGTCCTTGATGTTCAGGCGTCTCGCCAACGACCCTGTGGTGGAGTGGTAAAAGGCAGTGAAGGGGTTGGTTTCGGCGGGCAAGACGAGAATAGGGCTGTAAAATGTCGGAATGGCCCATCGAATGAATGAACTTCACGGGCAAGAAAGGTTAGAAATGCACAGAAATGGTAGGGCGCTCGTCTCACCCGGATCAGCCTATTCACGTTAAGCTTGAGGAAGCTCACTACTGGAAAACGCGTAAAAATGGCACCTACAACACAGCGTGCTCAGGCATGCGTAAATAGGCCCGACAATGTTACGGCGAGTGGCACACCGAAGGCATATTCGGGAGAGCAGCGCCATCGTGCGTGGAAGAGCAAGAAGCATGTGCACGAGAGATGAAACTTCAGCAACAAATCGTGATTCACGTTAGTTCGGTATGCGAGGGTGCACTATGGGCATAACTGCGGGGGGGAAGTGTGAAGAGGGGGACGACTTGATGGAAGCCGCTGCTCATATGCGTTAAGCACATCTGTCTCACTATGCTCCAACGAGGTTTTGGACGAAGACCAAATGCAGTATTTTTACAAGGTGCCTTTGACCAGAGAGCAGCCGAACAGAAAGGGGGAGTGGAGTGATGCTTGGCTACGTGAAGACAAACCGTAGGAAAACACTTGGTCACCCCATCACTGCGTCACATATTGCAGCGTCGTGTGCAACCCGGACGCGGCGTTGGCTGCTTCAATCGACGGAGGGGAAAGCGTGCGGAGGAAGTGGTGCTGTGGAGTAAGTGCAGACTAACCTGTGACTTGTGCACAACGCCTGTGCTCCCGCAGGCATAAAGGGGGAGCCCTTCGGGTAGTGGAGCACGTGCGGGGCCAATGCATCAATGGGATGAAGAAACAAAAAAAAAGCAGAATATCGAGATGGGTACTTCACGATATTTTCAAATTGCAATGTGAAGCGCGTGTGGAAGCGCACCGACATAGGCAAGTGGGTTTTGTACTATATGCCTTTGTGCGGCGATTAATATTTTCATTAATATTTTCTTCTTTTGTTAGGATGTTGGACAGCTGTTGCTTTGCTGCGTCTGAAAGTACACGGAAGTGTAGTAGTTGTCGTTACGTTGGACGCGAGCAATGTGGGATAGTTTTTAGCTCCTTGTACAATTTTACTTTGTTGTTTGTTCACAAACCAAACGAAGCTGAAAACTCTCCAGGGAGATGCCGGCCGCCTTGTCTGCGTAACACGCGCGCGTAGACCAACGGTCAAAATCGCTGTTTTCATGTATTGGGTGATGGCGGGGTCTTTCGTGAGGGCGCTACAGTTACTGATCACACCAGGGTTTTTCTCGCTTTGCTGCTTTTTTATTCCCTCCTGTAGTTGCTGGGAACTTGTTTGGAAGTTTTCACTTCCTCCTCTCGTGTGTGGTCCATCGAAGGGCGTGGCGCAGTTCGTGTGTTTACTGCAAAACAAAACAAAAACAACTGAAACTTTTATTTTTTGCCCCGAGCTCTGGGGCCGTTTCACGTTGACAGAGATGCACTAACAGCTCATTCGGATAACGCCACTACGCTGGCAAGTTAGACTAGATATGTACCGCGCCTTGTGAAGAGTTACAGCTGGTTATTGTGATGGCTTTTGTTTTCACATGTGCAACGGATCTATTTTCTCTGCACACTAGAAAAAAATTTCCAAAGCAAGAAGGAGCGCGCAACATAAAGCATGAACACCCCGTGTTGGATCGTCTTCCTGTTCGCCATTGCGCTATGCAGTGGGGGCGTTTTCCACTCTTCAATCGCTGCTGCGCAAAGTGGTGAAAGTGCACACAAGGCAGCGTGTGAAGTAAGCAACATGTTTCTCAAGATGCAAACGGTGTTTACTGTGTTTGGAACATATACGTCGAAAACGTTTGAGGAAGCCAAAAAACTGTCCGATCGTGCGTGGACGCTCAAAAATACAGGTATCCCAAAGGAAGCAGCCGAAGCAGCTATGGAAACGTCTGGTGACGCGTGGAATGACGCCAAGCGTGCAGATGATGGTGTTAAGAACGCCTTGAAAGACTTGGAGAAGTTCGGAGAGGAGGCAAGACGCGGGACTTATAACTACCTCGACCATGATCAAATTGGTTCGAATTTTGGCAAGTCATTCGGCCCCTGTGAGAACATACAGAATTATTACAAGACAACGGAGGAGCAAGTGCGTGGGAAAATTGGAAGTAACCTGGAAAACGTTGGAAACTGGTCACAAGAAGAGGTAAGCACGTGGAACGAAGAAAAATTGATCGCTACGCGTTTAGGCGGGACCGACAGTCAAGGAAAATACGAGAAACTGAACGAGGATTTTAAAAACTTGGTTAAAAAGCTCAAAACGAACCTTACCGATGCTGCTAAAAATTTGACGTCTGCGTCAACAAAAATTGTAAAAGCGAAGGAGGCTGTTGAGGAGGCCGCGAAGTTGTTTGTCAGTGAAAAGGCTACAGAGTGCCAAAAGATAAATGGGGAAGGCGCTGGCAGTCAGGCAGATGATAAAAAACGTGCGTCGTGTGAGAAGTTCAATGAGAAGCTGAAGGAAATACAGCAGAAGCGAGGCCACAGTGGCGGTGATGCACAAGACGCCGGCGCAGGCAGCACCGCTTCGGGTGGGAGTGTGAAGGGCACTGCTCAAACCGGTGGTGTGGTGGGTGTTGAAGCCGGTGAGGACCTCATGGACCTGGTGGACGCCGTTGGTCCTCTCAGTGATTCCCACAAGAGCACCATGAGCACCACCAACATTGTGCTCGCCACCGTCATCCCAGTTGTTCTTCTGCTGATGTGCGGTGCGCTGTTCGCGGTGCTGCGTGGCCGAACGAAAGAAAAGAAATCCGCTGTTGCGGTCTAATCAACGCCACTGCTCAAGTAAGGTAGGTAAATGTAGAGTGCAGGGGAGCATTTTTCGCTGGGTGTCAGGCATAGCCATATGAACTGCTCTACACACAGCCGTAGGAAATAATTTATTGAGCATAAACTTGTGTTCCATGCGCTTTGGTATGCCCTTCAATTGAATTAAAATAATAAAATTGTCTTAACTAAGCACGCGCACTGGATGGCCGAGACAGTTTCCCGTAGATGAAGTCTTTTATTGCCGCCGTGTGTCCGTTCGTCGGTGTGTGGTGAGCATGGAAGTGTGGATTTGCACGTGACAACGCCACAAGACGGTGTGGAAGGTGACCCGAACCGTCAGCACAACGCTCAGCCCACAGTGTGAGCGTGCCAATTATTATAACTGATGCATTTCTTGAACGATTTTCCTTTTTTCTTTTCCCTCTACGCTGTCTTGTACTGGGGCGACTGAGCGACAAGTGCCGGTTGCTGTTTTGGCAGCTGGCAGCAACAAGTCATGAAGTGATGTCCGTTTGGTGCCGCGGTCAAAGGCACCAGGCGCTGTGCAGAGAAGCGGACTTGTTGATGTCGTCACGCACGGGGTGATGATGATGCTCTCAGTCTGATGTATTTAAATTCATGTTTTCTCTCCCCGAGTGGCATTGCGCCTGTGATAACTTGGGCCTTTTTTTTCTTTTTTTGTGTGGCCCTTCTGTCTCACTTTGCATGGGTGTGTTCGCTCTTGCTGCGTCTGCCAGCGGGCGAACAGCTCTCCCAAACGGCTTCGCGCTTGAATTTGTTTCCATGCCGAACCCTTTTTTCGCGGACAACTGATAGGCTGACGGTTGGAAGATCACAAAACATGGAGGCACGGCAACTGCGAAGGTCGCTGCGCTTTCACGCCCTCCCGCTGCTGCGTGTCACGTCGGAGTGAATTTGAGGGCAGATCAACGCGCATTCAGCGCAAGGAGACCATGCATTTCTCCCTTTCTCTGCTGTGTGCTTGTCGTGGGTCAGAGATCCGTCTGGCAAGTCGCGTGTCCGGTCCGCAGTGTGGGATCGACCTTTGGCCGTGCGAGAGGCCTCTTCCCTCCGTCCGCACAGCGCCTGCCGTCAGCTCGAGGCACAGCGTTGCAGGTGTTTTTGGCGAAACAAGCTGCGTCTTGGCTGGTGCAGTCGCGCGCTGCGGCGTAAATAGAGGCGAGAGGCCCTTCGGTTGGCACCAGCACCGCCATTTTGGCTACTCCAAACGCCGCGCCGCACACCTCACTACCGCAGTGCGCCAGGGACGCTGACGGTGTTCTGTCCATTTGCGAAGCGCCGTCATGCCGCCCCAACATGCTGCCCTCTTGTGGCTGCCGAGGAGCGAGTATGGGACCGCTTGCCGCGCACTAGCTAATTAGCAAAAGCGCGCGGAGCCACGCAGCCCGGCAATGTTAGTGCGTGGCTGCTTTTCGTGACGCCTTCGGCTTGGCGGAAGAAGTGGCACATGGACCGTTGCTCGGTTTCTGCTCGGACACTTTTTTCTTTGAGGGCGTGATAAGAAACGAAGCGCCTGGCTTCGTGTGAGTGCGTGTCTGCCGCGTCCCCTGCGCGACGCGCCTCGCGAGAGTGGCGGGTGGAGTGGCGGCGCGAACGGGAGCTGGCGGTGAATGTGCCTTTTGTCTGTTGCACTTTGGTGCCGGCTGGCGGTGCAGTGTACGGTCCCCCTCAACGTGCCTCGCCACCCACGCCCGGCTGAGCAGGTGGAAACTAATGAGCTGCGGGCGGTTTTGGAGGCTGTAACGTGCTGTGGAGTGCTGGGGAGACTGCTCGCGTGCAAGCGTGGCGCATCGTATGTGCGTGTGCGTGCTTGTGGGAGCTGACGCGTGAGTGCACGCGCGCGTCCCTGTCCCAAAGCATCAGTGTTTCCGCCACGCTGCGGTTCGCACTTTGGCGGCGCTGCACATCCAGCACCCGTCCCATTCCACGGGCCAGCGCTCGACAACACACTTTCCTTCACGCGACGCCACCGGGCACGGTCGCGTGTCTGTCAAACTCATTACCGCTCTTCCACACTGCCTGCGCGAAACTGGAGGCTTGTAAAGAGCGTGAAGTGACCAACAGGAAAGCCTTCTCGCACGTGGTTGTCGTTCTGCGTCAAGACTGCTGGCGGTGTGCTGGCTGGCGACGCTGCTCGTTGCCTCCGTGGATTCGGCGCGTTGGCCTGGTGGCTTTGGGAAGTCGTTCCACGAGGAAACGATCAGCAGCCTATGCCTGCTTTCGCGTATAATGAAGTGCGTGAACGAGACGCTCCTGGGGAGCCCCGGCAGGACCACTGAGCAGCAGGACAAATCGCGGGCCCTGCTGAAGTCGATGCTCGCAGACTCGGACCGGCTGGAGCAGCTGTTGAAGAGCCCGAGCGGCCCCCTGTTGGACCAGGAGTTTCTAAAGCGAGTCAAGTCGAAGTTTGACGAGCTGAAGAGGTACCAGGAGCTGTTCGACGGCTTGGGCGAGCGTGTCGGGGTGATCAAGAACGGCACCCGTGTTGGCAGAAGGGTTGTGGACAAGATCGAAGCGGCCGACCTCATTGCTGGGCTGATACTGTGCGTAGGTGACGGCAACAGCACGCGGATTCACAGGGCGAACATCTCAGACTGCACACACATCGATAAACCTGTTTTGAAACCCCCGCTAAGGTGCCCCGAATTGAATCTGCCAACGGAGGTGCCTAGACCAGGTGCAATCAAGGCAACAAACCGCAGCCTCACGTCGGAGTACAGGCCAATAACCTGCGCCTTCAGCCACTACGGCGTGGGCCTCAGAGTTGGCTATTATCCTGATCATTCGGGATCAATGGACATTAACGTGTCGTGGTCGGATAACAGCGTGCCCATACCTTACGGCGATATTGAGGAGTACACCAAGGTCGATGATGCAGTTACTCACGCCAACGGTGTTTTTGACCGGATTCGGAGTCTGGCAGAGGAGGTGTCTGAGATCCGGGAGCAGGTGGGCGGGAGCACGACACTCTCACTGGGTTGGCCACTGATGTTTCTGCTCGCGACGTCCTCGTCGCTGTGGAGTGCCACTGGGCCGCACTGACATTGTGCGCGCACTGTGATGCAATGATAAAGGAAACTGAGGAACGTTGTTGAAGCTTCCAGAGACTGGATGGCGCATTGAAGGATGGTGTGGCTTGTGCCTGTGAGTCGTTGCGTGCAATAACTGTTTGACTAATTTTCCACCTTGCTGCCCTTTCTAATTGCACGAGTTCCGTGATCGCGTTTCACTTGCAGCGACCGTCCGTCGTGTTTTTCCCTCCCCCTGCACTTGTGTCGGTGAGAGTTTCATGCTGCTTCACTTTGGCAAAGTGCGAAGGCCTGCGATAGCGTGCAGCGTGTTGCACGAGGTGTGCCTTTGACCTTGCGTTGCTCTGTCTGGACCGCCTTCTCCCTTCTTTGCTTTGGCCGCGCCGCAAGGAGCATTAGTCGCGAAATTAGCGCTCTGCCGCGCAGCGGAGTGTGTGCCGAGTACTGCTGCGCTCTGCACGTCGCTTGGTGGGTGCCGCCATGTCGTGTTGCGAAGAAGTGGAGTGCTTGTGCCCGTGCATGTCGTGTGGCGTCAGAAGTGCCATTCGCGCCTGCATGTGTTTGGCTTTGCCAGCTGCATATTGTCGGGCTGCCTGTGTTTCGTGATGTCTCGATTTTGTGGACAGGCCTTTTACCGTTCCAAGTGCACTTCGAGCATGCAGCACTGACTGGCGGTGACGGCGCCTTCGCAGCAGCACCGCGGATTGCGTGAATGGGACGCTGTGGACTCGCAGCCGTCCGCTTTGCGACGCAGATGCGAACAGCAACTGCGCAAGCGGAACACTTCAGACCTTCCGGCCGCCATCGTAGAATGGCTGCCAGCAGCATTGCCAACTGCCGCGTCACCCGCATGGGAGACCGTATTAGTGAAACTCTTCCCCGCTTTGACCTGACATGCATAGGACATTCCGCACAGCCACAGCGGAAGGCTGACAAGCGGAGACGCATCGTTCATTCTTTGCGGACCATGGCCCCAATGCGCATTCGTGTTTTCATGTGTGTGTTTCGTCGGCGAAGGCACGCCGGACGCAAAGGATGCAACTCTCCCGTGGCAATGCAGCGACTACCGCACCATGGCGGGCATCGCCGGTGGGAGCTACGCGTGCAGGTGCTAGCCCGTGTCGTCGTCTATGGCACGGTCTCTGAAGCGCCGCGGCATGCTGTGCTGCAGTGTTCTTATTTCTGCTGTTTGCGTGCGCGATGCTTCGGCGCACTCACCTACTTCAGCACAGTCTCTCCAACTTTCAGGCTCAGTGGGTTCGTTTCCCGTGCGCCGAATAGCGTACACTCAGTCTTCACCGGAGACACCTCCATGCAGTAATCCGCCGACCAATTCGTGATGCAGTCCAATCCTTGCTGAATGGTCTGCGGGATTTCGCTCAGATCAGCGCTCGTGCACACTATTTTGAGGTCGTCCGCGAAGAAACCATGTTGCTGCACAGGGATGCAGTTCAGCCGCCTGCTCAGCGAGTCTTCCGTGACAATGAACGGGAGTGGTCCCAGCACCGAGCCACGAAGAACACCACGGGTGAGGCTTGTATCCTCCGACGTCGTGTTGTTCACCCGCACCTGCGCCGCGTGCTCCTGCAGAAAGCCCGCGCTCCACACCTACAAATGCCTCCCAACGCCAAGTGGCAGAAGCTCCTTGACAATGCAGTCATGGTCAACTGAATCGAAGGCACGCGCGTAGTTAGTGAACAAGCTGCCGTCTTCTCGCCATCCTTCCTTCGCCAGGCTGCACTCGTCACCTGCATGAGCGTGCCCAGCGTCGATCGCGCCGGCCTGAACCCTGGCCGCTGTGGCTTCAGTTTGTCCTCGATGCAATCCCTAACGCCGCGCACCGCAATGCGCTCCATTAGCTTGCGCAGCGTACTCGTAAGCGTCACCGGCCAAAAGGACGCCACACTGTTCGCTGGCTTGTTCGGCTTCAGCAGCGGTACTATGATCCCTTGCCTCCACTTGGCTGGCACCTGCCCCGTGCGCAGGCTGCAGTTAAACAGTCGCAGCACGCACTTCATTGCTGCCCTGCCAAGCTGGCTCAGTTCCTCGCAGCGGGCATTGTCATCGCCTGGTGCCGTGCTGGAGGACAGCTCACGCAGCGCAACTTCTAGCTCTGCCTCGGTGATGTGTCGGAACGTGCTTCGTCTGGTGCTCGGTATCTTCATTTCTGGTGCGTGTAGTGCCTTCGTTGACCTGGCCATGTGGATGTTGGCCAATGCTTGCGCCTGTTGGCGCTTGGTCAGCGGATGGCCATCCACCACCAGCACCGGCGACGTCAGCGGTCGCGGCGCGTATATCGACTTTGCCAGGTTCAAGCTCACCGACTCTGTGGCCGAAAACTTCGACGCATTCTCCTTCCACCGAGCCAGCGCCGTGTCAGCGAGCACCTTCCTCCGCCAGCGAATCAGCGCGTCCCGCTTCCGCTCGTTCTTGCACTCCTGAACCATCTTGTCCAACTTCGTCAGCTTCGGCGTCCAAAGGGGTGGCGCCACACCCTCGCCGTTGGGAAATGTCCTCTTTGCAGTTGTCTGGATGCCTCTCGTCACCGCCTCGTTCAGCACATCCGCGCCCTTGGCTGACCTCTTCATTCCTCGGAATATAAACTTGTCACTCAGTTTTCTAAATTCGTTAAGCCTCGCTCTGTTCCACGCGTACGGTGCACGGGGGTGTTTGGAGGGAGCAATTACGCACAGGCTGGTACCCACGAACACATCGAACGTGATCCAGTAGTGATCACTGTCCGGGCTCAGTGTGGACTTCCAGTTAGAGGTCTAGCAGTCTCTGCACAACCTGACTTCCGGTGACGAGAGTGCTGCCGTGCCCGGCTGTCTCAAGCTAGACCCTCTTTTTCCGGTAGGTCGTGGTCAAAAAGGTTTTTTCCCCTTTTGTCCGCGCTTTGCAGTTCGTCTCCATCCGATTAAGCCACTCAGAGATAACCGATGAAAAGCATGTTTGAAATCATATCACCGGTACTCTCCTCGTTCGAAGGACAGTTGAACCTCAGTTTCCTGGCGTTGTACTGCAGATGCATTGTATTTTGACGGTTTCGTCGGCTTTTGGAGGGCCAGTCGAACCTAATGTCTGTTATGTTCTTCCCTCCGCTGTTCAGGAAAACGATCAGGTAGCGAAGGTGCTTTTTGCGAAGGCAGACAAATAGGTCACCCTATTTTGTACTGTCGTTTGCATCTCGTCTCAAGACCATGGTGCCTCGTGTTTCGACTATGCCTCCCCTTTCCCTTTCTTTTTTCTCACTATAACACCTTGCACGTTCGTTCCTTGCCTTGAGATGTAAAAATGTACTAGCAAACATGTCCTTTGCAACCACGTGAATAAGGCGGGCTCTACCCTTTTGGTTGTTCCATATCCTCTTTTTTTCGTTCCGGGACGCCGTTTCTTGGTCGCGAAAATGTTGTCACACAGGCCGCTTCTGGCCGGATGCGTGCGCGTGCTCCCTGACTGCCCAGAAACTGCAAAGCGCGAATGACCCTCACGTTTCTGAGGAATGCCATATGAGCGGTGTCTTTCTTTGATCCGCAGGTTGTAGGTGTCGACCTCACAAAACAAGGCACAACGACCGTTTTCACGTGTAAACAAGAAATCCCCTTGTCACTGAATTTCCCTTTTTTCTCAGTTGTCCTTTTCATGTGCAAAAAAGTCTGACGAGACGGCGACGGAAGGTTCCATCGTTGCCACAACAAAGCCGGCAGATGGAGAAGGAACAGATGACGAATCACCGACGCTTCCGGCCTTTCCGGACACACGAGAACAAGTCTTCTTATTCGGCCTGGAAGGCTCGCCTTCCGCCTCAAAGACGGGGCCTTATTCGAGTTATTTTCATGCATATTATCCAGTCCTGCTTTCGGCGCTAACATTGCTAACGCGATCTCCCTTTTGTGCAATCGCTGGTTCAGCGGATGCGCCCCTGTCTAAAAAACTCCATTTATTTTATGTCGCTCATGGCCGTTTTCAAAAGCCGACCACGATAACCCTCAGCAACAAGGCGTTTAGCCGGTTTCGTATTTCTCTGGTTTGTTCTCCCCTCCTTTCTCACCGCTCGCTGTATTGACAAGAAAAGGTCGCATAGCCTTTTCTCTCCTACCTTATGCTTTTTTGTCAGAATGGCACACCATCCCCGGCTCTGCCCAATGCCGCTAGGGCACTACGCGCGGTTTCGTTCCATTTTTTCTCTTTGCCGCAATTGGGTGATGTGAAGGAAAGCTTGGCTGCCCCTAAAAACGCTTCGGAGGCTTTTATCGCTGAGCACTGTGCGTGAAATGTTGTTGCTTCGGCCTTTGCCGGCAGGGCGCGTGCCATTTTGCGTGGTTGTTGTGAATCGCCCCGTGCGCCCAAATTCATGCCACCTGCCAATATCGCTGTAGCACGCGACGTGCGGCAGTGTGCGTTTACTCACACAAGCTGGTGCTGCGTGCAAGGAGTTTCTGACTTGGCGACCTCCTCGGTAAAGGTGGCGGTGCTTGGTTGATCGCTGGGTTCTTTCACTGAAGTGCCGCCAATAAATGAGGCGTGTCGCAATAAAGCGGCACAGGCCATGTGCATTTGATTCACCTCTCTTTTACACAAAAACGCTGTAACTTCCCTGTGCTAGCCGCTGCTGTGGCGAGGCCTGCCGCACGTTTCTGTGCTCTTGTGCTCGATGATGATGCTCGCTTTTGTTCATTTGCTACTTTTTCTTCCCCTTCCTCTTTCTTGTGTCTGTGGTGCGCTTCGCCGCGCGACCTGCTACTGAGTGTGTGACTCCGACTAAGCCACGTGCCGCATCATTCCCAAGTCATCATGGAGCTTTTGGCTAACGCTCTGGCGTTTGCTCTGCTGCTGCTTGCAGGGGCGCCGTCTGTTTCATCCGATCCAAGTGCAGGTGACAAGGTCAGCTGCACACTGACTGGCGAAAATAACAAGTGGAACTGCACAAAAAGCGACGCAAATTGCAGTTCTGATTCTAAGAGTTGGAAGGATGTAATAGCAAAAATGAAGATGACCTCTAACTGCAAAACCTTGTTATGCGACACCGCTTGCAGTACGTGCAACTGCACTCAGTGGGAAGAGTTTTTTTATAAAATTCAAGACACAAAGTGGTCTCCCTCGATAAAAAGGGAAGTGAATTGTACAGGCATCTTGCAGCGCGTTCAGACAGATTGCAAGCATGCCTCGTGCAGTATTGCCTCAGCGGCTTTGGAGGGGTTGGAGAGCAGCAAGTGCAAGAGCTGCAAGTGTGTCAATCCTGAGGGGAAGGAAGTGTTGGCGGAAGAGCATGTGGATGTTCCCGCGCCTCAACCGCCTAAAGTACAGCCACAGGCACAGCCCCCTGAGCAAGTGCCACCGCAGGCGCATCAACCGGTAACGGAGCCAGACCCAACAGATATACCTGCCGCTAAGGAACCCCAAAAAACCTCGCCTGAGGTACTGAAGTCTGCAGGTGAGACCGGTGAGAATGAAGCTAAGAAAAGTGAACCAGGCGCAAATCCGACGGCAGTCCAGGAATTCGGCACGACGCGTGCCTCTGGCACTGTCTGCAGTGGGGTCGTCGCTCTTCATATTGCTGTGGTCTCGGCGCGCGCCTTAGCGCGATAAGCTGTGTGGCACGCCGAAAATGCCTCATATGTACATACATATTTTTGTCTCGTTTTTTGTAGCGCCTGAGTGTGCCGCCCTCCCCACCATCAGTAATTTGTGTCATTAATCACTGTGTTGTCGCCCCTTGGCGCTCTTATTAAGTTCGCACATTGCCTCGTAGCGGTGCGCCTGTTTGTCTGTTTCGAATGCCTGCACTTGTGGGCAGGATATCCTGACCGGGCCGTGTGCCGGGCCACCACGCCACCCCTCACCGCCCCTGCGCGGCTCAATAAGCTTTCCTGTGTGATGCTGGTCTACGACCCTGTGCTTTACTGCTTTCCTTTAAGCGCCTTAGTTCTGCCGCTTGTCACTGTGTGCCCACAAGTTGCCTCACTATTGTCTGCATCGCGTCACTTTGCTTCTGTTGTTTTTATATTTACTAGACGGATCGGCAAAGGAAAGGTGTGTATGCATACTTGCACAGTCACACATTTTATCAGCAGTGTTGGCTTTGTGCTCACGTTGAGGTGTGCGCCCGTCTTGTGTCTTCGGCCGACACGCATTGGAGTAAGCGAGTTGCCGCTGGCGTGCTGTTGTTTCAGGAGGCGGCAGTGGTCGCGCTGATCGGCTCACAGCGACCGGCGTGAGCCTGCGCAGCGTTACCTTCGCCTCTCGGGTGAAGTGTGCTGCCCTTACGCCTTCAAGCCCGTGCAGGTCCGTTGTGGAGAGCGGCAGAGGGCCCCTTCTGCTTGCGAGCAGTACTGCCAAACAGAACGCGTGGCGCACTTCTCGCAAGGAACCATGGAGAGCGACTATGGCTTTGGATCCCGAGAAACTTGCCCTTACGACGGCGCGCCGCGCAAGAAGGCCCACATCATTGGCCTACTTGGCCCAAGGCGCAACTCTCTACATTTGTGTAGGGAGTCGGGCTGTCACGCGCTGTTTGCTTTTGCGTCAATGGTCAGTGGGATTATCCGCCGCTACTCGAAGAATACTGTCGCAGCACTGCCAGTCCACCTTCTGCACATTTCTGCTGGCGCTCTTTATGGAACGGAGTTAAGCGCTGGCCGACGTGCCATAGGAGCCTGCTAGCTAAGCGCAAGGTGAACAACAAAAACTGACAGCGGTAGTGGGACAAAGAACGAACTGCTCACTTAGCGTCAGCCTGCCGAGGAACAGATGCACCATTGCGCATGGATGCATTCTAGTCTCGAGCATGCAGCGCTTTATTGCGTGGCACGTGCCTGTGACGCACAACTGCCCATCTTGATCAAATTCTCTCGCACGCATAAAGATCCAGCCGCACTATGAGCCAAATCCTCGTCCCATTGCCATTCGATGCCTTGCGGCTTCATGCGGCACCTTCCAACAGTGCTGGCTATGTTTGTTCGTGCGCTTCCGTTTCGTGCCTTTTCCTCTTGGGTGCTTCTCAGTCGGTTCTTCAGCCGCGAGTTGCTGATGTTTCCTCAACAGTTTTCTTCAAGTAGAATCTTCCACCTTCAGTTCACTGCACAGTGGTGCGCAAACCTGGTTGTTGTGTGTGGTTTTTTTATCAGCCGTCGAAGCGGCTGGACATTTCTTTACGCGCGTCCTTTTGGGTGGTCGCCGAGGACTGGATTCGAGGGAGATTTGGAAAAACAGGTCTCGTTATGTTGTCGGCTGGTCGGCTCTTCACCTGCCGCTGCCACCCGCTGAATCGCACGGCGTTGCCACGCTTCTGAACGCAGTGCGTTTGCAACCTCTTCTGCCGTGGGTGGTGCAGCGCCCGTCAAATTGCGTTGTTTGCTCTTACGTTCGAATGCCAACCAGGATCTGCTTCGCGTGCCGTCACGTTACTCACGCGCGTGCTTTTGCGATGGCATTTCTTTAATTTTCTTTCCTTTGTGTGCGTGTTAGTCTGCACTCGCGGTTTTTGTCTCCTCCCACCTTGTGCCTCGGTCATGCAAGGTGCACTGTACGGAGGAAGCTTCGTGTCCCCTTCCGTGGTCAGTTTTAGCGAAGGTGGGGAAACTGGTGCCGCGTGCGAGGTTGCGGAGTCGGGAATTCGTTTGCACGATGGCCATGCGGCACCGGCGACTGCCAGCGGTGGAGTGAAGGGTTAGTGAAACGTTGAAGTATGGTGTAGCAAAGCTGAAGGGGAGGCCGTGCGTTGCTTTTGCTGCCCCGGCGGGAGGGAAAGCCCTTCGCTCGTCCCCCTCAGCCAAAAATACGCTGTGTGCGTCAAGGAAAAAAAGGCGGGCCATGCCCCTGGTCAGGATGGAACCTGATTGCGCCAGCCGTTGGGGAGGCAGTTCACTTGGATCGTTCCACGGTGATCGCGTAACACGTGGTGATGTTCTGGCTGTGGGTAGGGGGCGTCCGGACGTCCCGCAGGCGCGGAGACAGGAGTAAAAAACGCGGCGGGACGATTGGACAGCAAAAGTTCCAGGCGTTACCCCTAGCCTCCTGATCGATGGTCCGTCGCACCGGTTTACGTTCAAGCCGCGCATTGGGGCCTTCTCGATTGCCGACAAGGTGGACCTAATTGGCGCTGCCACGGTCAATTAGATCGGGATGATTGAGAGTCCCTCCCAAGTAGGTCGCACGAGACGGGCCTTGAAATTATTGTCGCTGGCGGAATGTCGGTGTGTGCGAGAGATCTGCCCTTTTCGGCGGAGTTTAGTGCGGAAGTAACATTTAAGAAAAGGAGCCAGAGAGCGAAGGAAATGAGAGACCGTGCAGCCGTAAGGGAGAAAAAATGAGTAAGGTGACGCACATTAAGAAGATCCCGCTGACAAGTAATAAAGTATGCGCAATCCATGGTAATTCCGCGGTGCCGCGGAAAACGAAGTTGGCACAGCGCGAACGGTCAGAACACGAGACAATATATTGACAATGAACTGATTAAGGTGGGCGCCGGGGCAGCACCAGAGAATTCACTTGCAGACACGGAAATATTGTGCGTGCCCATGGCTGTATGCTAGGAATGACATAACGTGGTTTTGCTTTTGTGCCTCGCCGTTGCAGTGTCCCTGGTCGTGCAAAAGGTGTAGCGTGTGTTCCGAACTCTCTAAGACAGTCAAAGTCGCACTTGTGTCCTGATCGCGTTTGTAATTCCACAAAAGGATTTACTCAGCGACACCTTCAAGCTCCCCAACGAATCGGCTAGCGCCGACGGAGATGGCACAAAAGAAGACAATGAGCGCGGGGTTGCTACACATGATATTGCCCTGTACCTTGTCATCTTGGTTGGCTTATGTCCAACTTTTTGCGCGTACTTTCTTCTCTGTGCATCTTCGTCCCAATAGCTGTGCTGTGATTTTCAGTGGCTGCTCCATCTCTCCGTGTTCATCCGTCCTCTTCGAAGATTTTCGTTTGCTCCCCGTGTACATTGCTCACATAAGTTGCTTCGTTTGCATAAGTTTTTTGTGTTGGTTTCCCGGATCAAACTGTAGCATTTATTTGCTGCCTCACGTTACCTTACTTTTATTTGCTAATCACAACACCAACAGCATTTGCAGCATGTTGTTTTCATTTCAGCCATGCCTGTCGTACGTGTTTCAGCGCTGAGTTGTGTCAGGCGAACCGTACCATCCCAGCACAAGATTTCGGCACCTTCACATCGGTTTTACTCAGCACAGCTTTGTCGCTTGCGGAGTACTTTCATTTTTTATTTTTTCCTGTCAGGAAAAGAGGGGAGAAGTCATAGAGGCGCGTATGCTCGCCCGCCACTGTGGGCAGAATTTTTTTACACATTCACTGCACTTTTTGGCTTGCTTTATTCTTTATAACGCGTCATCCCCGAGCATTAACCCACGGCGTCCCTATTTGACACTTATGGATCCGTCTTATTCTCTGAGCTCTCGAGGTGTTGCGCCGAAGCCCTCGATCGTGATTGTCACAGCATTTCGGAGTCGCCAGGCGTTCCCCGGCGCTTCATACTGAGCTGGGCCGCTTGTCGGCTTCATTGAGCCAAAATCACTACCCGTGCAGAGCGTGCGAATCACACACATGTGTTTAGTACTGTCTATCTCAACTCAGTCAACGCCGCGACACGCCTGCGTGGTGTGCGTTCGAGCATCCGTTTGCCCACTAGCAGGAAAGCCAATTTGCCTTGTCACCACCTCCGGTCTCGCAGTAGCCAGAAAACCGTTATTGATAGCCAATCCTTTAGGTGTCGAACTCTTTCGACAACTGCACTTCACGAGTTGAGTGTCCGTGCCACGAAGTGGGAAGCATTGTTCTCTCAGACGGCTCGGCGGTGAGCATGGAACGATGTGGGCCATGGAGTGGGCCACTAATTTGGCCTCAAACCCTTTCCGGTTCCGGGAAAGTTACGCTGAATAATACAAAGGCCTCCTCATACCCACTACGTGGCAAACAAGTGTGGCTTCGCGCCCTATGCGTTGCAGACGCGTTCGTGCGAATTCCAAATCAGTCCGAGCGCGAATTCCTTGCAGAAATAAACGGAAGTCCGCTGAGCGAGCCCCTTGGAAGTGTAATGGGACAGCGTAAAAGGACCAAAGGTGGCGCAAAGCCCACAAAGCACAAAGAAAACAAAAGGTAACAACCTTCCACGGACTCGGCGGCAGGTTGATGCTGTTAGTGCTGCTTGAAAGACTTTGAGTGCAGGCCCAAGTTTCTGTGCATTAGCGGTTCAGGCTCCTGACACTCTCTTCTTGTAACTTGCTACTCCACGTTTTTTGTTGAACCACCATCCGCGGCAATTGATTGGAATTTCAGAGCGGTCATCTTTCTCCTTGTGGCCTGATTGAGCCTAACAAGCTTCTTTTTTTTTCATTGTGGACGTGGGCATCAAAATGGGATGGACTCCAGTGAAATCGCAGTCACTGCGTCCTGGAATTGGCGCTTGAGTGGGTTGGCATCCGAAAAATAAATCGTCGAGGCCTCATCGTCCTAACTGCACTGTCATATATACCTGTGTGGTTTTTCAGTAGTTCTTTGTGATTTTCCAGTCGTCCTTGTACTATTTTCACGCTTTCCTTTTTTGCATTAACTGGTCTCGAGATCCTATCCTTGCTTCGCCCAGTGGAACATTGAAGCAGATTGCCTCGTCTGTTGAGTCGGCTCCCAGGACACGTTTCCGCACGGCTCTTGCAGGGCACACCCAAATCAGCTTCGCTGCCGCAGAGGGGAGGTAGGCGGTATCCATCACTGCGGGCGAGCGATGCCTCTTTACGGCTCGAGCAGGCCTCAATTTTGGTTCATGAGGTGTGGGGGAAGATGGACTCTCTAGCTTGAAGAGTTCCTTCACGAAGCTGGCAAGTTGAGCACTGAAGAACGACTCCCCGCCCTTCAGTGTTTCCAGTCCGCGCTTCTTCCTTAGCTCTCGAAAGCTTGGGCACTCCAGGAGGTGCGCCACAGACTCCTTGCACTCCACCTTCAGCGAGTTGTGCCTTTCCTCCCGTCACGGTTGGCCGTGCTTCGCCTGCAGGTGCCGCAGCAGCCGCCTGTAGCGGCACTCCTCGCTGCAAATGGGGCACGCTGCTGTGACAGGCTGCTCCGCCACGTTCGCGCCTTCCGAGTTTATGATAGAGGTTGCTTCGCACTTGTGCCTGGTAAGCCATGCCTTGCTCTTGAGGATGTGATGGCACTGCTGGCATACACATTCCTTCTGCTCCTCCTGCACCGCCTCGCCGTCGCTGCCGAGTGTGTCCTCAGCCTCCGTGGTGCCACTCAATAGCTGCTTCTCCGCGTGTTTCTGCACCATTCGCTTCCGCAGCCACGCGTGTGCGGCGCACTTCTTCGCACACCAGCGGCGCTGGAGCGCGTTGTCATCGTCGGTTGTGTCTTCTTCCCTGCGTATTTTAGGACGTTCCTCAACAGTCGGCACCACATCCGGAGGGTGCTGTCCCACATGCTCCACCAGTAGCCCGTGCCGCTTAAAGGCATAGCCGCACACGTGACAGGCGTATCCATTCTTGTACGTCAGCGCTGCACGCCTCGCTTCCTTGACCAGTGCCAATGCACAATCCCTCTCCAGACTATGAATCTTCACTAGTCGTGCAACGCCTGCCTGCCGACGCGGACGCACCATGATACACAACGGGCAGATGATCGGGTCAACCTTCCTAGTCGCTACCCCAAGGTCAGGTGCGCTCGCGCTGACTGCTACTGACCTCACCGAAGGGTGTTCCTCTGCTGCATCACTCCCAGCGTCCTGCGTGCTGCACCATCTGCACTCAAGGCGGTCCGTCTTGCGTGTGAGCACTCTGTGTAGACACCCGAAATGCTTCGATGCGCCCGTTCCGAACTGTGCCAGCAGCGATTCGCCCAGACGATCTAGCTTGGAGTGCTTTGGTGCTGGCCGAACGCGATCGAGCAGCACACTGTGATGCGTGCGTGGCACTCGACCCTCCTCAAAGGCCCTGTACGTCTCGTTCCGCACCTTCCCCTTTACCCCAGCGACGATATCAGTGGCCCACGCCGGACGCGACTGAGGCTTTGTGTGGCCGTGCTCAGCTGCCTTGTCTGCCGCCTCGTTGCGTGGCACTCCACAGACCGAGAACACGAACTGAAAGTTGACAGACACCCGGAGCCGCACAATGCGCAGGATGAGATCCGAGTTAGTCCCGAAATCACCCTCCACCACTGCAGGGCCGGTGCTCAGCTCCATCAGCAGTGACAGTGAGTCCGTGAATGCCACCACTCGCGTCCTGTGTGTCTTGTTCAGCCCAATGACATCCACAAGCCTCTTCAGCCCAGCCTCCATTGCCACACACTCTGCGCGATAGCTGCAGGCAAGCGACTCAGCGCCCAGCACCACCTTCTCACGCCAACCCTCCTTCGGGCGCACCAGCGCTCCGGCTCCTGACGGGACATCCATCACTACTGACCCGTGCGTCTACACCCGATAGTCAAAAGTTTCTTAACCGTTTCACGCGTCGCATGGTGTGCACCTTCCCACTTGTACGTGCGGTGTCACACAGCCACAGGGTCGAGGGCCATGAAGGCATACACGGTAAGCAGGATTGGCGCGAACCTCAACAGCCGTGGCACTCATCCATTGTGGTCGCGATGCAGCACATCACTCGCCCAAGCGCATTTTCTCGCTTATAGTGACGTGGATGATTTTAAAGCCAACACAGCCAGCTATGTGCATCAGTGGACTGCACCCAACGCGTAGCGTGCACTTGGTCGTGTCTTGTCCCACAGCAAGAACCGCTGGTGTAGCCACGCACATTCGTGCTTCGCGTGATCACGCGATGTCGTCAGTGCGCAAAACGAGTTGCAGCACCACTACAAGCAAAGAAAGCAGGTCTCGGAGGCACGCGCACCGTACCGCACAGCGCAACAAGCCGAACCATGTGAGTCACAGTACACACGCAGGGAAGGGCGATCACATCCACCATGGCGGTGCTTGCCGTTGCTGGTCTCAAAGCGCGCTCAGCACGAAGGTGGCCTGCATACTTGGTGTTGTCCTTGGGAGAAAAGACGTGAAATAGACAAGAGAGATTGGACAGACCGTTTTGCCGCAGGAGCGATTGAGTCACCGCAGAAAGCAGGTGCGTGGAATACGTCAGCACAGCGTGGGGAAATTGGACATGGTGACAATGCACAAGCATGAAGCATCTTCACACGCGACTCCAATGTTATTCGTAGGTAAGTTGAGTGAGCATGCACCACGCGCCGTATAGCGATGCGGAACAAAGCATCTCAAACAAAAGCCGCGGAATACAGCACGTGCGTGGTGGTCGATGCCTTCGGTGTGTGGCGCGTTATCGGCCTGCACAACCCGCGAAACTACCGCAGGCCACGGCACGTGAAAAAAGAGGATAGAGCAGACATTAATACAAAAACAAACGCTTAGCAAAAGACGAAGCAGCACGTGGGAGACGTTGAACAACACGGTGCACAGCTACACCAACCCCCTGCGTGCTTTCAGCCTCACTCGTCAACACTGCAGCTACACGCCACTGGTGTGCTGCAAAGTCAGTGCAGGGCAGACGCACATCTTTAATAATAAAAAATAAAACTAAACCAATCAAACACGGAGAACCGACCATTTACCCGTTAGTCTTCGCTGTGAGACAAAAACGTCTTCACTAGTTGGCACAAGTGACTGAGGGAAACGCATATGGCCCATCAGAGTAACTGCAAGCTGTTTGTTATCCTAGACGGAGCGGTATGGCCGTGGCACTACACACGAGCCACGCGCACACGCGGCTACACGGGAGGCGTGCATACAAAAAATAACTCCCACACTGCTGAATAGTGACCTAGTCGCGTGGCGTGCTGTGAGGCACCATCTGACTCATCAGCACTGGAACAATACAAAGCAGCGTCACAAACACGGGGCACGCGATGTCAACAACATGAACACCACAGGCATCAGTCGCTGTCTTCAACCACGGTAACACCCTTCTCTCGCATGGTGGAGTAAACACAACATGGAAAAAACACGCGGGTAGTGGATATGTGGCGCAAAAATGGCAATTCGTCGAGGCACTCAAAACCATATTCAATATTTCGGTCCCTAACAAGTAAAAGCTTCTCCAATCGCCTCATCTTCCGTATGAAAGACAGATCGGTGAGGCGATCGCAGTACAAAATGTCCAAGCACTCAAGAACATTACATTCAGGTATTTTGAAAGACTTACTAGTCACACCGCAGTTTGACAATTTGAGGTGACGCAGAAAGGGAGGGATGCCAATCACACCCCCTGGCGATAAGACGAAAAATTCAATGTGCAGCTCCTCCAGCGACTTCACATCCTCCAGGGGAAGGAGGTCGGTTGGATGTGGAGACAATGACAAGGAAAGCTTCACTATGGCGCATTTCGATAAAGACTTCATACTACAAGTAAACCACAAGCTGTTGAGCGAAAAAGTGCGCAAATGAGGCAATTGTGACAGCTCGTCAAAGCCGATGCACAACATATCAACGTAAAGCTCAAGCTCGACAAGTGTCTGCATCTTTTTTATGAAAGACAGCGTGATGTTTGATACATCAATGCGGCGTAAATTCAGCTTTGTAAGGCCAGAGGGAAGTGCTGAGACGTGCTCCTCATGTTTAAAATAATTTACTTTTCCCAACGATAGCCCACGCAGGTTTTGGAGGCGAGAGAAGTCGTACTTTTTAGATAATGCTCTGCCACTGTTGAGGAAATACAACTCCTCCAGTGTCGTTATCCCAAGGATTGGCGTGATGTCGGTGATGCTCCAGCATGAAGACAAGTCAAGCTTCACAAGACTGCGTGACTTGCCGAGCCCCACGAGACAGTTATCGGTGACATCTGTGTACACCAAGTTTAGAACGCGCAGGCGTGGAAGCCTCCCGAGGTCACCAGCACCCGTTTTGACATCCATACAAAAACTCAGGTCCAGCTCCTCGAGCGTCAAAACATTCGCAAGGGGAGAGACATCAGTTAGCCTGCCGATGGAATAAAGGTTGAGCTTCTCCAGAAATGCACACTTACCGAGTGAGCGCACGGCACTGTCGTCTATATCTGTGTAGCAAATGCTAAGAATGCGAAGGCGCTGCAGTCCAGCAAGATTCACCACATCGCGTGTTTTCAAACCAAAAAACGAAAAGGAAACCTCCTCCAGTTCCTTCAACTTTGACAACTCAACAGTTGGTAATGTGTAACAATGGTGGGCCGAAAACGTCCGAAGCTTCGTGCAAGACAGTTCTGCTGGTGCACCGTGAGCGCACGAGCACTCTTTGGGGCCATGCAGAACGCGAAGGTGCGACAGACGCAAGAAAGCATAAACATCCACCTGGAGGCGCGAATCGCTCATATCCAGCTCCTCCAGAGTGCGTATTTTCACAAGGTCAGAGCAGTCAGCATCGCACAAGCACGACCGCAGAAACAGCGACACAAGGCTCTTGCACCTGCTCAGTGCGCGCATGCACACGGTATCAACAGCGGTCTCGCTCAGGTCTAGCACACGAAGGCTCGGAAGCTCGTGAATGCCGTCCACATTCGCCACAGGCCTCGTGCGAGCAAGCGACAGCTCCTCGAGCGATGCTAGCGCGAATAGCGGCGCAAGGCCTGATGAGCACGAGCAGCCAACAATGCTCAGCTTCCTCAAGGCAGCACACACCCGCAATGCACGCAGATCCTGTTGAAACAGAATCACCTTGACGAACGTTAGCACCGTTGTTGTGGGTGAAATCAATGCGGATAACACATCACTGATGCAATAACTTTGAAGGCGTATCGGCTCGTAGAGAGATCTGCTGCGTGCGCCACCTCGTCGTTCCACATCAAACCGCTTCAACTGCTGTATTTTACGTTCCACCAGCGCAGCGCGAGAGCACAATACATCATGTTCCCTCATCAGGGCCCTCGCTGAGTCATCCACGTGTCCATCGTCCTGGCGGGCAACAGCAACGTGACTCTGCTGCACTGCTTCGGTTTTAGGCCGCGTGGATCGACGAGCCGTTCCTCCATGAGGAGCGGCACATTTCTCCACCCAACGTCGCGCTCGCGTCGCTCCACCCCGGGCCATCTTCAGCAAAGCGAGTGAAAAGGATGCTGTCTTTCTTACGGATATGAGTGAAGGCAAAAGCGTAACGTTAAATGCCACACACCAGTCAGCAGGAGCAATCAAACGCTACAACGAGGGCAAGCACCACAGCACGCGCTGCTCTTAACAACGGCCCACCCAACCCCAAGCTCACACAAACAAAAAACGGCCGGGTAACATCGGAACAGCCCATGCACGCTCGCCGCCGAAATGCCCCGCTGCATGGAGCAGGCGACCGCGCTACAGCGAGTCACGCATATTAGTGGTGGCTGCTCAGTAGCAAGAAACACAGCCACACACAAAAAATACCGCCTTCACTGACGCGCTGCGAACACCGCATCATTCTCCTTGGCAGAAGACACGTGAAAAAACCACCGGCATGCCAAGCTACTGAATTAGCAGCACAGAGGTGCCAAGCAGCGCACTGGACTGCAGCTCACACACACGAAACTCCGCACGTGAGTCGCCGCTCAATTCCGTGCCGTCCACACTGACGCCTCCACACAATCACTCACTCATTCAGCACACCGCAATACACTCGTAGCGCCCGCATGGCCGCCGTGCCAGCGAGGTAATTTCAGGGGGGTTGAAACACTACACGCACGCACCGCAGCTCGTACGCCCAAGAAGCGCATCACATCAACCTTAGGAAGATGCACACGAGTTGAAACAAAGTGCACACCAACACACAAACACACAGAGAGAGCAATGCACCAACGTACAAGTGTCGCTGCATCCTAAATAACAGCTGCGTTCAGCGAGCCAGTGTCCCTCAAAGTAAACGTGTGTCAGGTGGCAGTCACACACAAACACCGTTATTCCAGTGGCTGACAAAAGCGTGCACGCGCAGTCCGAAGAGCGTGCTGACGCCAGTGCATGAAGCGCTTGCATTACGGCCGCGCCACTGACAGCGTCAACCTTGTAAACAGTACCACACACACCGGCAGTGGGACGTTAACCCGACAAGACACACGGAAACAACAGTAGGGGCTTGCACACACACACACACAAGCACGAAGCGGCTGTTTGTCTGCAAAGGCGACACCTGAAAACTGCAAGGCATGCAACAGCATGCGTGAAAGCGGGCGGGCATGTGTGTGATGCTGTAAAATATAACGCAATAGCGGCAGGATTGGTGACGCAGGTATTTTGCTGAGGCCTGGCAACGCACCTGTGCGCGGTGTGTGTCAGTGACGCAACAAGAACGGCTCGCCACCGTAAGCATGAGAGGCGCACAACAACCGAACTGCTTTTGGTTATTTGACACGGCACATTGTGACGCTGTTGGTCCCTCCGTGTCGCCAACAAGCCAACGTTATCAATTCCAGCCGCCCTCTGAAGCAGTGAATGACAAAAATATCAGCATGTGCCAGTGAGTCATACACACAGCACCAGCACTTCTACTGGGGTGCCGTTGAGCGGCACATGGCAGCTGCCAACATCAAGATGCAGTGTGTAGCGCGAAGCACAAGTGCTGCCTCTCGCTCATTGCATGAAGCGATACACAACAAAGTTCGGGCAATCGTGTCACGTGCTGCTATGGCAACACACGATCGGCATGGCAAGTGACATTCAAGTGGGTACGCTAGTCGTTACAACAGTCTGTGCGGAGTTGCGTGCTCAGCGAAGGAGACCGAAGCGGTGAAAAATAGACGGGGCTGCGAATGCAGCGCAGGGGGATGTAAGCAAATCAACGCACAAAAGGAGTCCCGTCAACTGCCGGACACATAAGCGGCCTCATTCTATTTTACGTCGGCGCGCCACGTGCTTACCTCTCGTCGTGACGGCGTGTGCGCGAAATATCCGTCCGCTCTTTTTTGCCGACAAAAAGGTGGGAGGAGCGCCTGCCACTGCCACACTCGCACTTCACCGCACAGCTAAAATAACGAGGTGTCAATGGCAGCTATAGAAAGCAACAAGCAACAAAAGTGAGGCGATGTGTTCGCACGTTCAAAACTCGGCAGCGCACCAGGGTGTGTTTCACGTGGCTGCCATGAGCGACCGGAGTGCATCATTGCACAAGCCACGCAACCAATACACCACGATAACATGACAAGGAGAATAAACACGCGTGGTCATCAGTCACAATAAATAACTTCATCCGGCAGCCACGGCACTGCCAATTTACACAACAAATTAAACCAGTGGGCTCTGGAAGAGGAATCAACACCAAATTCGTCGACTGGCAGCATGAGCTGTGGCTCGCAGCCACACACACTCGACAACACGCTTACGACATCGTCGGATGTGTCGTCCGCTGATGGGACAAAGCAACAAAGCACATGCGAGACTAGCGCGTTTCTTTTCACATCGTACACGCACTGGTGCTTGTGAGTGCTCCGTGAGGGAAATGCCAGAAGTGCGGGAGGCGACGACAGAAAATGAGGACGCCGTGAACGTGCAAGCGGCAAGGCGCAAGTGGCACACCACAAAGGGCAAAACGTGTTGGAACAAGCAAGAAAGAAATGGCGTGAGGCTCAGCGAGGACGGTGTTTGCTCGGCGTCACATTTGGCCCCACAATTGTTGCACTCTGGCAAAGCACAGGAACATTCGCATCCATCGCCTGTAGCCGCCCCACAGTCACACAATGGCGTTACGCTGCACTACCATCGCCTTTGTGACAGCCTCCCTCATACGCACATTCGCCCTCACGGCAACGTCTGCATGTGACTCGGATTCCTTTTCGTGCATTCAGACACACACGCCCCTCACACCCAGACACGAACAGTCAGCCAATAGGCGGAGCTGTCCCATCTCAGCATTTACGCCCACGCAATCACCGTCAAGAATTTTGAGAAGCTTATGGAAACGCTCTCTTGCTTCCTGAGGTCCTAACAATTTTGCAGCAGGCTCGTCCAGGCGTCATTCACGTCAGCTAACAGAGCTAACGGACGAGTGTCCAGGCACCCGAAGTGATTCCTCAAACTGCACAACAAACTCATCATACGGACTTCGCACTACTTTCAGGGAAACGGAGACGATCACTTGCTGTTACATAGATTTGTGTTTCTTTTGCTCACGTAGCACTACCAGCAGCCGCACGAACAGCTTTGTGCCCCTCACTCACACTCACACTCACACACAAACGCTCATGCATCTGCCAGGCGTTCTCGTGAATTGTGCCTGTCGCGTTTAGCCAATGTCACGATCGCGATTGGCTCCGTTGAAACGCCGGTGCTTTTGGCGCCCCTCAGCAACACGCTTAGCATGCTCGTGCCTGTCTTTGTAACAAATAACACTGACGTCGATACATCGTCGCGCAGTTTCTGCTTACTGTTGATCAGCAGGCACGACTGCACCTCGACGCCTTCCATGCCTCGCATTGCCCTTCATCTTTTTTGGCACCTTTGTCAGAAGCTGTTCTTTCAGTTTAGGGTCAACGAGGCCTTGCACAATCGCACCACCACCGCACCACATTTGCCAGTCGACTGCAAACAGTCATCCACGCACCGCGCTAAGGTCGTCGTGGAACACCTCCTTATGTTTCTGCGGATAAGTCACAAAACCCTCGTGAACTTGTAACACTTTGTTCATTGCCCTCACACCACCGCTCAATTTGCCACAACTCGGAGAGTTGTTCCAACTGTCACAGTACTACCGAGCTTCGCTTATACAGCAATTGCCAATACGGGGCGTCGAAGAATTCATGTCCACGTCTCGCACACTTGAATAAAAAAACATCGCAGAAATGGTTTTCAACTCACACTGTCGCTTCGCTCTCTCCTTTGAGAAAGCAACAAAACTCACCGCTCTGCCTCACAGACGCCAAAAAGAGAACCTTCACAGCGTCAATGGCCTTTTCTGCATACATCCTCGCCTTCCCCTTCTTTCTGGCGTCGTCCTAACAGCAGCAACATCAAGCTGCAGCTGCCCATCGTTCATTTCAAGAAAACACGTGGCACACTCATCGTCCGCTTTACATTCCGCTGTCTCGCCGTATTTCCTCAACGCCACGGTCACTTGCTCCCCGCACTCCTGAGGTGCGCAGGCAACGGAAAGCCAGCGCAAAATCCACACGAAAAGTTCCGGCACTTCGATTCATTGAGGCCCGCACGTGTGTCCTCAAACATATTCGTCGCATCACACGACACCTTCATTGCTTGCACAATACCAGCGGTCGTACCGGGCATGACCACCTCAGCACTCATCAGCAACCTCACGAAACAGCTCAGCAGCGCACGCATCACTGGTACAGCGGTTTCAAGGCAGTGCTTCACCCGCTCTGCACACGCCCTGTTTGTCGCACATTTTAGCCTCACTCAGCAGTGCTTGGCACACAACACGAAACTCACCATTTCATCTCAACGACACGCGTGTCAGGAGCCTCTGCCGCTTTTGCAAACAAATTGTGCGTCACACTGCAGCATCTCTCCGTGACCGTGATTTTGGCATGCTCATTCACGACCCCAGTCAAGTGACTGAACATGCTCACGCACGTCGCGACCACAATGCCAAGACAGAGAGTAGCCCGTGCAGTTCTTTGTTGCTCATCCACTCGCAATCAACTTTGGCGATGAGGTGGGTATTTGGCTGCGGGTCCAAGCGTTGTGCTTCCCGGTCACTTCAAACCGTCTCGCGTACTCCAGCAACGCCGTCATGCCAGCCACTGTTTCGTCCCAATCGACGCATCGCCCGACGCACACACAACTCGAGCTCGCCCAGGCGCCGAGCACAACTCCTCAGTTTGACCTCCGACAACACAACGCACGCCTCCTCCCGGTTTTGCCTTGGCAGCCAGGCAGGAACTTCACGCCGCTGGCCCAACGAGTCAAAGACACGTTGGGAATGCTTATTATTAATCACCCAGTTACGCCAGAACTACATATAAGCGTTCGTGGCCTGCTCAATCGCTTCAAGGGCATGAAAGATCTACTGCTCGATGCCGCTCGTAAACTTCCAATTGACGCCCAAGATAGTTCATACTTCAGCTGTCGCCACTTTTGATCTTTTGATCGTTTCACTGGCACTCAGCAGGACTTAAGCACCGCTCAGCGTTGCCGAGCAATTAACGGACGGCAATGCCGACCTTCATCGCTCTGTCGCGCAGCAAGCGGAAATGACATCCTAGTCAACGAAGGCGTGCACTGTTTTGCAAAGTGGTATGAGCTAACTTCTCCTCGGTACCGCACTGGCTTCACCCAAACCGAACGCGACCACGCTCCACAGAACACAAACCAGAAACTGTAGACCTCAAATCGAGCAGGCAAGCTGCACGGTGGTCCTCAACACCCGATGCTACCGAAATGGTTTTCGGACCGCTAGGGTTCCATTGCACAGGGCACTCGTGGCTTACGTAGCAGAAAGCGACGCACTGCAAAAACTGCGAATTTTAGTGGAACTGGGAATAATGGTAGATGGCGCAGGCACAGCACCGTGCCGGTGAAGTGCACACGGCTAAGCGCTCTGCTAGACACAAAAACACCAACAGCGCCTCAGCAGAGTCAGCTGGCTCAACGTTCCACACGTCAGGGGGCATCATCTAGGAGGAACAGGTACAACGTCATTCATGCGGTACCATCACGCGGCTAAAGTCAACAAAGCTTTTTGATGAACGCAGCGTGCACAAAAGTTTTAACAGTTACTAACGCGCGCGTAACTCCCTATGCCCGTGGCTACGGAGCAGCACAACACAGCCACTGCAGCCCAACGCAGATGAGCAGCAGTTGTTTATTCGCTGCATCGCTCTTTCAGCAGGCCTGCTGTGTTTGTTTAGTGAGAACAGGAGTGCAAAGAAGACAGAAACAACAGAAACGTGGGCACGGCAAAGAAGATAGGCAAGGCAGCATGGACACAAAACGGCAGTCCCTCCTTTGGGTCATAAGGTTCCCACTAAAGCAAGCAACTCAACGCACGCTCATGCACAGAGGTACAAAAGTGTTTTACTAATCACATAACTCCAGACACAACACCAACGTATTTAGCTTCTTACCGTCTCAAAGCAGGTCAACGTATAGACATTTGAGAAATGAACACACAGCTTATTACAACTGAAGCGCTGCTTACTGGCAGCACCGTGACTTTACATGTGCATTACTCCATAATTTATTGCTCTTGCTTTATAAAAACACAAACATAACAAAGACTAGCAGTGACGGCTTTACATTCCATTAAAAAAGCATGTCACAATATTCCCTTACAGCAGGTCTGCATCGCTCACCACTTCAACTTCACCAGCGTGAACAGCTGGCTCCACAGGTCAGTGCAGCTGTGCTGGCGTCCTTCCTCCTTTTTCCGCTTGACCAGAGCCAGTCGACTTCTCTCTTTCCGTATTTGTTTTACAGTTGTCTTCAACGCATTCATGTCACTCAAAATGCCCTCGAGTTGCTTTGCAAAGTCCTTGCCCAGAAGCTGGTTTGTAATGTTGTCAGAAACGTTGCGCTGTCTCCAACAAAACTTGTCAACGCTGCCAATCGTGTCCATGTAATTCGCAAGATGCCCCCAATGCTCTCTGGCAACTCGTATTGCGTTCCGGCAATTAATATTTATGCGTATTTTTTTATCGTTGTCACGTTTTTTGTCGATTATTTCCACTGAAATTTTAACCATCTTTTTGAGTGTTTCTATCAACAAAGTGACATTACCTTCCCACAATGTCGATATGGTTGATGCGACTATCCTTTTGGCACTCTGCTCCTCCTCCACAAAATTTTTCATCTTGCTAACGTCCGCCTTCACCGTAGAAAGCGAAAAAAATTGACTCTTGCCACATTGTGCTTGTATCGGCAAAACCTGTATAGCCACAGCTTGTATTGAGAGGAGGGCATCATTCATTTGAACAACAACTGCCTCGTCACTGGCGAGGTTTAAAAGAAGCTCATCCTTTCTTTCCCCAATTTTAGCCTCCAGTGCCAGAGCGGCATTCAACTTTTCTCGTACATCGCGCAACACACTCTGGGCTCCCTCAATATTCGCAAACGTTTCGTCCATTTCGAGCCGTGCACATTCAGAACTGACATTAATTTCTCTTTGGAACTGTTTGAAAATCGCATTGATTCGCTCGACCATTCGCCTGCGAGGAAGCTGTGCAACTTCAAGCCAAAGGCATCCCAGTGCTGTAACGCATGACTCCACATCCGATCTGCAGAACGATTCGTTCACAGTGTGGAAAGGACTAATTTTATTCCCCCACAACACTTCTTTTCCGCGTGCTGCGGCCACGCAAAGCAAAAAATACATCGGAAGCAGAGCAATTCGCAACGCCATCTTTCCTTCTGAAACAAGCAAAGGAGAAAAAGAGGTGCGCCAGGGGTTCAGAGCCACCGGACGCAGTACGAAACGCGCGTTGCGCCGCCAAAGTGCTGGTTGTTCTCAAAATAATAAAACTCAGGGCAAAGGTTGTGGCAAATAAAAAATGCCAAATAAACCAATGAACGAAGTGTAATAACACGCGCGCTTGTGAGGCAAATGATTTCACACACCGACACGCACACACAGAGCTATAAAGGTCAGTTCTCGCACAATTTTCAAACAAAAAATGAGAGCACACGAAGCAAAAAGGTGACACGAAAAAGGGCAACTCTCCACACACGCCTCACAACTCATCCACAGTGGCGTCAGATGACACAAAAGTGGCACGGCAGCGCTCACAAGGCGTGTTGCAGCGAGGCACCACGTCACCACTACCACGCTCAGAAGTGGCCTTGCAAACACACAGGCATGCAAGCACATCAGCTCAGCGTGCCATCGGACTCGCAGCGTGTCCGTGCAAGTACTCGTTAGGTACACAACTACGTCTCGTCACATTTCGCCGTGTTTCGCGTTTAAGCGGCACACTCCACGCACTGCCTGCCCGCAACCTGCGACACGGGCAGTACGAGCAGGCACATCAAGTTAAGTTTTGGGGCCATCGTGCTAACGTCACGCAATGGAGGCACGGGAACTCAGGCGCTGCTTCACGTCGGGCAAATGAGCTTTCGTCGCGTCTGATAAGCTGGCAACGTGCAGCGGGCAGCGTCGCAAAGGCAATTGGTAGCTAAAACGCCATGGAGCATGTGCAGGCCGCATCGCAGGATGGTAGTGAGGCGCTGCGCACGGGAGCAATTCCTCCCGAGTGTAATGATTCGGTGGTCGAAACGCTCACCAAGGAAAAAGATAAAAGAAACAAGCTGCGCAGCACACCAACAGCAACAGCCTCGAGTCAACAAAGGCGGGCTTCATGGCAAAGCAAAGTGAGGCTCTTGTGTGATCACACTTGAAAAAGTGCAGATGCACGTCATAGAAGAAAGCAACTGTCCGCACCTGCAATGCACAAGGCGCATGAGAACGTGGCACAGCCTTCTGCAGTTAGCAGTTGTTTATCTGCTGCGCATCCTCAACAGGAATAGATAGCACTTTGCCCAGCCTTCGCCTGCAACAAAAGTCCAATAAGCTGACGAGAGGAAGGCAGTTTAAGCAATTGAGTATGCAATACAGTGCACTACAGAGAAAGGCCAAAATCCATTACAAAGGGAAAATGATGCCTGGACGATTATAACCGACGAAAGGGAGAAGTAGAAAAGCGTTTTACACCCTCGCATCCCGTTCAAATGTTTAGAGGAGTGATGGGTGAGATATTTTGTTGCTTAAAGTGGTGTTTTTAGACGTTGATCGTACAAAAACACAAAGGGAACGTTTAATTTGGGGAGGCGAGGCTGGTCCATTCTTTTTGAAAGCTCTCCAAAAACACGGACGTGTGCAGTGGCGTGCGCTTACATATCTTCAGTATCACACTGCAGCGCGCGACAGCCAGTTGGATGTATTTATTATGAAAGAAAATATCGAGCCACATCCACGTAGTTTATTCCGCTCCTCTTACTTCAACAAACAACTCGATCAATCGCGCACTGCCTCGTCACATTATTCCATTGTATCTCAGCGGCCGGCGTTTACAGACACTTCTGTGACGACTAACATGTCCAAAAATAAAATGACTGCACCACACACATCACAACGGTCCACCACCGTGCGGTGTAGTTAATAAGCAGTGTGACAGTTAGAGACAAGTTACATATGAAGGTTAGCTAACATCCACGGTTTAGTGGCTTGACTTGTGTGGGTTGAGGAGTAACTGGCCAGATAAGCCAAAAAACACTTGCATTTGTCGGCGCACCTGACGCCCCGTATCACACACCACAAACTCCGCTTACTGCACGAACAAAACAGTCACTCGCTTTTCAGAATGCGTCATTTAACACCAACCACATCCCCTTCCTTATTGGAGGAGAGTGCCCCATGCCGTCTTTACAAAGTGAAGCAACACAGCATACAGCACGCTCTCCCCTGTCTGACGTACGCCCCCCGTAACGAAGTACGTCACATTTCCATCCACCTTCTTTACCACTCCACTTTGTACCGAGTCACCCACGCCTGCGGGGAATGAACGCCCGGTGTTGTTGCGGGCGTGTGGAAGTTGTTTTCGTCCGTCCAAGCTATCACTCACGGCCACACGCTCACTCGTCACGTGCTCTCCATCTGCGGTCGCCTCTGGTGCCTCACCATCTGATCTTGGCGTGTCGTCCGTATGAGGAACCTGCTGCGTGCTGCCTTTCGGTGTCTGACCTGTTTCGCTGACGCCACTGCTCACCTCACCTAGTTTATTTTTTGGCACGCTTTGCATCTCCGCCGTATCTTTACAGATATCTGCACAATCCTCCATAGTCCCCATTATTTGGCCGTAACCCGCGCGCGCAAACATGCACACAAGAATGCGCAGATTTCCAAGATTGTAAAACGGACCTTCTATCTTCATCATTACCCTTGCATAGTAGTAACTGTTAGCATCAACTAAAACTGTAAACAGCCCAAAATCACCCCTCTGGGTATAGCCATCATACTCCGTGTGTCCACAACCTGTGGAATGTCTTCCAAGTGCAGTTTCCACACCCCTAGACCATTTGCTAAGGTTCCCATCTTTTGAGAAAAACTTCGAAATGAATTTGCTTGTGTCATGTAAAGTCAACGTGTTAAACGCAAGACAATCGTCCCAGCAGTCTTCTGCATCCTTCGAACATGTTTTACCTATCTTCTCCACACCAAGGCAACAACCTCGCTGATGGTCCGCGTCGCAGACTTCCCACCTTTTGCGGGAATTGATGAACGCGTACACCAATGACTTCGCTGCAACTGAAATCTGGTTGATACAGCACTCATCGCACTTGTGGTTATCTCCAAGAATTTTACGCACGTTTTTCTCTTCTCGCAGATGGGACAAACTGCTATACAACTGACACATCTCATGTATCTCATCGGTGTATTTCAGCGGCCTGCCGGCGTGCACAGTTATGACGGCTGAGCACAAGACAACACACAATGCCGTAGAGAACCTCATGCTTTACTTTCTTGGAAAAGAACCCAGCAAGCAAGAGAGATCGAAATGAGAAGATAAAGTCGCTTGCTTGCAAGCTTGTGCAAAAAATAAGAGAGACATTCCCACAAAAAGCACTGTGAGCCAAGACTTGCACATTACACTGCTATTTAATTTATAGCCCTCTCACAATACACAGACAACATCGGCAAATAAAATACATGTTGTGCAGCGTATTGTCATCCGTGCAGTTTACCGCACGGTTGGCATCACCCCCACGAGAACACATCTCCGCCAGCGCAAAAGAGGCATTTAAAAAACAGGAACCGATATCACACACGACACCAGAGTGCCTTGGGGCTCTCGATACCGTCCGCACAACGTCACAAAGATAGCTGCGAAGACGCGAATAGACCACACCTTGCCCAACCGTCGCTTGCACCAAAAGTGTGATAAAAAAGGTGCAATATATAATTTAAACAATTGAGCAAGAAATGCAGCGCATCAAAGACAACAGCAGCGAAAAAAAAACGATGCCTGTACGGTTAAAACAGGCGAAAAGGGGAAGTAGAAAAGCGTTTTACACCATCGCCTCCCGTGCGAAGATGGGAAGTGTTGTGTGGGTAGGTTTGTCAAAGGGGATATTTTTATACACTGGCCTTACAAAAAGCACAGTGGAAAGATTCAAATTGGCTAGGCAAGGCTGGTGCATTCTTTTTTGAAAGCTCTATAAATAAAAATAATAAAATTAAATAAGTGTGCGCACAGCAACCCTGGATTCGTTGCAGAGGCCAATTGCATTTTGCCTTGCGTCGTGCGTCGCTTGTCAGCGGCCTGCGGGGTGCCAACCATTTCGCTCACTCACAACGCGCCACCGCCACAATACTGCGCCCCTGCGAATTGTCGAGGACATGAACAACCGCTGCTTGGCAGCAACACGTTGCGGTTGCCCTCACGCATTTTACACCGAGCACCGAACAAACACAGGGAGCCCCTCATAAGTGTCACGTTTTCGTACTGCAGATTACTGCGCGCATAGACGAATGAGCTAAACACAACTCTTTCCACGCGTGTGTGTCTATGTGTGTACTACAGGTTGCATACCCAGTCTTCCGACGCACCGCCATAACGCACAGATTCGATTCCATCAACAGCTGAGGAAACGTAGCGATGAAGAAATATGCCACTGCAAACAAACAAGCACGTCTGAAAGAGTGGGCAGTACAAAGTTGCGATTGCGTGCCGAACCAACTGACACAGTTTGCAACCATTGAGCGTAAACAAGACACGCTAACGAAGGCAGGGAAGACGCTTCTCGGGTCTAAAACGGCTTCGGTGTGGTAGTGCAAGTGGCGTGACAACTCCAGATCATTGTACTTTTGGTCAGCGACCGGTGCAGCTAAACGCGTCTGGGAAACTAACGGCGCCGCGAACGTCAAGCATCCCATTGCCGTCCACCGGTACGCGTAGCCACGATAACAGCGATAAGTCACTACCAAACAGACGAATACTGCACTCGCACTCCGTGGCAACACTTCCTCTTATTCCTCTCCCAACACACCACATTCCTCACGCTCCTCACTACTTCGAGACATCGCCGGTTGATGTCGATGTATCTCACTCTCTCACCTCAAATGGCAGTGCCACAGCACCTAGACACCAACCTACCAAACTGTCCCATTTCTCCAATCAAAGCCTCTCCAACACGGGTCAGGGAAGCACTCTCGTCCACTCTCCGGTCGTGAAGCCACATCGCTCAGACAAATGGGCCTTTATCCAATGTTGCGAGGTCGCTCACCAAATGGCTGCAATTTCAAGCGCTCCAACATCACCTGAATCCATCAAGTCCTGTGGTAGAAGCAGGCCATCAACCAATCTCTTCCATAACTCGATTCACCAGTATTAACCTCTCTGTTTGCAGACCTGCCAACGGGCTTGGCAAGCAACCCTGCGTGTCATATCCACGCCACCAAAAATGGCGGAAGTACGCCAGTGTGCACACCTATGACAACCAAGCAGATGACTTGTCGTTTTTGCTCTCACATGCACAAGTAGTGGTCCCACACACATTCCAGACGCACTGAGGCTGTTGAGTGCACCAGAGCCAGTCTACCAGTCACCTTGATGGTATGCGGTAGTTCAGAAGAAGCATGCTCATAGACATCACATGCGCCAGGAGTGACTGTGTGTGGCGCGGTGACTTCAGAGGGCCGTGTTGTTAGCCGCCGTGTGCTTTCGAGACGCGATGCAGTGAGTCCGCCTTTGCTCTTCTCAGATATATCCGCTGGCGCGTCCTGTGGTGCGCGGTGTGTGACGTCAGACGCCAGGCATCACGTGCGCGTTAAAAACCCATTGTAGAGCGCATTCCGAAGCACATAAAAACAAGCACGTCTCAACGCATCACTGAAGAGCGATGCGGAAAGCAAGGTCCACGTCCACCAGCGATGGACGGGAAAAGTGTGTGAAAGAGCACGCTGTTGTTCATTGATCCTCTTCCGGGGTGGGGCAATGGCTTCCCCGTCGGGAGGGTTCACATGTCCCACCTGGCAAAGCACAGTGTGCAGATGCAGGACACACACTCAGCATATTAATGGAGAATGCACAAGACACCAACACATACCAACAGCTACACGCACTCTCTGGGAGCGAGGAACTAAAGCGAGCTTAATGACCGGAAAGGCGCAAGTGCATGCAGTGTACCCTTAGTTGCGGGTGCTTGTCAGTCGGCTTCCACAGTCGCTTCGATGCTTATGGGTGGCTGTCAGACTAACACACCTCTCCACAAAGTGAGCAATCGCAAGTTGCCACTGCTGCCCTGGCGTGTGACTCCAGTCGAAAGCCGCTAGCCACAATACACAATTAAGAGAGGAGGAGAGTGCATGCCACTCCTCTTTCCTGTGCGTCTAGGAAATAGTTATGCGAACCTTGACCGTGAGCAAGAGGCGAGGAGAGAAGAACAGTGCACAATAAGATGTGAGCCCTTCACATGGCGAGCAGTTTAGACAAGCAACAGGGACTCATGCAAATACCTACCAACCAACCGCACCGAAAGGGATTTTGTAGAAAAAGGAAAAAGCTCAAAAACCAATACAAACAAACGGGCACAAACAGCAGACATCACTTCATCAAACTCAGCATCCGCGTTGTTAGAGGACGCTGCGGCAGCCACCTCGTAAAACAGGGCGGTGTCACCATGCACGCACTGGTCGGCAGACAAACAAAAACGCGTACGCAGGAGAGAAGAAGGCACGCACCGCGCATCAAAGAGAGAGGAGGCGAGGGGGAGAAATAGCTTCGAAACAACTTAGCTCAGTTAGGGAAGCACCGCAGCGACAGCCAATGCGCGTTGAAGGGCAAAGGCGCGTGGGCGACTTCATGGGAAAAGACGGGCAAAAACACAGTCCAACACAATGTTCCAACGGGCACCTCGGTGGGAGGCGGGCAGTTGCTTCAGGCACGAGGCGGGGGGACGACGCGCACAGCACCAGTGGCAATGACACCCCTGAGAGACAAAGGTGCAAAAGGCGAAGCAAGTGTGCGTGCTGCAAACTACGATCAGCGGGAAACAAAACTCGGAGGGCACCAGCGCGAAGCCGAACACACGTGTGTCGCTCATGTACATACACAAATGCGTATTGAAGAACATAACGCCTGCGAGCGTGTGTGCCTGCTCGGGCGGTAGGGGGAGGCACCTAAGAGGAAGGCAAGCGAGGAGGTGCGTGTGCGGAATTACCACCTGCCGCTCAGGGCACTCAACAGCTCCCGGTACAGCGCCGGGCAACGTCGCCACGCTGCCTCCTTGTGCGCCCTGCGCACCGCCTCCACCAGCACCTTGTTAGCCTCAGCAGCGCGCATAACCGCCTTGTTGATGCGCTTGGCGCCAATTGCTGGCTCGTCATTCATCCCCATAGCGAAACTGCTAAGCGCCGTAATGGTGCTCGCATTCCCCAGTAAGGAGGGGTCGCCACTGCTTCCCCTTAGTTTCTGAACCAACCCGGAGGTGGCATTGGCAGCGCACACGTCTTCGGACGGCTTCTCGTGGGTCCCTGCAAAAACTTCCGCGGCGGCATCTCTGACAGCATCATAAGCGCTTTTTCCGGCATCTACTCTCCTTAGTTTTGCGGTGGCATAGCTGGCAGTCACCTTCTCGATCTGCGTTTTGGAGCGCTCCAGCTCCCTGTCAAGCAGAGCTGTCATTCTCACAGCGAATGCGAGGCCCTTCTCGACGTAGGGTGACATGTCGGACGACCCGCTGACATTTTTCAATACAGCGATATATTGTGTCTCATCCCACGAGACGCTCTTTCTCATGCTCCTTGCATCGGCGTTGAGGAGCATTAAGTTGTTCTGCAGCATTCTAAGCCTATCGGCAGTCGCGCACAGTCTGCTCATCAAGTGCCTCAGCACATTAGTAACAGCAGCTTCTGCGGCCGTCTTGGCGGCGCGCCCCAGCTTGCCGGCATTGTCCGAATTTTCAGTGATCACTTCCAAATTCGCGCTTATTGAGGACACGTTTTTGTCGACCTCTTCAGCCAAAGCCCACAAACCTGCAAGCGCTCTGTTAGTCTTGAGCAACTCGTCAGTTTTTAACTTGGCAACATAACGGATGGCATCCGCATCGACATCAAGGAAGAGACTCGACAACTCATCACTGCACCTACCGGATTTCACAGTGCTTGTGACGATACTGATTTCTTCCAAGTGATGTTTAAATTATTTCCTACGTTCTTCAGTTTTCTGTATCCGCTGCTCATTTCATTTTCGGCAAATTTCACACGCAAGCGTGCTTCACCAGAAAGGTGCACCACTCTCTCCGGTGCTTCCCTGCTGCTTTTCAGTGTCTACATTGCCACAATTGTATTCCTTGAGCTCGGCAATACAGCCGAATTAAAGAAAAATAGTAGACCTCAGCAATCCTTCAATTTCTTTCAAAGCACTGTACATCAATACGCTCCTGGCAGTGGTGGCCATTTTTATATTTCCAGTACCTGTCGACGCATTTCTTGCATGCCGACTAACTTCTCTCAAACTTTTATCTGCTTCATCAAGCTTGGCCCATACGGTCACTTGGCGTCGCAGCATGCCACACAGCTCTGTGCTGTTTTTATTAAGACAACTCAACATGCTCGTAGTCGTCGCATCCATACTTCTATCTGTTGCAGTAATATCTGCCCTTGTCCTCATCTCCGCTAGGGCAAATGCACCAACTTTCTTCTCCAATACAACGAGTCGCTCAGACAACTTCTCGGCAGCAGCCATGACTTTCTCAAGCCTTTCCTGATTGTTTGTGAAAACTGCGAGGCACGCTGTCACGTTGTTCTGCGTACCATTGTACGTTTCCTTAATTGCTTCCAGCATTTCTGTCTTCCACGCAGTCAAATTTGTCTTGACATCATTTAGTTTTTCAGAATAGTCGATGAGCGTCCTGGACACATTACTTTTATTACAAGACTTACTTCGCCCAACCTGTATTGTTTCCACTGTTTCTCTCGCCCCCATGTACATCAGCTGCTTTTGTGAATGGTTTTTAAGACTACCTGTGAAATACAGAGCAGCTCATGAAATAGCACCATGGCCATCCTCTGCAAATATTTTCGATACGCTCGTATTACTCGCTGCTTTACTCGCGTTGCGTTCGGATTCATTTGCACACAATGGCACCACTAATGTTCTGGATAATCCCTTCTAGCCTGCCAGCCGCAGAATTCTTGCCCAGGTCGTCCAGAAGCTCTGTTGCGTTAGCGAGTGCTGTATTTGCCTCTTTTCGAAGTTCCTCAGCTCCCCTTGTGACTTCAGTCGCATTGTTACGCACTTCCAAAAGCCTCTCATAAATCTTATTGACGACATGCAGCCACCCACGAATAAGATCCTTTGTAGTTCGCTTCTGTGTTGCTTGCTCCGCCCCTTGTCATCGGACAAGCTGCTTTAGAACTTGGCAAGGCAGCGACGATAGATGAAACTGTGAAGGGCAACATCAAAGGACAGTGCTGAATTACAAGCTTCGCCATTACTCGCTGCTTTACTCGCGTCAAACGACTGGCTTCAATGCGATAAAAACAAAAAGAGACAGTGTGGTCACAGCGTTGGATGGCACGCAACACGACAGAAGCAGCCGCATAAGTGCGGGAATGCAGGAGAATAATGTGATGAGTTGCATCCCAACTGAGGTGGGCGGAATGCGAATGCACTCCCACTCAAGAGCACCAGTTTGGGGGCATACGAAGAACACAAATTCGAGGCACTAAACGGCGGCACGCATTGAGCGATGCTGAGGCAGTCGACATTACACTTTAAAAGCTACAGTTTTTATTGCTCGTGCAGAAGGCGCTGTGACGCCCCGCATTACACTCCTGTCGGGGAACGGTGCCAACGAGGGTTAGCCAACTGCGCAGTACACCTCACACACGACAAATGACGCGTGCGAGAACCACTGCATCGAAGCGAATGTCGTGCTGACTTCTGGCTCGGCCTCGAAGCAAGTGGCGGACAAAAAAATAATAGCGCAAAGGAAGAGAATTATAACGCTTTTTAGTCGGTTGCTCGTTCGAGCGAGGTAGCACAACCAAAGCAATGTATAGATCACACATTCATCGTCTCCAACAGCACAATATCCGCAGACACCTCAGTCGTATGTCCGTGGCGCACTTCTTCATCGAGAGATCTGCTCACTCAAGCGACAGGGGTTCAACTGCAATCATGTTAAGGGCTACGAAGGCAAAGTGGCTGCGCTACTGACGAAGCCAAAACAACTGCGGGTCACAAACGATGCCTGTCGTGGCGTATGCCATTGAAACACCTCACTTCTTTTATAACACTGGTGGCTTCAGATGGTCCTCCTTTTCTTTTTGGATGTACTTGGCAGCGCCCTTACACCAACGCGAGTGATTCAACGCGGCATCTGTGCTTCCATAAGCGCTACAGGCATCCCGCGTTGGTTCTGCAATGCCACTTCACTTGCTGCAGTGCAACTGTAGCTGCGTCACGCAACGCTATCAATGACTCACTCAACCGTTTCGCCACTTCACACACGGCTGCCCTGAAATGGCTTCACACAAACTGCACTGCAACGTTACGGACCGTGCAGCTCGGCTCTGCTTCGTTCCGCTGTCCCAACTTCGTGCACACCACACTTGCCGGTCATATCCCTCTAACTTATCAAGTTGCACGTCACCGTCTCCAATCGTGCGCGTCCATGGCGCTGCTGAGTTCCGCTGCAGCCACACACTTCAGTGTCACGATCCGTTTTCATCTCTGAGGTGAGACACAAGCAACTCAACGTGTTCCTGTACACACAACAAACACGCAAACACGAGCCTCTGCTTGTAACTGTCATGGCGCTCAGTGGCCGGCTTCGAAAGCTTTGTGCTGCAGCACCTCACTGAAACCTCTCAACGAGCGTCAAGCTGCGACAAAAACGAAAGGCAAACCTTTGCACTCCAGTCAACGGGCGGGACACACTCGCAAACATCTGACGCGGTGCCCTAATAACAAGACCTTTTGGGTGAGCCACAAACCCGCTGTCGGCTGATGTAGAAACGTCACACACTAAATTAAGTGACCATTGGCTGTACGCCCTTCGTGCCGGAATGTTACCGCTTACGCAACTCGCACTGCAGTATCGTGCTGCGCAATCGCTCTGTTATGTTTCAGAAGAGCGTGTGCAGATGTTTGCATTGAATGATATATACATAAAGGGAAATAATGCAAACAAAACGGACACCGCGCAGCCAACAAAACGCACGTGTCGAACTTCAATGAGCCAATTACTGACGCAGCGTTGTTGTGCACGGTGTCTTAGTGTCTTATGCAAATTTTATATCTTGGGCTCGGTGTTCCTATGCTCGTTTCGGACAAGTGGAGGTGAATTCTAAATACGTCCAAAATCCAGCCGTATTTTATGTCTGGTTTGTGTGTCTGATAAGGAAGCGTCAATGAAAACAGGTATATACGAAATGAAGAAGTTGGGCGAGAAAAAATGGAGGAGCACTCACCAGCATGACACACACACACGGCTAAGATATACTGCCTAGGAGCTTGAGCATTTGAGAGTAAAGCGGCGCACACTTCAACACAGCGGTCATCCCGAGTGCGAGTGCTTGCTCAGTGGATAGGCCCGTGGCTATTACTGCCCCTTGTGCCTCAGCCTTTTTCTCCTTCACGGCAAACAATATCTGCCGCGCCTTCCCCATTGCTTTGGTGACGGTGCTGAGGCACTTCTTGAGTGTGTGAAGGCACCTGGTTACATTTCCCTCGAGGTACTCCAGTTCACTCTCAATGCCATTCAAAGTCGCACAGTCGTCACACAACGTGGTGACGGCCACTGCCTCTCTCTCACGAGATTGGCAAACTGTCCTTTTCAATGTCACATCCACTTCTTGTGCTATTGGGCCTGTCAAGAGGAAAGCTTGTGTATTTGCGTTGCATTTCCCTCATGGCTGCCTTTCATCGTCAATCGCTTTGCTTAATCGCCGCAGCCCTCCCATAACGCGCCATTCTAAATGACCCAATTCTTTGAATGCGACAAACAAGTTATTTGCCTCAGCTGAGGTACACCTCTTCCTTGTCGCTGCGGCGTAAGCACGGGCACCAAATTCCGCGGCAGTTAAAGCCAACAGCTAACCTCGTTCAACTGCTAGGGCAGAGGCCCGTTCCTCTTTCAGCACTGAGTGATCTTCAGAACTGTCCGCAACTTCCGAAACCTAAGAAACAGCGCCAGTCACGCCTTCTGCAAGATCCCTCGTACTTTTGCAGTGGCAGCCGCGGCGTTTGATTACTGTTTAATCCTCAAATGAATGTCGGCCACTTCTATGTGCACCTCAGTCACCCGAGAGGCGTTGCTGCCCACCACTCCCACTTCCACACGCACCTCACCGATGCCAATTTTCAAAGCTGATAAGTGAGCTCGCATCTTGCAAAGAAAACCACATTTTGTGATCGTTTATCGCCAGCATCAGAGCCAACTCCTGCGCAGCAACGCGCACGGCTTCCTGCGCCTCAGCTGTCTCGGTTCCCTCTCGCATCCTCTTCATTTCCTCGGTCAACAGAGCGACGCCGTCCATGTCCACTTCGAGTTACCTGAGTGCACAACTCACTTTGACTACGTGTGATGTCTTGATAAACGTGGTTCTCGTTCGGTTTCTGGCGTTTCGTTCGATTAGCCACACACTCGCCCATGTTGAATGGGTCTGTCCGTCACTCTTCGTTGCCAGATTCACGCTTTCATAGAAATTTCCAAGCTCATAATCAAGACAAGTACAGCCTTTAAAACTAAAGCTATCCAAACTCTCCACGTCAGCGAAGCCACAGTACACTTTTTCGCTGTTAATCAGAGGTGTGTAGTTAAGGAGAAATTCACTGAAGTTGCTTGGCAGGCTGCTTATGGCCTTCTCGAAGCTATCTGCTGCACGCTCTATTGTATCGCTTTCGCTGAGTTCTTTTCGGGATTTCCAGTGCCATTCTCTTTTGGCAGACAAAAGTTGTGTGAGTACTTCAGCACGAGATTTCTACCGCTACTGTCCCTTTCTTTCACCTGTAGAAAAAGCTCCCCGTCAGCCCGTCAAAAGCCCCACCGCCCCAAGAGCGAGATTTGCAGTTTCGTTACACAAGCGATAAACCTTTTCATTTACGATTAGCCTGTAAATACCTCGCGCATCCTTCAGGTATACTCTCATCTCTTCGTCCGAGGCGCCATCCCTCTCCAGCTTCTTATTGTAAAGCTTCGCTTTTTCAGCACACCCCTCAGAGCCCTCACAAACTTGCAGATATTTACCATGGCGTCGTGCATCGCTGGGCCATCGCTCATTGGCTCAGCCTCTTGCAGACACAACACACTCATCCCGCTTGAGGGCGCGCAACAAAGTGCCACAGGCAGCAACGGTGTTGAGTGGGAAATATTTTTCATGATTTTACTTTTATTTGTGTGGTACTGTGCACAAAGCCTCTGAAATCGAAGGCCAGTTGAAAGGGCAACCAATCAAAAACAGCATAGGAAGCGAAAGATGTCCAACGTGAATCTGTGGGGAAGTGAGCGGCACTACATGCGTTCAGTAAACCGCAGTGCGGCACACATTATAGCAAATTGCTAGCACAAAATAACTTCGTGACACATCGCAACGGCGGCAAATAAACACATGCACATCCTGTGGCCATAGCAAACGTCTTTTTCACTCTTGAACTAACCAACACAGCTAGCGGTATCAGCAATTTCAGCACAGCACCGAAACATGCTTCAATGGCTCAGTGAACACAGTCACCGTATCTGCCAGAACACACAGGTCACATTTACAATCCTGTCATGTGATTTTCAGCTTCAGGAGAGCGCTCGCCAGTGTGACCAATACCGTTAAGGAGCACCGCAGAGTCACGGGCGATGTTTGAATAAGTATTTCTCACGCTGTCACTTATATTCTTACGCGCAGCAACAACAGCTTTGGCAATCCCATTCGACGCGCCACGAAACTTGCAAACCTCGTCTGCACTGCTGTTTGCAAAAGCGATAAAACAGCCATGTGCAGATCTTATCTTCTCATACGCAACATCTCCGAACAAAATCTGCAGCTACATGGCAGCCGCAATGGCCCCGCCGTCCACAATCACACTGTGCGTGTAACTTATCGTAATACTCTCAACACTGCCTTGCTGACACCAAGGCATCGACAGGCAATGCACGCGTAATAAACAACGTAAGACAAAATCAAAAAATCTGAACAAAGAAGCTGTTACCAATGAAGAAGTTGATATAATAGACATGCACAACACATAAAACAACTTTTATTATTATTCCTCTCCACGCGTGAAATTAGTGTAATCGTAACAGGGTTAATTTATAGTTCTCATCCAGTGCTGGTACTAGTGGAATTTCCCCAAACGCACTTTATCTCCCAACTATAAACTTTCGACCTAGACAAAGAGGCACACAACATTACCTGAGGCACTACAATTCCAGAGCGCAGTCAGAAGAATACTCGTTTCCCCATCCGTAACGTAATCGCAAATGTCAGAAGCCCGTGCACTTGCCTCGCATGAACAAAGCACACGTCCGCACAAGCATTCACGTCAAAAAAAGAAGCCAAAAACATGCTACCGTCACACATCGCTGAATGAAACATGCCATTGCCTCATAGTCACAGAAAAATACAGCGAACTTCAGAAGATTGGAGTTTAGCGGACAGAAATAAGTTGAAAAATGTCGTGGTGTGTGGGACGATGTAACAATGTGGTATAATGGCAACACCCTTATATACGAAATATTGACACATTCAGTGTCGCTTGTTTGTTATTCTTCGTTTTTAGATATTATTTTTACAAATTTGCCATGGTGCTACAACGTCACAATTCATTATGCCCTGGATTTAATTAGCTTTCGCCGCTGTCTCCAAGCGAATTTATGTAGATGGTAAAATGGGCATGGAAACCACGACTCCGCGAATAAGCGACAAACTGCTAGTGAGAAAATAAAAGCCTCGAACACGAATAACACAGGTCAATCAAACTTCGATTTCGCAAACCTATTAGTCTTGTTTTTTCAGAAATGGAATAATTGAGGAATGTCCGGCGACAAAATAACCTTCAGGAAATTTGAACAAGCGAACTCGCGACCATGTCAAAATGAAACAAATTAACTCGAAATCCCTTTTGACACCGGCCACCTCAACGGGGTGTCAGGGCCTGGCGCTCAGCAAGGGAGGAAGCCAAGCGCCCGCACCATACCCGGTCCGACAGGATTTGGGCGGACAGGGCTAGAGGCTGACGGCTACCAGAGAGGAGGTGCGCAGCACCACCAGCACTCTGGGGTGAATGAAGTTGTTCGAATACTTCCCTGCACGTGCGAGTGTGCTGCGTCAGATGCGCGGCGGACCCTGCTGTTTATCAGCAGGGACGTTGAGCGCAATGCTGGTGCTTAGATACGTTGAGCCCAGCGGTACTCTGGGGAACTGTCCCGGGTGAAGCGGGTCGCCCTGGAGATGAAGCTCCAAGGGGAGATGGTTTTGTGTTTTCGCTCGCATTCGCCATCCGAGCGCTTAGAAATGCCTCAAAAGACCGTGGGGCTTTGGGCCGCACCTCGTTCTTTGCCCCTTTGCTGAAAGAAAGCCATCGCAAATATGTATGCCGAGGATTTCCCGGTGTTCAGGAAGGCGTGTGCCGTACAAAAGCGACGTCGTCGTAGTGGGTGCTGCGGCTTTTGGCCCTTGTTTGCTGTTGTTGCGCGTTGCGCGTGATTGTGCGCTTTTTGCTTAGCGCTCGGGATTTTCAAAACGGCAAAGAAAAACATATTTCTGCACAGCAGGTTGGCTTCACTGAATCTTATTCTAACAGCCGCGAAGATTGCAAAACATTTAACTTGGAGAGCGTGCCCTATTCTTGCCGCTTGGTGGGCGTCTCTCTTTCTCTTGCTCACGGGGCGTTGGCCAAAAGAGGCTGTCAGACAATCCAATCGCCTTTTTAGGCCAGGCGATATCCCCCACGTTGCCCTGGAACATGCCACGCATTTTACCGGTGTTTCCGGCGATGCATCCCGAAAATTTGGTTTTGGAAATCAATACGCTGTCATTTTGAGAGTTCGCTGATGCCGTGCCGTCTGGCAGTTGCCCGCACATTTCTCGCACCAGTGGCACGTTTAACAGCACAAAGGTGGTCTTTACGCCGTCTCTCAGCAACTGACACGTGCGCAATCACAAGAGTGACCCATGACAAAATGTGGTTCATGTTTCTCGATTTTCTGTTTTAATGGCGCCTGCTTCACTGCATTTGCCATACCTATAAAACCCTTTACAACTTGTTTGCCGCAATAAATGCCAAGACGGTTCGCCGTTATGTAAAAATGCTTTCTCGTTGCTATAATTATTGATGTGTTTCGCCGCTCTTCATGTATTAAAAATCAAAACAGAAAGCGTCTCGCAATTCCCGGACGCACCTTTTATTTCCAAGAACTTTGGCGTTGGTATGCCATTTACCGGGAGACGCGCTACATTTCTCTCATTTTTACTCCTATACGTCCTGCATTGGGCATAGAGGCTGAAAAAATGTTGGCTCAATGCTGGCGAGCGTAGTTGGCTGTTTGCTTCGTTGAAAGTCCTTGCCAAATATTTGTTCTTGTCGTAACCGTGCGGTTCTCACATTTTAAACTACGTATTCTTTACCTGATCCCGTTTGATTTCCCGTACAAATGTTCTATCAAATGGCCAAGCCTTTTCACAGTTCCTCATGCGTTCGGTTGGTAACGGCGCTTGCTTTGACATGCACAATTTACGTTAACTCTACCAGGTTATCTTTGCGACAAATTAAAGGTTATGGAAGCCGTGTGAGTCGTACCACAAAATGCAGAAAAGCACGGGCAAGATGCACCCTGTCCTTTGACAACTCGATTAGTGAGTGCTGAAAAATCACGATCCACCTGTAACTGATTGCTCTGGCATAGCGTTGTCACATACCGCACAAATCACGATTTGGTGGCGACAAGGTACCTCTATTTGAGTCATGTCAGTCTTACAAGCAAATATTATTATTATTATTTGCCGACTCGCCAACGCTCATATAGAGCAAAGTTCCACTGGGCAACTGTGCAAAGCACGAGAAATAGGCCTCTCATCATGTTCCTATTGTCTATGGCACAGGGCTGCGGAAGTGTTATTCATTAAACAACTACGGCAGCAGATGGCGGCGTGAACACGGAAACATGCGGAGCGTGTAACTTTTCTTATGCAGGATAAATTGCCGCTACAGTTAACGGAATTTACGCAACGAGGATGCTTGGGTGTGCCGTGACGCTCACTGCTTTTGCGCGAGTGCTTGGAGATTACGATGCACAATGGAGACAGCTTATGCAACTACGGAAACCTCTGGCAACATAATGAGTGCCTAGCAGAAGGCCCGCGGTGGTAGTAAAAGCGCTCTAATTGTGCCGAATAAATTCACGAACAACATTCAATTCAGTATTCGTAATGCCGTTAACTACATCCATGTTGTCCGAATTGCTGACTGGTCACTTGGACTTTGAAAAAACACGCAAATATATCCCGGGACAGCGAAGGAAAACGTTGGACGTTAAAATGGTAAGGATTTTCAAAATCCATTGCAACGACCAGGCGATTAAACTGGGCACCGGTAAACACTGAGCGTGCCTGTTTTTTCCTCGGCCACTCGGAGCATAAACAGGGATACGTAAAAAATGCAGTCAAGACAGGGGTTCAAAAAATGGCTAAAATTCAACCGTATTTTACCATCGCTGCTAGTTGTGTAATGCATACGTCGCCAAAAAAATATCGAAATAAAAAATTGCTGTTCAGCGGCGAAAGGGCTGTGGGAATTCCAGAAGTTCGGCGATAAATACGCTGGAGGGATTGTAGTTCATAAAAAGTGCTTCTTGTGCTCGAAGTTAGATGAGGGGCTGAGAGAAATGCAGCGTAAAGAAGGATATGTGGCAGCGTCGATTCGGATGTAGGCGTGTAGCGCAGTGTGCAGCAAACCGGTGTCGTTGATTGCATGGCGGATGTTGAAACAACCAACAACATCATGGGTTTGGTAGACGCTGTTGGCCCTCACAATGGTCTCTGGTTAATCACATAAATATTGCGCTTTCTACCACCATTCTAGTTGTTCTTATGCCGATGTGTGGTACACTTTTCGACGCACTTCGTGGTCGTGCACGCGACGGAAAGGTTTGTATTTCGATAACGGAGTTGTTTGACATAGTCAATATTATGGCGAGGTAGACATACGGCAGGCTCTTTGATAGTTTAGTTTGATTAGAAGCATTTTTTAGAATAGCCGCAATTTGTGTACCGTTTTACACACTGCTATAGTGAAAAAAAGAGAGAGAAAGTGCATGGCGCATATGTGCGTGCCGTAAAAATTCAAGCTCACATTATTATCCATTCAATGTTTTACGGTTTCATCCCCTCATTGCTTTTTGTATGTGCATGTGGCATGGTGTCTTGGGCATAACCGTGTGTTTTTCGATCGCGGTAAGGTTTGAAGTTGTTGTCTTGTACCAGTGGCAGATGTGTGTGTAGGCAAGTCGCGCTAACAAAAAACGCCTCGCGCTGCTTAAAGTACACGTGGATTTGTCCAATGCATTGTTGGTTTTCGACACCTCTGCCCTACTATTGTTAATGGTAATCCTGTGAAGCTTGTGATGACCGTGCACTGTTCATGCTATTGTTGGAACAAACCAATGCTCAAGCGGCGTCTGTGCAGTGCTGGGGCAGCGTGCCGATGCGTGTAGCATGAAGTATCACCGGTGCTTATTTTTAAATTTTAAATAGTTTGTAGCAGTGCCGTTCCACAAGGTATGCAACTTTCCACTTTTCACGTGGCAAAGTGCACTATTAATAGCCACAAACTTTTGCTTTTCTTTGTGCAATGCAGATGAATGCCATTCTGCAAGCATTTCTAATTCTGTTCTTTGTTCATATATAATGCGTACCCGAATGGTTTTTAGATACTCCCCAAATGAGGAGCCTTAACGGAGAAGCTAAGCACTGCTCTCATCATTGCTATTGTGGTGCTCATCGTCAATTGGGACGGTAGCTATGTAAGCTACGTATTTTTTGTTGTTGTTTTATAGCGCAAATTGGGGTTGCTGTTGGTATTCCCATGAACATTTGGTGTTTGAGATATGAGCAGTGGCTTTGTTTTCCTACACACCACGCTCCTTGTTCGCTCTTCGCATTAAGGTGTAATCGTTATCACCGAAGCAAAAGATGGCAGATTGATAGGGCGAATTTAGTGGACAAGGCACGATTGTTAGCTCTGTAGTCTTTGTTGTCCTGACGTAGCTGTACAGTACTCAGCATTAATATTGGGAAAAACATTTGAGGTGACAAAGCATGAAGGGCATGGGCGCTGCGCTGTATGAAGTCACGAAAAGTGTGATTGTGTTTGTGAGAGTTCTGATGCCTAGAGGTGTGGCGCTGACAATAGAGGAGGACAAAATTGGTGCGAAGGGTGTTGCGATGGATGAAATACTACCGGCCAAGAAAATAGCTCAAGATGTGCTGACTGAGATGATCGCTAGACTTTAAGAAATGCTGTGTGCCATGCTCCCTAGCGCTCCACAACGCATCTGCAGACTTCTCAACTATGGCATCGGGTTTCAGCACAATGCCAACCAGTGCCGTGATGTGATGCAGTTGTGCTGACGTCTGCTGGCGCATCCTGGAGCCGAGGGGCGCGATGGCCATTCTGGTGACTTCGGTGCGTGGATGGAAGCGGTGGGGAGCCCTTTGCCAAGTGTGTCAAACACGGTGGATAGAGTGTGTGCTTGATTCAGTGGCGCGATGTGTGAGGGCTGCAGAAATGTTGTGTTGAGTATGAACTTGCCAGTGTGTACGCCACATCGGAGCAGTGCGGACGTGGAAGCCAGGTTAAGTGAGACGATCAAGCTGCCTTTGGAAACGACAAGGCATCTCAGGGCAGGACGTATACGTCTCTACGCAGAGCCTGAGGAACAGTGTGGTGACCACACAGAGCACTACAGCCAGACAGGCGGCGCAGTCGCTTGGTCAAATGTGACCACTTTTCAGTGATGTGAGTTGCTGGGATAGCTCGAGCGCTTTTGTAGTTACTTCCTCAGTTGTGATCATTACTTTTGCGTATGTTTTACACGCACGGCTGGTGTTTTAAGGGTTCTGAATCACCTAGGAAGTGATCGAAATCGTACACAGACCTGTGTAACCGTATGTTGCACTGCTGTACCTTGTATGTGTGTTTGTTTGTGATTCTTATTTATAGAAGCAAAGTATCGAACTCTGCTAATATAGCTGTTATTTAAAATAAACAAAATGATGTCCTAACAGAGGCGGGATGTGCGTTATGATCGTTTGAAGCCGCATATCAACGACGAAAATAATTTGCCATATCATCCTCGCACATCTGTACACCGAGTTTTATTGGAAGGTGTGCAATTTTTATCACAACCTCCCATTACCGGTTTCCGGGTTGCAAGTCAAGTCTTCTTTCTTGTTACGTGTTTGTACGTTCATCCTCACAGAATTGTTGTGCGAAATAATAAAGGAAAAGAGAAACCCTTTTTATTTACATCTCATCTTTGCGTAATAAATCAACATATTTCCATGAGTGCGTGCGCGTTGCTTTATGTAGCCACGTGGTGTTGTGGAGCAGTGCACTTGCACACACAGTAGCACTATGGAGGTCTCTCAACCAGTGTGTGATGCGTTGGTTGGTTTGTGTGCTTTCGAATGCGCAGCCGTGGCTTCAATCTGAAGTTGCGTGGCGTGTTATGTGAGGCTGCACTGTGACCAGGCGTTGCACAACCAAAGCGAATAATTAATGTGGCGTTTGAATACCTGCCGCTTGTAGGGTGCACTCGCAATGGCACGAATGAAGTGGTGGTGTCATTTGTGCCGAGAAACACGTGCGCACCTCATACCAGCAAGAGGGGACGCGCCTATGCAAACTCGGCATAGTGAAAGCAAAGTGCACAGCAGTGAAGTATGTTTTTTATGGCACATGTTTTCCCAGTTCAAACATATTGCTGCTGCACTGTAGTGTGCCGTGTGACTGTGTACTGTCTAAACTGAGGCACGTTTGACACCTTCGTTGCAGAGCGGTCGGAAGTCGTGCAACAGTTTTGCCGCACCGCGACCTACACTTGCGCATTTTTTTTTCAGCACTTGTTTGGTTAATTTATACACTTGCCATCTCCGCAGTGGCCGAAGTAAACTTGTGTGGTGCTGCCCGCCGTTGGTGTACCCGTCAAGTTGCTGTGCACCCGCATGTGGTGAGTTATTCGTGTGTTACTGATGGTGTAGCTCCACAATGTCTTCCGCGCGCGTTGCCTGCATTCGATTTCAGTTACGTTTGCTTGGCCACGTTCCCGGATGAGGTGGTTGGGTCAGCTTTAGGTTTTGCGTTGTACCCGAGCGCCTCTTTGGGCTTGCCGACAACGGCGCCTTGCTGCTTGTCATTGACTTCCTGATTCCCCTTGTTGTGGTCGATGTGCTCGCGTTGATAGCAGTGGGACATCACGGTATTGTGGAGAAGTCAGCACCGCAGGACTTGAGTGGTCAAACCGACGCTGACGCAGGTGAGGCGGAGTATGGTGATATCCATTCACATTCGTAGAGCGCAACAAAAATTAGCTCAAACCCTGAAGAATAACGGCAGAAAGTGCCCGTGTGTTTCGTTCTCTTCTCCCTTTCTCTTGTTAGCTAACAAATTTGGGTTTTTGCTCCCATTCGTGTCGTAAATTACCTCGTGTCTGCCATTGCTATGACTTTTGTGACTGGGTAGAAGTTCTCACTGTACCGAAGGGATGGACAATGCATACTGGAGCGGTTGTGGGTGTGAAAGCAATGGACGTCTGCTCAGTGCTGCTGAGTGGACGAGATGCATGCCGCTGAATGTGAATGAGATAACAACCCAGCGATCAATCGCCACCTGTGCTTATTTTTGCCCTTTCGCACAAGGTTTTTTTCCATTTTTTTTGTTCGCTTCCCTTTGCTGTGGGACACGTTTTTCACTTACTGATAAATCGTGTGACGCTACTCGTAGTAGCTGAGTGAGTTACCTGAGGTAATCAACCGCAGGGGGGGTTTTGTGGCACACGTTCGTCGGCTCGCACGGCTGCATGAGAACGGCACTGTGCCGGAGACGAGTGAGAATAGTGTTGGATCTGGTTGAGCAAGCCGTGATGGAGGAAGCGGACGCACAACTGTAGAATAATGTTAAAGCGAATGCTGCGTTGATAGCGACTTGACGATCTAAAAAGTTGGATCAAAGACGAAAGGCACCCCAACCACTGCCGCAGTCATTGGCGCCGATTACATATATCTTCTAAAGGTCCGTTATTGTGTGTTTGTGCGCCTGCTCCATTGGCAGTGAAAGTAGCGTGACAATTTTCCCCTCTACGTAAGTACCTACAGAATGTGGCGCTGCTGTATAGAAAAGAGTTTGTGGTTGTACACGCTACGCTGAAGCACCTTTGATCGCTCTATGGTTTATTGAGTGGTGGCATGATAGAGCATGCTAACCGTTGGCATTGATCTTGTTGTGGCACTGAAGGAGCGGCGGTTTTTGGCTTCTTTTTTGGCCCACATGACCATCGATTGGAACGCAGATCTCTTTCTTACCAATATTTGTGACCCTGGTTGACAAGTACGGTTAAAGGGCATGCTACCCGGTGTCAGAGCGATTGGCACCCCAGCACCGACCGCATGCAGTTTTTATTCTTCTGTGAGCGCCTTGTGTGTGAAACGCACTTACATGATCGAACTGCCTTGTACGTTTTAAGTGTTGTGAGCTAGAAGAGATAAGCATGCGGTGTGCTGCTTGCTTAACGGCCCTTAGCCCGTTGAATGGGTGTTCTTTCACATCCTCCTGATCGCTGCTGTGTTGGGGTCACTGCTCTATCGCGCCGTTGGGCTCACGAGCAGATGTGGACTTGTTCACCTTGACACCTACGACCACAGAAGTGCCACCACAACACATCTTGCCGTGTGGGGGTTTACTGCTGCGTCCTTATTGTGCTTAAGCGTCGCGCAGCCACACGTTCTTTCCCGCGTGTTGTGTGTCGTTGTGATTTCTTGTGCTGACCCTCCCTGTGCTTGCTTCCACAAGTAACACATACGCACACCGTGTGAAATTGTTGCTGCGGCGATAGTTGTGCGTTGCTCTGTCGAGTGGTGTGTCTGTGAATTAAAGACTTATTTTTCCTTATACTTTTCTTCTTGTTCCCACCTCAAAGAAGTGACTTTTGTCTACATCGCTTTACATCGCTATTGTAACCGTGCCTAACACCCGTACGTGGATGCAACACTTGTACGGTATGGCGACCACAAATTGTGTATTGGGGAGGAGGGTGCACGAGCCAGCGAACACTGCAATGGTATCGTCAATGCGCACTACCATGTGCGCAGTGCTCCTTGTTGCTCTGGCAACTGTGGTTCCTGGCCCTGTGATGTCACAGGCATTTAAGAACACGTCTTTGTTGGCTGATTGCCGCTTCTGCCTCAATGTAAGCGGTTCGAACCGTACTTCCAAGTGCCTTGACAAGAACGTTGTCCTGTATGGCGCTACACGCCGCACTGCGGGTGTCGTTCACGCAGTGACAAATGATGGACTGCCCTGTAAGCGTGGTACGGAGAAGCCAGAGCTGCGCTTGCCCAGGCCTTACACAAAGTTGTTCAACTGCCACAACTCAACTGAGGTAGTGAGCTGCACTGACAGCGTCACGAACCACTTTATTGGTTCGAGTGGTGACTATGCCTGTCGCCCCAACACTAAAGGAGACGGTAAAGAATACATGTGTGTTAAGTGTATCATGGCGCACACCAGCTATAAGGAGGGCTCGTGCCTCTATGGTGGGGATTACGTCTTCTTTCCGAACTTTACTCAGTACACCGGGAAACTGAGCTGTGCAGGCGGGGCCTGTGCAAAAAAACTGACTAGTTACAAGAACCACCTTGTGCTGTGTGCCAACAGCACGAATGCGGACCGTCCTGGTGCGCTCCGGATGTGCCATTATTCGTGGAGTGGGATTTATGGAACACTGAAAACTTGTGACGACTGTGAAATCACTGATGACGATAACATCACCAGTGAAGAATGGCCTGCGGACTCACAAGTCCAGGAGTCGAGTGGTGTGGAGGAAGCTGAGCATGATACGTCTCCTTCAAAGCCCCACGACGAGCATCAGAACGTGAATAACGGGACTGAGGTGCCGCAGTCTGGTAATGGCGTGCCAGAGAGTGATGTGGGTGTGAAGCCAACAGAAGGCGCTGGTGAGGCTGCTCATGGTCGTCATTCACACGAGCAGCCGGTGGAGGAGCCGAACTCGGATGAGGAGTCTGCCGTCGGACCGTCAGACGAGGAAAACAAAGAGGAGGCACAGCCTCGAGATGAAAAAGAGACTGAAGAGGTGCCTATAAGTGATCCGAAGCACGAGGATGGTGTCACGCACAGCGGTGTCACTGAATCAACAGCTGGCGATGACACCTCCGCGGCGTCTACAAAGAAGAGTGATGAAAAGGCACCTGAACCTGAAGGACCGTTGGAGGGACTGGCACCGAAACAAACAGCGGGAAACCGCACGTTGCCTTATACGGCAATCACGGGCACGGCGCAGGCGCTCAATTCAACGTTGGCGGCACTTCCCGCAGATGGTGTTGTGGTTGCCGGTGACGGTGTTGCGTTGTGGCGTGGCCGTACCCTCGCGGCTTGCTTGCCTGCAGCACTGCTGTGTGCTGACGTAACTGTCTTTTAATTGCCTTGCAACACCCATAAAGTAATGTGTACAACTGCGGCTTCACGTGCTTCCAGTTTTTAATGGGGCCTCTTTTCCTCCTTTTAATTTCACTTTTTATATTGGTCCGATCAACGCTCGTCGACCGCTAACACAACCCCGCAGACGCACAGTTGTTGCTGTCAAATGGGAGGATAATCAATAATGGACGCGCGCTGCACGCTGTGATCGGCTTTCGGGGTCTCTTGATGACTTTTATTTCATTCCCTGTTTTTAATATTACTCTTTATTTACGTGTTTTCCGTTCTACCTCCTTTGCGTCAGCACTTTTTTTTGGCCCCAGCTGCGCCGTGTTTAATCAATATGTTGCCTAATAGTTGTGCGTGCCTTCACTTCGGTGCACATTGACTTATTTTCGCCCAGCTACGAGGGTTCTGTTTGCAACAGGTTACTGGGAGTGCAAACTGGTGCACACCTGTTTACACGATGCTTTCAGGTCTCATGGCCGGATCTTTCTCGCCCTTTGCTGCACACCACAGGCCGAAGTAATAGTCATGTGTTGCAGGAGTACAAGAGCGCTTCCAGTCCCTTTTTGCCGACTTTTGGTTGCGCATATTTATGCTGCCTAAGAGCGGCACAGTGGCAGCTGTGCGGTATAGATCAGACAAGACAGTTCACAAAGGTGTTATGAACGCGACCACGCCTACCAAGAATTCGTTTGGTACTGCCTGACAACGCCATGATGCTTTTCAGGGTGCCATTTCTGTTCCCCCCCCTTTTTTTTGAATTTTCGTAATGGGTGAGTGGACTTGGCAGTGTGCGGAATGACTCGCTAGGAGGTGCCTGGACCTTGGGAACGGACCTTGTGAGTGTCGCCGAACAAGAGGTGCGACCTCGCAACTAGGCAACAGCGCTCTCACTGCCGCCATTCGCATTGTGCACCGAAACGTGTCCGTTTTGCTCATGCTGCGTTGTGCTGTGCATACGCATTTCACAGAAGCGCCACGTACTGCTCGCGTCTGGGTTTCTGCACCCCTCATATCCCCTCAAGTGTCGCTTAAGGGACGACATGTACAATACAACAAAGTGTTCTCGAGTGACGAACGGGGAGAAAGGTAGTCTCTGATTCCCATTCTCTCTCGCGCGTGTGTGCGCTGAAGATTGTGATGGCGAGAACTTCTCGCGGTAACAGGGTGGGTGTTCTCGTTGGTGTGGCAAGCGTCCTATTTTTAAGCGTGGAACGGGATGCCGAATGCGAGATGGATCTGCGTGATTAGCCCGAAGAGATGTCTGTTCGCTGTGCGTGTTTGACTGATGAGGTTGAAGTGGCAATGTGAAGCGACGTGAGTGCAATGTTCGGAGCGAGTTGGGCTGCGCGCCTTGGTACTATCGGTCAGTGTCTGTGTGTAAAGGGGTAAATTGCATACACGGACCTAGAGGGGAACGAAGCAGAGAGACAAGGACGCAAATGTGAAGTATGAAATAGGATTTGTGCTTAGCCAGCCTTGGCATGTGTTGCTCGCAAGGACTGACGGATGTAACCAAAGGACTGATGCAACCTTGGATGCGTTTAACACTTTGTCGCGCGACGTTTAGCTCTTGTTTCCTTATTTCGAAATGCGGGAACAATGAGTGTGAATGATATGCACTGGTGTAGCAACACACAGCGAAAAAAAAGCACCTCTTCCCTTTGACCACAATGGAGCTAATTTCTCAGTACTTGTGACTCCCGCTACACCGTTGTGCCACAAGTGCCTCGCGTTTCAACTGCGGACAAGCGTTTTTCTGCGTGTCACACACACAAGATAAAAATAAAAATAAATAAATCAAATACGTTTGTTGTCGTAATTTGTTTGCCGTGACATATGCAAAGGCCGCGGGGCTATGAGTTCTTTGTGGAAAGGCACAGTGTTGTCTTGCCTTCTTGCATGCATTGAGATGTTACGAGAAGCACTTGCTGGATTCTCCTCGGTCATCGGCAGTTGTATAGTCCACAGGCCAGCGTGTCGCAGTTTTTTGAGTGTAATGAAGTCTGTGTGGCACACCGCACCCAAAGGGGCCTGGTATGGTGAAAATGCTTGCTGAAGGTTCCTTTCGCTCACAAGGCATACGCTGTTATGCAGCATGGAACAGTTACTGCAGCGTTTTCCGCTTCATTTCGGGAGTGTTGTGATATCCAGGTCCTGCATACGAACGGGAGGAAGCGTGTTCGTGCCGCAGTGAGCCTGTCTGTCTACGCGGCTTCCTGTTTAGTTTGTGAGCATGGAAGAGATGCTGCGGTGCAGAGAAGCCGCTGGGTGTGCAACAAATGCTGTCAGTGCTTCCGAAACACAATGACGCGTCCTGTGCAGTTCTCCAAGAATAAATTTGTTTTTCGCCATTCCCTGTTTTGTGCAGATCGCCGTGCCGAATGGCGGAGAAAAGTTAGGGCCCACAAAGGCGTTTAAAGTGCCACGAGCGAGATGCCAAAAATAGCTTGAATATTTTAAAACACTTCACACTGTGAATTGTCGCGTCGCTCCGCTGTGGTGTTGGCCTGTGTGGATGTTGGGTCATCGCGAATGAACTGCAATGACCGACAGCAGAAAGCGTCTTTCCTCTTGATGTAGATTGGCGCACGGCGTTTGGGTTTTTGTGAGTCGCTGTGCTGGCAGTGGAAGCCCGATCGTCTTGAGGAGTGTGAGTGTGCTCAATCTGTGCGTGATAAACATTAGATTCAGCGACCGAAGGCACAGGAGCAGCGAGGGATGCTTCAAATGCCCTTGTGCCAACTTGTGGTGTGTGCGAGCAGCTGCTGTATCGTGTGGTGTATTACTACCTGAGGTGTGCCGGTACTCAGCACTGCCCGTGGAGTGCATTTGTGCTTCTGCGTTCGCCTTTGCGCAAAGCCGTCTTGTCACTTTGCAGTTACGCTCCAGTTTCGTGCCAGCACTTACTCCTTGCAGCAAAATGCGTATCTGTGTAAATTCTTCACCTTCATACACTGCTACCACTGTTTTTACTTCCTTCTATTTCTGACTGCTGTGCTTCCCTTTTCAGGGTTGAAAATGCACGCTGCACTGCGCCTCTCTATTGTGCTGTGCACCGCTACCATTGTGGTGAGGCATGCGTTCCTCTACGCGTGTGCCACGGGAGCACTGAGGACTGACGACGCTGTGCAGATATGCGGGCTGTCTGCGTCCCTTAAGCTGACTGCAAGGACGTGCGAGGGCCTTGTGGAGCAGGCTCTTCGTATTGAGAAGGATAAGCTCTCGAAAATCGAGGACACGCAGGATGCACTGCGTGCTGTCTCGCGGAGGGTGACGGAGGTGGACACGAAGCTGGCGACGCTGCCTGACGCGCTTCGCAGGCTACAGGCGGATCTCATGGCCGCTGAGACGGCTGTGAATAATGCGTGGCATAGGTTTTATGCTCTTCGTGCAGGTGTCAGGGCGCTGGTGCGACGGGCCGCTGCTGTTGTACCGAAAGCCACCGCGTCTGCTGGAAGAATCGACAACTTTATCACTGCCTTTGCCACCGCTAGCTCCCATGCGAATTTTAGTTGCATAACGGAGCATGGTGTCCCGTGTACTCTCGAGTGTGAAAGTGGGAGCACTGGACGAAAAGTCCCTAACCCTGCTGCGACGCTGCGCGGAAATCTGACTGGCTGCACGTATGAAAACTATACCTTGGCGCGTCCACAAAATATTACTACCACGATCGTGGACGACGTTGTGATACTCGGGGATGATGGGATGCTTTGCACGAGCAGTTACATTTCTTATGAACAATCTGTCAGTAAGGCGTGCCCCTTTTTGCTGCGTGATTTCGTGCACAAAGATGGCACACCAATGAACTGGGGCGGGTTCTGGTTTGCGGAGCGGTCACACAGCAGCACCGTCATCAGGTTCAACAGAAGTCAGCGCCATGTTCTCTTGGATATGGCGCGCGAGCTTGGCAAGTTGGAATGCCTGCTTTCAGATGGCAGCAGGCGCGATGGCAGGTGGTTGCGTGCTGACCGGAGGGTCCCCAAGACGATTCGCCAACTCGCGACTGATGTTGACTCGTCTCTAAGAGTGCGCCATGATGCCGACCCGGCAGGTGATGTCAAGGACGTCGTGGACGCGGTTGTGAAGGAGATGGGGGAAGTTCAGACTTTGGTCAACGCGCTCGAAGTAGGGAGTTCCTTTTCAAGGAGACCCACGAAACGGCGTCAGGGACTAAGAGCCTCCTCGTTGGCCGTGACAGGCAGCGAAATGACTCACATGCTTCCATCTTGTCTATTGTGTTCTTTCGCCGCCATTGCTTTGTGGTCCGATGTAACAGAGTTCTCTTCTTCTATCTTCCTCCTTGTCTAGCATGGAAATGTTGTGAGGTTTCCAGAGCTCACTACCCCTCTTTTGCACGGTGCTGTTGTCCGAGCCTGCCCGCTTATTGTACGGTGAGTTATGTGCGTGACTGCAATGCATTTGCATTGCCGTAGTAGTGACCGAAATCATGTTTTGCAACCGCCATGTGATTCCCCCCGTGCCCCCTTCAAAAGCGAAGCAAGGACTATGCTGCTTTGTGGTGATTCAGCGTGTTCACCCTCTGCTCGAACGGGAAGCGCTCGCTTCCCGGAGCAATGACATGGACAAATCCGTTCATTTTCGCGCATCGCCGCGTGAGTTTAAATGCGTACTTGTGGCGCCACGGGCCTAACTTGTAGAAAAACGTTGGGGTTGTGCACGTTCTGCTTTGCGGCGGCCGTTGGCGATAACCTATGCGTGAGCCTGCTGCGTTCTGAAGATCGTCGCTGCGCTGTTGGCGACGCAGCTGAAGGACTCGCTGATGAGAAGCGGTGGCTGGCATCGACCTTAAAGCGCGCCGACGCATTTTTTTCCTCAAAGCGCTGGGACGAGAGAGCTGTTCTCAACTCGGGCCAACAACATTGCGCAGGGACACTGCAAGCAAATGTTGCGGTGCACATGAACAATGGCTCCGCGCTCCCGCCGTCTGGAAGCAACAAATTCCTCTCGGTGATTCTGCTCAATTCGGAACGACCCTTCATGCCTGGAAGTTGTGCACTGCGGCGCCCCTCCACTACGGCAACGCCTTGAGCAGCGGCGCCCGCGGATACTGGGCGCGTCTGCCTGATGGTATCGTTCGAGCCGCTGTCTGTTTGTATATGCAGGTAACGCACGATTAGTCCAAACTTTTTGCGGTGGTGCGCGCGAAAGTCAGTAAAAAAGATACCACACAAAACCTCTCGAGTGCCATATTATATTAGTTTATATGCTCGCGTGATGTTGCCTAAGCCAGACTTGGGCGTATGCGCTATCTTTGGGAGCATGGTCATTTGTAAAGATGCTAATCCAGTTAATTTCCTCTTTGTGCTTTTAGTTCGTCTGTCCCGAAATATGCCACAGCCATCACTGTTTGCTGGTTGCATAGAAGGGCGCATGTAATAATACTCAAACTAGTTTTCCATTGTGTCTTCGTAGCTGTACCCCTGTGCGCGTAGATGCTCTCGTTGGCGTAGCTTTTGTTGCCTAGGACTCGCAGCTCAAATCGCCATGTGTTCCTTTGGAAAAGGAAGATGATACAAAAGCACAAAATGCTAATGCCTCGTCACCCGAACGGAAACGCGTTTGTGGTGCTGTAACTCGTCATTTTTCGTTTTCTGTGCAATGTCGAATGTGCGAATCCATTTTTTTCTCCCGTCATTCCCTCGCCACCCGAAGCCGCCATTGCAGAGCACGTTATTTCGCTCACTTGTGCGCTGCTTAGACGAAAGCAATCAGGATGCGCGCCGCAGCGACGTGATCAATTTCCATTTGCAGTGGGAAGCGCGGTCCGTCGCGCCACGGGCTGTTGGAGGCGGCGTGCTGTAGAACACGCCCGTTTCATGGTGCAGCTCACTTGCAACAACTCTTGCCGCAGCCGTGCGCCGCCAGCGCGGGCATAACTGGGTCAGCAACCCTTTCTCAGTGGCGACTGCCTGCCCGCACTTGGTCCACTTCACCGTGTCATTCGGTCAAAATTCCAAAGAGGCGCATTTTATACGAAGCACGTTGCTGGCCTTTACTCGTTCAGCATGTCGCACCAAACGGTTCATGCGTGCTTTGCACGAAGGTTTTGGACATTTCCTGATCAAAGATGAAGAACGGGGTTGTGGCGAAGCGTGGAAACGAAGAGGCGTTCGCAAAAGGCAGGGAGGTTATTTTAGCAGTTTAAACGCGCGACACCGCAAAGGGCTCTTCATAGAAAGTCTTATTCACATTCCAATGACAAGGAGCGATGTTAAACAGCACCGCGTTTGCCGCGTTTCGGGTGGCATCGGATATGGAGTCACGACCTCACCGCGGTGCGGCAGTGAATCGCTTGTAGGGGTCTGCCGGCACACACAACACACTCAATGAGAACCCCAGACGCCCTTGCGCTTGACCGACTCCCTTGACCCTTGCATGTCAAGACCTAGTCACTCTTCATTAGGTTGAAAAGGTAAACTCGGGAGAAGCAGGCCAAACGCTCGCAAGCAACATCTCTCCATTGTTGCGCCGGTGGCACATTACGGTTTCACCATGGAAAAACTTGCTTTTCCAACAACATTCAATACCTGCCGACATGTATTACTGTTAATTTTGGATTTTTCAAAAACGCTCCACTTCCACTACTAGTGAAAATAAAAAACGTTCCAACCTTCTGAGGTGGTTGCGTGAAGAGGCAAAACCACCTCAGAAAGTAATTTTAAACAAAGAACCTTCGCTTCGAGTCGACAAGGAAAACGCACACAAAAATCTGCTGCTCAGTCATTGGCTCCATCTTGTCGACGTGTGGGCAATCATGGCGTTGCTTTGCATATCAAACACGGCCTTCTAACCGACGAGATGAAAGGGATAAAATACCCAAAGCGGGAGCACTGCCCAGCGAGCTGCGACCGACCCAGACTCGTGCATTGTCATGACACTCTCCTTCTTGGCGGGAGCCGCACCACCACTAATGCCTCCCACATCGCCGCTCTTCACCCTTTCTTGACCGCGCGTTTTCGTATTCGGCCTTTCTTCTTTTGGAAGCGTGGTGGGACCCACACTCTCGGTCAAAACCTCCCTGCGCTGCTGCGATTCTTGCTTTCGCTCTTTTTCCCGACGTGCCCTCCTTTTTTCTTCCCTTGCGTTGTGCTCTCTCAAAAACGTGTCACGATCTTCCCACCCACCCTTCGTTTGATTCCACACTTTCTCCTCTTTTATGTCCTCCTCATTCTTGTTGTCACTCCCTACACAGCCGTGTGTCGCTTCGACCCAGGAGCACGGCTGTAGCATAGCAGTTGTCGTAGCACCCATGATCACTGTGGAAACGAAAATAAAAGACAAACACGCGCCATAGACGAATGCCATTGCTGTCTTGCAACAAAACAAAGGAAGGTGGAATGCGAAGGAAAACTAAGGTTTAGCGAGAAAGCCAACAAAAATTGACTGAAAACACCTCACTGGAACGTTGTGGTGATATAGCCTTTTAGCCCATAGCATGGCTGAGGACGTCAACCCCTGCAATGCGATACCCTCAAAGAACACCGTTTGCCGGAACCGAACCTTCGCCTTTCGGCACGGCAAAAGGTATGCGGGCGAGCGAAACGTCGCCCTCTTTCGTTTCGCTTTGAGACACCGGAAACTGTGGCAGTGCCTCTTGTATTTGGACGGAAAATTGCAACGTTTTTAACGCAACTGCACCGGAACGCATGTCGCGTGGGAAACACAGTGGCAATGTGCATCGACGTGTGGGAATAACGAGCGCAAGCCAACAGACCGAAGCTAAAAAGCATCCCCGGCTAACTTTGGCTTTTGGGTGGGCACCGTCCATTCTGTCAGGATAGGCCTTGCTTCATTCAACGCTTTTACCATTAGCCGAAGCTATTCAAGCGCACCGCTTTAAAGCAGCAAGGTGGCATAACCAATCCCCGCGTAGCGCAACTTCTAGCCGACTTATCGCGCAACAGTTTTCACAGCGAGGACTGTGGCCATCACGTCGTCAGGTTGCTGCTGTTTCTGTCACTGATTTTATTGTACTTTGGAGCTGCCTGTCTTTCTATGCGGAACTGTCCATGATCGCTACTGCCTTGTGCAACAAAAATTGCCGAAGCGCACGCCAATATTATTTTCAGTTTGAAGTGCCTTGCTTTCGTGATTTTGCACTTTTGTCAACATCGTTGTAGAACTACGTTTTTGCGCTGCGCCTGAAACATACGTGAATTTGCTGTAAATCGTCGTTGCTTACTTGAAGTTACACGTCAACAATTCACCTCAAACAGGCCCTCCTGACGTTCAGCAGCGCATGTGGCACGGCGCGCGCTTTTGACCGTTAAATTCCACTGGTTGGGCTATGGAAAGTTTTGACTCTGTAGCAATAAGCTTGTCGACAAAGCGTTGCACATTTATTTATCGAGCACCAACGGCTCTTTCCTAATGGAATTATCATCACAGTATCGTTTGGGTGCGTTGTTGAGCAATACTGCGTAGTCTATATTCAGCGGCAGTGCACAATGAAACCGTGACACTCGTACTGCCGGGTGGACGCCGGGCAGCTGCAGCCATTTTGGCTGCATTGTTCTGTGATGCCGATCCAAAGAGAGCGCGCTGCGTTCATTTTGAACGTCTAACAATATCGAAGTTTAGCTGCTGCCACGCTTGTAGCTAAGTCGTTCGGTTATGTCAACGCAAGTTGTGAGTGCAAGATAAAAGTTGCTCTCCAGGTCATTTTGTTATTTTTGCCTCGATCTTAAGTGTGTCTTATAGTTTGTGGGCCATGCAACAGTTCCGTGCAGTGATTCCTGCGATACCATGCACTGTTAGAAGAACTGGCAGGTCATTTTTTGCATGGCGTGTGCAAATTGCTGCCGTACATTTACACTCGTGAATTTAAATGCCAATGTTTAGGCACACAATGGGTATTGTCTCTTCATTGCTCCCACTCGCCACTTTTTTTCCATTTTCGTTTATCCCAAAAGGGTAGTGAAAAGAACGCGCCCCAACATGAACGTTTACATCAACCCTGTCCTTGTTACGCTTGCACTACTGTCGTGGAATATGTGTGCAGTAGCAGCAGCAACTGAAATTGTGCTCGGATCGCAAGCCACTGTTCTTCTCGAAAATTGTTCGTGTGGTGGCGATGAATGCTGTGCCAAGGAGCCAGAGCCGGCTGGATTTACAGTTAATTGCTCCACTGTAAGAGCCAGATTGACCTTAACTGGATGCGAAGACAGTGCGGGAAGCCCTTCTGCAGTGTGCACTGCAGTTACGGTTAATGGTCAACCCAGTCTCCTTTCTGACTGCAATTTTTCAACAGCAATCGCTTTAAGAGGCGACAGTCAATGTGGCTCATCGCCTTGCACACGGCAAAAAGTTTACACTGTTGGTAGTAGTGGGGACGACCGTAGTGGAAGGAAAATTAAATTGACTTCATCAGGTAACAATTGTAATGTTTGCTGTGCCTCCATCAGAGGGGAAAACCGAACAACAAACGAACCACCAGAGCAGGATGGACAAAATGGAGACACCCCTGGTGCACCATCCTCGTCGAATGCAGTGGCGAGCGTACTGAAGTCTCCTCACGACACCGACACCGTGGTTTCGAAGCCAACTCAAAACAACGCCAACTCAACGCCGAACGTTCCCAAGTCAAACAAGCACCATGAAAGCAGCGAGAAGTTAAGCGCCTCAAACAGCACGACAACATCGGCGAAGAACGACGCACAAAGTGAGGGACGCGAATTATGCGCCATGGAAGTCGCCTTTAAATGTGCTGCCGCCTCCCTTTTCATTTTTTCCTCCTTTTGAAAATAAAAATAAATAAACAAACAAATAAACAGCTGGCACGCGTCTCTTCTCTTGACGGAGTGCAACTTTCATTTTATTTTATAAAAGCTCACACACAACAACGACAAAAATATCTGGGCGAGTGGCGTGCGCTGCTTAGGTCTCGTGTTTCACTGAACGGTGCAGCGCCTTTTTTCTTTTTTTGTTTGTTTGCGATTGTCTGAGCGTTTTTCGTAATGTTCTTCGAAGTGTATTTTGGATGCATAAATAAACAAGAAAAGACAATATGCTGTGCGTGAATTTTTTACCATGCCAATGTTTTTGAATGTGCTGTTGAATCTGCTTTGACCGACATTTAAATCCAGCGACATGACACAACAGGGGAACTTTGCATGCACTCGAAATTTCTGTTGTGATTTTTTTTTTCTTTTGCTGTTCCCTTTCCTTCTCGTCATATTGAGTTTCATAGTTTTAACAAGTGACGCAGTGAAGGCTCTGTTGTTCCAACGGGCATCCAGCACTTGACACCGCGTCCATTTCTACGATGACATTTTTCCCGTGCTTGGAGGAATTGTGTAGAATGATCGAGTGGGCGAGTAGTTAATTACGTCGTCGTTGGTGAATCCGCCCGAACACAATTTTTAGAGTGAAAGCGGAATGAATTGACGCTCGCACCTGCTGGTCATTGGACGCATGTGCATGTGCGCTTGTCTTGATTTTCAGTGACGCGCCCAGCGAAGTGTGGTGCCTCTGCCCTCCTGTAACGAGTTTCGGATATCGCTCTTGGCGCTTTGCTGCTATCTGCCTCTCGATTTGTCACCCATGAACATTTCCTTTTTACTTGCAGTGAGCTGTAAGTGCCAACACATCTGTGTTATCGTGGTCGATGTTTAGCGGGGCGCTGATGGGACTAAACGCCAATAACGCCGCTTCGCCGAATTTTTTGATCATATTTGCCGTTGTTTTTTCGCTCGTCGCACGCGGCTCGTTCTGCTGTTTTTTCGCCTCTATTGTCAGGAGGACTCAGCTCGAATTCACGGCAATCTGCACAATGGTACGACAATGCCATTCGGCTGTCAGTGGGGACTATTATGAACTCGGGCGAGAGGCAGTGACACTGCTGAATGGTGAAGTGCGTGCGCTGGACGCGGATTGCTTCGTTCGACGTGGAGCAGCAACGCCTGTGCGTTACCGATTTGCGGTGTCCACTGTCTTTGACAAGCGTGTGTCAGTTGAACATTCCCTGTTACAATTTTAAATGACGTCTCACTAATAAAAATGGCGTGTGGCGCCTTCTGCAGGCATGTTTACTGTTCAACGGTCCAGGAGACGTGCACGATTTTTTATTTCTGTTTGTGCACTGTTGTTCCCGTTGTGTGCGTTAACAGCGCGTCTAATGCCGCATGTGCGGGCGCAGAGGAGCTGTGCCTGCGCGTTTGTTTCTGTGCTGCCCTCGTGGAATGAGCCTGTCACTTGAGTTTTTGTTGTTAAATTACCGCTTGCGGAATGTTGTGCATCCGCTGGTATTTGCTCGTTCTGTGGGGCACAAGATAAGTTTCATACAAATGCGCCAAACCCAAAATAACACTCCCTCCTTCTGTTTTTGCCGGTGCACACGCTGTCAATGCACTGCAACAGCACTACGGTTTTGCTGACGTTAAGTGTGCGTCTATTGCCCCAATAGCTGCGTGCGTTTTCCGCCCTTGGCATGATTATAATGTTTGTTATCTTTTCACACAGTTGTGTCTTGTCGTGAGGGCCACTTCAGCCCCAAGTTGGGGGGTACACGAGTGCCCGTCCTTTTGTGGCGCTATTTTCCACCTTTTCGTGGTCCGTCGGCTGGGCTGCTGTTGATTTATTTTGTAATTGCAACAGTTCTAAAAAAGGCCTTTTCCTTACTCTTTCCCCACACGCAAGAGAGGAAGATAGACCAACACCAATTCAAACGTCAAGAGTTTCTCATCAGGCAATGAAATTTGTGCTTTGCTTTGTGCTGCTCGCACTCGCTGCACGCCAGCTGGAGATGGGATATGCGACGCCCACCCCAAGCACACAAATGAAAGCAAACATCATTGCATGCGAAGTTACGAAAAAGACAGCCCATGGAGTTAACAGACATAAGCGAGACGGTTTGCATTTACATAACTGCGACTGGCCAGCTAACGGGAGCAAGAATGTTGATGTCCTCTGCGACCATGACGGGCACAGCGCACATTTCACGGGGTGCAGCGACCCTGACCCGAAGGGCATTATTTTCGCCAACTGCACTGCCAAGGAGGTGCACCGTTTGATGTTTATTGACGATGACCATTCAAAGATTTTTGATCTGATTTGTCTGAACTGCCCTTTTGGCTTGAATCGTACCATTGGGGAGACGGTGAGCCACGACAAAAAGCACTTCGTGCAGGGAAGCTGCCAGCAGGCTTTTGATGTCGCCCACAACATTAGCACTGAGAGTAAAACAACTAACAAGTCGCCACGAGAGGACCCCTCAACCGTGTCAATAGAGGAAGTTGATAATAAAACCGATGTGAACGTCACAAGGAATGGACAGAGCTCGGATAAGCCGACAGAATGACGTGATGTAAGTAATAATCTTAAATCAGCTATTACTGACTCCATTAAAGGCGCACAGTTGAACGAAAGCAGCTTCAACATGACTTTGCCTACTTGGAGCGTCGACGGCTTACGCTCCTCAGCCGCCAAACAAAGTGCGCCGCTGAGCGTTGCAGGAATATGTTTGCTGCGCCACCTCAGCCCTTAACAGCACGCCCTAAAACGTGCCCCTCAGCTGTGGGCACTAACTCGTAAGAAACTTTCCTCCTGACCTCCCTTCTCAATCACACCCCCTTCGCTGCCATGCTCGGCTGGCGCTTTTTGTCCGCTTCCTTTCTCGACGTGATTGACATTGCTCGCGCCCGTTCGTCGTTGTTGCGGCAGCAGACATCGCTTACGCCAATGCGACGCTGTCCCTGACGCCATTGTAAAGGAATGTGTTGGACAAAATAAATAAATAAATAAAAACAGAGAATCTTCTCGCTTTTTTTTGTTTTCCTGCTTTGATGTTCATGTTGTGTTGGCTTGAGTTTGTGACGGCGGTTTGAAGCAGCATGGGCTTTTTGATGTGAAGTGTCGCGGGCATATGCTGCTGTATATTTTTTTATTACCCTTTTCATGCTAAAAGAGAAAGGGAGAAAAATCAGCTTTAAAAAACGCTCAGGTTAGGCTGTTCGCACTCAAACAAACAAACGAAAAAAACGCACAACTGTGAGAATGGGTATTTGCACAGTCCTTTGCCTTCTTGGAGTACGAAGGAGCGCAGCAGTAAATTGCCAACGCGTTGTGGTGCGAGGCGAAGATGTATTTTCCATGTGAATCGCCTTGCCAGATCGGCCATAGCTCCTTTATGTGGCAACGACGTTCGGGCACGTCAGGTGGCGCTTCTGTGTGGCGTGAGAGGCGAGTAACGACTTGTTGCCTAAAGTCTCTCGCTTATGGCTAAACTGGCCTCGTACATTTGGGTGGAATCACTCAACATCTTCGCCAACTTTTGTTATTCGGGGCTAGTTGTACGTGTAGTTGCAGCTCAGTAAAGACTTTTACTGTTGCGTTAGGTCTGTGGCCGCTGGCACGGTGCTTTTCTTTCTGCGCCATGGCCTGGAAGCACCTTGCAATATATAGTAGAAACAGGGAATTTTGAGCAAGAAAAGCCGATCTTATGCCGCTCCTGCACGTTGGTGTCATAATTCTACATTGCCATCATGAGCGCTGTGCGCCCCAGACTTACAGTGGTCTGAAAGCGCATCACCTCAAACTCCAACCGGGGAAGTGATGAGAACTGCATTTCTGCGAATCACACACACCGCAGAGCATCTTTAACTTTGTTATAGGGAGAAAGCCCCATGCTTTCACGCTAATTGCTCCACTGCCCGTCGTTGTGATGATGGGCTTCGTGCTCCAACTGCAGCGGCAAACACTGACCTCCTGACCATAGCCTTTGGCTGTTGGAACCGTCTTGCGATGCTGAGAGAAGGCACAATGCAGCAGGCCCACGCGCTTGCAGCCGTCATATGCTCGTTTTTGTTGCACCTCGAGCTGTAACCTGTGCCGCAGTACCGCTACGGTGGTGGGCAGTGCGTGTCGCCTGTGCAGTGGCGGGTAACGGCATTCGCCCTGGACAATCCGCGAAAAGAGATTGACAAAAGCCCTTCGCGCTATACTAAAATTTGACAATGTACATCCACGAGTAGTGGTGACGAGGCGGAGCGTTGCAGAAAGCAGAGGCGCTTTGTGAAATTTATTGTGAGCTGCTTAATTAGAACGATCGCGATGACGGACAAACATGCCATGACAAACCTTGAGGACAACCGTCTTGACTCAAAAAAGGTGCAGCGAGCAGCGGCAGTGACACGCTTCTGCAACAAAAGTGAAGCGAGTGATACTTTAGAACTGATAAGGGCAGCTAAACGCCCAGAGGAGACAGCTTGGGACGTTTAGACAGCGCTGAGCATCCCTGCCACTGTGTGTCGTCAACACCTATTCGCTTATTCGTATTGCTGCGGATGTGGAGTGTTGTCGATGTTTTTTCGGTTTCTTTGGCTGTAGAACTCTTCCACCTGCGTGTGGCTGCTGGTACCTCCTGCCAGGCGATCTGGAAACCGAGCATAATGCAGGCACCATTACTCGCTGAGTGTGATGTGTCGTGTGTGGTTTATCTGTTGCCAAAAGCGCGTCGTCCCTGTGACGATACTTAATGGTGGAAAAGAAAGACTATGACTTCTGTTTAGGGCTCACTTCAGCACGAGAAGGATAATGGCTTTTATTTTTGCGTTTTCAAATGGTTGCGTCAGCGCGTTCCTCTGCCATCACAACATTTTTCTTCTTTTCTTGTGCGTGACGTGTTCAGTGTCGTTGCGTGTCCGACAAACACTGGCGTTGTAGAGTGCGCAATGGTTTCGTGAATGGCTCTTGTGCGCGAATAGCTGCGGAGACAGTAAAGTGGTATGTGTTGATTTTCAACAGTGCCATTGAGATTCTAAACGTCTCCATCAAGCACCAGACGGTCGCGAAGAAGAGAGTTGTCACAATGAGCCCATAGGGTTGTATGTTGTGCGGTGGTGCAAGATGTGGTGTGGTGTGGCTGCGTAATTGAGGAAATCGTGTGCCTCCTTTCTATATTAAATGCTATCTTTATCGTCCGCCACTGCGTGTAGCCACGCGGCGCCGTTGAATGGGTCACAGATTTTTCAATTAAAGGCGGTTTGTGCACTAGCCATCGCCCATGTTATGGAAAGCCATGTGTGAGTTGGCGTGCGTGTAGCAGTGCTCTCGCGAGGTTCGCGTTGCTGAGGTGTTGGCAGGGTGTGTTGCATGTTTTGGCTTGTTGAGACCTTGGCTGGTGCGGTTCTGCCATTTTGTGACTCATCGTGTTTTGTTTATTTTACGAGCGCTTGTGAAGTGGTGCTCCTATGCGATATGTTGCGAGTTCCATTGTTGCTGCTCAGCTATCCCGTGCGGCGCAAGTTTCGCTTTCATGCCTTTTTCAATCCGCTGTGCAAAGCCATTGCTGGCCGGACAGGGCAGGGTGCGGATGGTGTCGCGTTGCCGCCTCGTCACATGCTCAATGCTTGCACGACCGCTGGTGTGCGGTGGCCTGGTGACGCTAACGCTTTATGCATCCGGTGGAACAGTCAATGTTTGTGTGTGATGCTGTCGTGTTGATCCCCTTTTACCAGTGCGCGGCGTTCATGGTGTTGTGACACGCCCAGCCGCTATACTGCACAGCGCTTGCCGCCTGCCACGTCTCACCCGTGTAGGGCTTTTGACTTGCTGATGCGTCGCTTGGCCGCTTGCGACTGTCGCACCAGACATGTTGGCTGCGCGCAGCTGGAGGCGCTTGAATGCAGTTTCACTCTTACTGATGGGTGCCGTTGAGCATGCGACTGTCTAGCTGTGCGTGCGTGCATGTGTGTCAGTTTGCCCGGCATCCCTGTAACGTTTTGTGCGTTTCGTTGTCAGCAGCCGCACCTAGTGTGGACGAAATGAGAGTTCTCGCTATTCCTCACAATTGATTTCTGCGTCTTCGCTCACCTCACGCGAGTGCTTGAGCATGTCAAAGGCAGCACTTGCGCTTCGTAAGTGTTCAGCTGCACTGCTGCTTTGCGCGCATTGCCACAGCGCATGGAGCCTTTCCTGTCAATTCCTTGACTGCGTTTGAATCCCAATGGACAAATGGCAACGTGCTGTGCGGGACGTGCCTTTATGGGGTGTTGTTATTGGTGAGGCCGTTGTGATGGGTGAGTTGGGTGTGCAGAGCGCGACGGCGGCGACTCTGTGTACGGATGTAACTGGGCCTGACGCGGATGATGTATATCGGGTTGAGAGAAGGACAGCTTTTTAGTTGTATGCCTGCTTCGCCGGCTGTTTTTTCCCATATATGACCTGATGCTCGGGGCTCGAGCAGCTGTGGTGGGTCAACGAGCGTGACCAGGTAAGTGACATCGAGCGATGCTTGTCTGTGTGCATTGAGGCGCAGCGCGTCGGAAGTTTAAAATAAGGACGCCGAGGGGTCACGCAGCACACCAGTTGCGTGTTTTGTGTGCATAGATGTGCTAGGAACTGCGAAAATGCCGTGCTGCTCTGTGGGAGACACCGCTTCGTGTCCACAGAGCCGGCGCGTCAGCGGAGGAGGCGTTCCGAAGGGCGCGCGACGAGCTTTCACTGTTGAGCAGTACATCGTTGCACAGGCAGCCGCCGAGCATGCTGCGCTGCATTTGATGTGGTGTGCTGGCCCGTTACAGCTTGCACTTCGTTTCTTCAAGGTGCAAGTGTTCTGTTTCGTGTGTGCCTCCGTCGTCTACTTCCTCCTTCTGCCACCACACGCATAACCAGGCGCGTGTGAGTCGTTGCCATCTGCCGTGTTACTTACCGCCATGTTGCAGTGCGAATGCCGATGAGGCAAGGCGCATCTGCCTGCACGATTCCGCCAATCGGCTCAATGGCATGCCTCTTCTGCTACTTGGCCCTGAGCAGCGTGCAGGAACGATATGTTTGGAGGGTCATGTGTTTTTGTCTTGCGGTGCGCGTGTGTGACACGCTCCTTACACACGAGACGTGTTTGTGCCGTTGGTCCACTGTGCAGCTCTTCGACAGCTGCGTGTACTGTTTCGCTCACGGTGTCGTTTTGATGTCGTTTACTCGCTGTATAGCAGGAAGGGGCTTCTGCACCTCGTTGCTCTTTGCCTTTGTTTATTGTTGCGCATTGAGTTCGTGTGTTGTCCCAATACAGACGCATCAGTGCTTTCAAGAGGTCATGTGTGACTTGACGTGCTGTCACCCGTTTGTGCATCAACGTGATCGATTTTAGCCAAGTTTTTGGCACTGGCATTGCGAATAACACTGCTCTCGTGTTCTATTGTTGTGACTGCAAAAAACGTCTCCAGGGCGCGTGGTCCGGAGGCATGTGCCTCGCTAGCACTGAGTCAACCAATGACGCTGCTCATGGAGGCCTGTCAGCGGTGCCCTCACCTGCTTCTGTGTGCTGATTCGCCAACTCGTGTCATCCCTTGCTGCTGCTGCCTTCGCACAGGGCATCGCTGGGAACGAGCAGACGCGCTGGCGTGTTGCCATTATTTTTATTTGCCGCTTGCGCGCCTGTAGTCACGGCATTGATTCTTGTCAGTCGATGGTGAGGCGTCCCATTTGAGGCGCACAAGATGCCCCATTACTTCCACTACGGAGCCAGCGACGTGTACGGGGTGGCACCTGTTCTTGTGGAATTGAGCGCGCAGTGTTAAGAGCAAGCGGACGTAAGATGCGAGGCGATGGCAAGACGGGAGAAAAGCCGAGGACGCGCGTGGTGTTGTGCTGGCACTGTGTGGACAGGTCTGGCATGCTTGTTCAGTGTGCTGCAGGCACGATGGAAGATGCGGGGCATGCTGTTAGCCGGAGAAGTGCGCGAGAGTGTACCAGCACCCTTCCTTTGAAGTGAGGCGTGTGCAGCCACAGTGCCCACACAGTACAACTTGGTGCAGCGCAACGGCGAGCTGAAAAAGAGTCTTGTGAACGCCCGGCTGAACGCTTGTTGGAGTGTACAGGTTCGCTGTTTCTGCCACCTTTCTTTTCGCCTGCTCGCTCAGGTTAGTTCGCCTCTGTGCTCACACACGAGATGTGTCGGCACAAGAGCGTGCTGGAGACGCGAAGGGTGAAAGGTGTCGTGTTGCCATGGTCATCGCAGTGACCATCCATCTGCGGAGTCGAAGGGGATGGAAGGAAGCGCAGATGACTGAAGTTACGCACAAGATACGCTGCTGCCCTGTGTCGCAGTAGTGGTCTCGCGCAGCGGAGAAAAATAAATGTAACACACTGAAATGGGAATGTTTCTTTCTGTCACTGTGCTGAAGGGGCTCCTCGACATGCAGCTCAGCAGGCTGTCAAGCCGAGCAGCGTGTCGAGGAGCAGCACGTTTGTGTGCTCCATCGTTGGGAATAACTGCGCCCGAAGTGGCAGTGGGGGCAGTGGCGCTTGTAACTGTGTGCTGGTAGGCGCTTGTTCCATCGCTTGCGGTGTTGCTGTGGAGATGCCGTGAGAGCTCTGGTATGGTAGGGGTGCACGTGTGCGTGTGCAAGATGTACCTCTGCTGATAATTGCGGTGTTTGGATTGTGACGCGTGAGTGCCTGCAGTGTTTGTTTTTTGTCTGTCTTCGTCTGCTGCAGTTTGCCGCCGTTTTACAGGGTGAGCTGCAACCACAGAGAAGAGGAGGGGATGTGAGCAGCGTTTCCCGTGTCTAGTTGATGCATTGCAATGCGCTTGTGTCATCGCGTGGCCGCCGCTGCCGTAAGAGACCAAGCTTCAATTCAGTAAGAAGGAAAATGAATGTGGCTATGCGTACCTGCGCGCTTTGCGAATTCCCTATCGCTACTTTCTCCATTGGTGCGCCGCTTGGAGCAAGGAACCTGTGACCGTGTGTGGCGCTGCGTGGATAAATTCGTTTTCGCTGCGCTGGTACTGTGTTGGTGAAAGTTGTGCGACAATGACTTATGTGAGGCTGGCGCCAACAGGAATGTGTGTGGAAGCCGGGGTGGTGCTACTCTCCATCTGTTCTCGCAGGGCGTGTTGTCATCAGTGCCGTTCGTTCTTGCGGGCGCGGCTTGCCACTGGTCGCTGCGTTGAGGTCCTTTATCTTGCAACGGCATATTGCATTTGTTACCGTAATCCTCTTACGTCTCTCCTTTCCACCGGTTCATATATTCTAACGTGTTTTTCTGTGCACGCTCGAAGCAAGAAAACTGTGGCGAAGTATACCGACGCGGGCATGGCTAGACGACCCAGAGAAGATCAGGGAGGCAGTGTGGGCGGTCCTCCCTTGTTGCGGGGGCATGTGAACAGCGTGCCTGGGCCGCGGTGGACGCTGGACAGTAGTGTGAGGGATATCTTGCTGCGCAGTGTTCCACCACTGGATGCCGTTATGCTGAGCGAGTGTCTTGAGCGTGTTGACTGTGAGGGAGAAGTGACTAACTGTGACGTGAGGATGGACGTCGTGATCCAGAAGCCAGAACTTTACATTCCTGACGAACACACACGCGGCCGCATCTTGAGTCTTCCCGAGTGTCAAACGTACGCGCTTGTTTACAGGGCTGCTCAGCTGCTTAGAGGAAAAGGAATAGCAGCTCTCCTTCAGTGGGGCGCCCCTGATGAAAAAGCCGATGCCAAGCGCGCAGTGGGAGATGAGTTGGCGGATGACGGGCTGTGGGACACGGTCTGTGGTCTTCTGGACGCCGCGTTTAATGCTGCGAAGGGCGCCGAGGCGAGGGAGAGGGCATTGGCTACTCCCGACGCAGCGGCGAAGGTAGTTCCTGGTGCCTTCGAGTCCGTGGTGAATGCGAAATGGAGTCACGTGCTGTCTGGCGTGGCAGACAAGCCGCTTGGAATACGTGTGGTTAATGGCCTTCCAGAGAATGCGTGGTCAGACGCTGAGGTGAACAGGACACCTTTGCAGTTGCCAACGGAGAATGTCGATGAGGAACGCGATGATGGGTTCGAGTTGCTCGTGCTGACGTCCGAGAAGGGCTGGCCTTTTAAACTGTTTGGCACTCACGCCACGGCGAATGGCACACCCTTCCAAATGATGCACGCCACTGACGTTGTTGTGAGAAGGGAGTCGGTGCGCGTGTGGAACATTGTGAGGGCTGACTTGGACGCGTGGCTTGTGCGCAAGGAGGGGTGCCCGAGGCCGTCCATTCTCCTTGGGTCGCCAGGCATTGGCAAGTCATTTGGTGTTGGGTCGCACCTGCTGTACGAGCTGCTTCACTACGCACCCGGCAAACTGGGCGCTGTGGCGTTCCTCGTGCACGGGGAGATGTACATCTTTTATTTGCCGAGAGGCGGCGTGCCTGGGAGAGTTGAGCGCTACACAAAAGACGATGGAGCGTGGCGTATCTTTACACTTTCTCGAGCCGGGTGTCGGGGCTACATGATCCTCGATGCGAAGGAAACCATGGATCTCCCTAGGAATTTACCCACCAAACTGTGGGGCAGCATTGTGCTCAGCTCGCCAAATGAAAGGAACTACAGGGTGTGGGACGAAACGAACAGGGGCACGAGGTTCCTCTACATCAACCGCTACCACACGCGTGAGATGAAGGCGTACTTTGCATGGATGCGGCGCGCTGACCTCGCGATTGCTGAGGGGAACACTGCCGTGCGCACGGAGCTGGAGGAGTCGTGGCGCGTCATGGAAGGGCGCATGCGTGAGGTTGGTCAGGCGCCGCGGTACGTCTTTGATGAAGAGAGCTATCGATCACGAAAGGATGAAGTTGAGTGGACACTTAACAAGCTGATCGCTAGTGAGGTGTCGTGCTTCCTCCTTTTTTTAACGGGAAAAGTAGATTGGAAGTATGACATCGCCGCGCACAGTCTTTTGGACCTTGTTCACCTGAAGAGCGGCACTATTGAGCGTTGCGGGGACAGGGCCGTGTCTGGCGGTGCGGAGTAAAATGATTGAGCGGCTGCGTGACATTGCTGCGAGTGATCCCAGACTCTTCGAGCCGTATTACAATAAACGCGATGTGTTTGAGATTCTTGTGCTCGCTGCTCTGCAGCGTCCTGCGTCCGCCAGGCACTTGCTTCAAGGCGTTCAAATGCTCCAAGGCGGTGCATGCGCGCAAAAAGAATCGGTTGTGGAGACGATTGTTGTTCCATGCCTTGCGAATAAGCGACACACCTTCAGGCATGTGGAACTCCTTTACGACATGCTCGAACCCGAGGAAGCAACCGCGTGCGAGCCCATGGTGCTGTACCGAAGTTATAACGCCTATGACCCCGTGATCAGTGCGTTTTTTGTTGTAGAGGACCACTCTGATCGGGCAGGTCTTCAGCACGGTGTGCCGCAAAGGACGGTGGTGTTGCTGCAGGTAACGCTGGCTAAGGAGCACCCCACGGACACGAACAAGCTGATGTCACTCAAGAAGGCGCTGCGTACACAGTTCTCGAACTGGGAGGATTTCACACGCGACGCGCAGTGGGAAGTGATTTACTTCCAGGCCGATAGAACGGGCAAAATGTCCACCAGCCAGTTGTGCACCATTTCGTCAGGGATGGGCCAGGGTGCGGACAACGTGAATGAGCACGAGTTTTGGAACACCAAGGTGCGACAGTACCACAGGTCCGTTTGTGAATACGTGTCGCTTGTTCGTGCGCTGCTTCCATAAAGATGGTGGCCGGCATTCCAACATTTGGCGGAAGTAGCCCGGGCGAGGGCGGCGAATTCCACACAGCACTTTCCCTGCGCGCGTCGAGTGCACAATGTGGCCGCTGCTCCGATCATTCTCAATACGCTTGTCACTGCACCCCTCACTTCCCGGAAGCGCTGATGCGATTATTCAAGCGTGCGAGTGCTCCCATCTCCACCGTGAGCTGAGGACTGCCTTCTATCGTCAGTGATTTCCCCATAACGCCGCGCCCCCTCCACTGACTCTCCAGGTACCAGAACTGGGAGAAGTTTTTGCAGGTTTCCGTTTATATGCCTGTGTTTTCAGCGTTTTGTTTTCCTCTTATCCGGGGCTCTTATACCACGCTGCGCCCCGCTGCCTCCCATCTAAAAAGCTCCTTAAGCGCTGGCACCGCACTTTGCGCCACCGCTGCCATGTGCCACCGTCGCTCCATACGCCTCGTGTGAGGAATCGGAGAGTCATTCGCGGTGCCCGGAAACTGCCCATCTGCGAATGTGGTGTTAGCCAGCGGTGCGTTTGTACAGCTGAACGCTTGCCAGCGTCCCCTTTCTGGGTGCCGAGCTGTGCTGGGTATGCTTTGGTCGTTGTGCACGCGGGCAGCAGAAGGCAGCGCCGAGCGTGAGAGTGAGAACAAATAACATCTCATTGGACGCTGGCACAATGTATGCCGAACCTCTTCGTCCATGCGCCTGGCCGTGCATGTGTGTGCTGCCTTTCTCTCCCTGACAGAGCGTGCCTCCGCACTTGACCTGCTTTGCTGTGTGACTGCAGTGTTTGAGGTCATGTTCACGTTGCGCTTCTTTCCGTCTCTTTAGCTGTGTGCGCAAGGGCGGTGGCGATCAAGGTAGGGAGTGGCGCCGTTCCAACGCGATGAGGCGAGCCCATCGGACACTCAATGAGCTTTGTCTTCTGCGACTCTCGGAAGGTTGGCATGCTTGCGGTCCCGCGCCTCGGCCTTTCAGTGCCCTGACGCGATGAGAGTGCGCGTTGTCGTGACTGTGTTTCACAACACTGTGCCTGGAAGTTGTTCGTTTGTAGCGGCCCACTTGGCTGACTACGGTGTGACGCATTGGCTGCGGGCTGTGTGTGGTGCAGCTGTACAGTCGAAGAGGACATCGATGCGGACCACTTCAAAAGGGAATTATCTAGTCAGCACCATTGACGTCCAAGTCCGATGCAGCGCACCGAATCCCTCACCCCGCCGAGCCGCGCGCAGGAGTTGCACCGCATTCGTATTTACGGCCCGTGGTTGGAAATCGAGTGAGTTGCCTGGTCGTGCGCGTGTGGCACCGCATGAAACGTCAGCTAAGGGAATGAGCCAGTGATAGCAGTTCATTGTGCATGCCCGAGTGCTGTACTTTGCACGTGGCTCAGCGCACATCTTCCATAAGAACGGCACCATTGGTTGGGCGTGTTGTGCTTTGCGAGGATGCGTAGCAGCCGTGGCTGAAATGTGGATGCTGGCGAATGAGGGTCAGAAGGCGTTGACCTGAGATCGGGCTGGCGATGTCTGAATGGGGCTGTGTTGTGCTGTTGTTGCCGAGTGAACAACGCTACAGGAAATAGATGACACACGAGGGGACTCTCCCAATTTGCATCAACCGTTACTCCGTGGGACGAGTGAGTGCTGCGAGGCCTGTAGAGCGATAATCGAACACCAATTGAGTGCCGCTGAGGAGCACTTGCTGAATGCTGGTCCGCTGCCGCGCTACACACTTGAAGGGGAACTGTATAACGAGGGACGCCATGACGCTTCTGTGACAACGCCGGACATAAAAGCGGATGATATGGAACGCCACATGAGCATTCTTTTGTACAAGATCCAGTGGGCGGAGGACGGCGCAAACAATAACACAGATGGCAATACCACCAAAACACAGCCGCTCGTCACTTACACGGTGGCGCGGCTTTACGAGCTCCACGACCTTTAAACTTCACTTGCACGCTGACCGGAATCCCGCGCGTTAATGTGGCAAAAGGTGTAGTGACTGGTGTTGCACGTGATGACTCTGAGCGCGTTGGCAAGAGCTTGCTCAGTGCCGCCTTCGTCGTGCTGTGGACACGTTTCTCCACTTTCAGATTGTCTCCGTCAAGTTTGGTGTTTTGCAGTACTTTCCCCGCCATGATGTTCACCTTATTCCATCACAAGCTCCTTTTACCCGCTCGTCCTCGACGCAGAGCCCCATGCCAACACAAAGTCAACAGGAGCGGTGCTGTCCACATAAAGTGAGTTCCACACCATTTTCAACACTATTTAGTTTCTGTGTCGCGCGACCTTACTATGAAACATAAAATGATAGCAATAAAAGTAATGACAGTGGCTGTAGCGGTGACAGCACTCCTTAATAATGCAGGGCCTTATCTGACAGGTGGGCAAGCAACATCGGTAAGAACGGCGAACAACAACACGCGCCATTAATTAGCAACAGACCCCGTCATGCCCTTGCGCACGCACGTAATCATTTGTGTGCTTTCCTGCTATCAAAACATTATCACTACCACGAGCAGCAGCAGGCGGAAATAAATGAAATGAACTACTCCCGCGCGTGACACCCGCCTGTACACTGTTCCAAGCTTCACTTCCAAAGCATAAATTACATTCCAGCACCAGGCACACCGAGCGGCAACGCGAAAACACAAAAAGTACGCCTTGCTTGCCGGCGCCATCGTTTGTCCAGTGCAAGCAGTTGGAGAGGAAGAAAAGACGTAATTCTCGAGCGTCCCACAACCACAGAGGGGAAAACGAAAAATTGAAAGGGAAAAAAGCATCCAAAATAAGGGAAGTTAAAAAAAAAAAACGTGCCAGAAAGATTACTTGTTATGATATTTATTTTTGTTCGGCGCACACAAGGCGACAGTCATAAGTTTATCGAATCGCCGCGAAAAGGCGTTCGCTTAGTGGCATGAGTGGGAGCGAAAGGAATGTAATGCCCAGTTCGAGAGCAGTGTCACCAGATGTGCCGCAGCACGTTCAGCAGCTGCCGGTGCAACGGCGTGCAACGCCGCCCCGTATCCGCGTCGCGTGCTCGTCTGATCGCTTCCTCCACAGCCGCTTGCGCGTCAGCAGCGCTCGAAACGGCTTTTTTCATTTGATCGCGTGCTGCAGTCACTCGCTCCCTTACCTTTGCAGCGAGCTCTCCGAGTGAAACAATAGCCGACACGTTTTTCAGCATCGCCTCCCTGTTCTTCATTACTGTCTGTACAAGTTCAGCGACGCGAACACCGTCACACACGCTCGGAGACGAGAAGTCAGCGAGGTTCGAATTGATGCCGCGTACGAACTTCACAACGACATCGTAGGTTTTAGCGCCGCTTTCTTCAGTGATTTCCAGTTCTTGGCTCAGCTCGTTTATCACGTTGGTGTATTGCGCATCAATGCGCTGCAGATGCTTCTCAAGCACTGCAACACCACGCGAGGCATATGTGAAGCCTTCCTCAACTTCCTGCGGCATGCCAGACAGATCGTTGTCACGTTTCCACGCAGCCTCGGCACGCCTTGACTCCACTGAGACGTTATTCTTGAGAGCTTTCGCTGTGCCCTCGAGGCCATTGTTTTTCTTTTGCAGTTCATGCAGCTCTGTCGCAGAGGCACACATTTCCTGCATGAGACTTCGCAACACATCAGCAACAGCATTTGCAGCAGCCGTCTTTGCAGTCTCTCTAATCTGCTCTGCGTTACTCATGGCCTTGTTGATGTCTCGCACACTGTTATCTATTTTAGTCAAGTTTGATTCCATCAATTCGATTTGTGCTTCCAACTGCTTGAGTGTCTTGTTCGTTTCCCACAACGCGGTCTCGTTGATACCTAAGGCGTGATCAAACGCATCTTCCCATGAGCCGGCGGATACTTCAGAAAACTTTTTGTTGCATTCCTCAGCTGTGAGACTACTGATGTTCAACCTTGTCTCGTTTAGCCTCGCTATAAGTTGCTCTCTTACGCGCTCGAACATTTCCTCATTCCTTTTCACGTAACCCTCAACTTTGGTAGTGCTCTCCTTTGCTCTGCTAACACTTTGTGCCGACAGTGTCGCAACGTTTTTGAACCTTTTCGCATTTTCGTTTGCTGAAGAGATGTTTCGTGATGCAAACAACTTTGCCGCAGAAGGCAGTGGTTCAGATTTTAGTAATTGTGAAATTTTGTCCGCCACAGACTGCACTATTTCGTTCGTTTCAATGGCATTAGCCAGCATATCTGTAGCGTTCTTCACTCTGCTGGCAGTGTGGCGTTCAGTGTCTCCCAGGCGTCCCACTGTCGTGGTCAATTGAGTGCCCAACTTCACACGTCGTCCAAGAATATCACACAACACAGTCCCGCTTTGTTTGAAACGGCCAAGCATGGTGGCATTCACGGCCTCAACTTCATTCGTTGCGTTCGCAACATTTTTTTCGGCTCCTTGCAAAGTTAAATCAATTGTGTCAAGTCCTTTTATGGCAACCTCGAGCTTCTCAACCGCTTTCTCAATAGCATTTTTTACACCTTGAAATTTTTCTGCACCATTATTGAAGGTCCAGTGACACGTACTCATGTTTTGTGCAATTTTGTGGTAGGTACTGTTAATCAAATGCATTGCCTCGGTTTTCCACGCACTTAAATTTTGAATCACGTCAAGTCTGGCTGCCACATCACTTAAATGCTTAGACGCGAAAAACTCCTCAGAGCATTCACCTTCAATTTTTATCATATCAATTCTTTGTAATGCCCTTTCATGGACATTGAAGCCGCTGTCGTATATGCTCGAAATAGAGTTCGCTGCCAAGCAAATGTGACCGTAGCTATTAAAAGCTTGGTTCTTCGAATCATTCGCACTTCCCTCTGCCTTATCCGCTTCTTTGCAAGATGCTTTCACATTGTCAATCACGTTCTCTAACATTTTCACTGCTTGCACAACTGTGCCAATCTTTTCATGGTTGGTTTTCTTCAAACGACTCAGAACGTCTTTTGCCGCATTCAAGGACTTCTCTGCCTCCACTTTCACCTTATCCGCGCGATCTCTTAAAGGTGTGGCATTTTGTATCACTTTTTCTGCTCTCGCGGCAGTTTTGTTTGTCACGTTGAGCCATCCCCAAAGGAGATCCCTCGTGGCACACATTCGTACATTCGATATATCGTTTTTGCTTCGGGGACATTTGTCAGCCCTGCTGGCATGCACCACAAAACATAATGGCAGAAGAAGCAAAAGAAAGAAACGCATCACTGACATCTCACGGCAGTCACCTTTAACACTTTATTTTAATCTGTCAAAACATAAAGCAATTAAAAAGAAAAACGGAGGTGAACGGCATAACGCACCTACAAACCAGAAATTACATGCAAGCACGAATGTTTGGGAGGCGAGGCTCGGACGAAATAAAAGTAGACCTGGCACGCACAAGAGAACATGAAAACTAAAAGTAAAAATTTATTTTATCACTAACGACTAGTAACAGTCGCCATGCCATTGAAGCGACAGGCGTAACATATCAGGCGGCTGACGAACAAAAAAAGAAACGTTCACTTCCTGCCGTGTGCCGCACGCGCACGATAATATACAAACTGGCATTGAAAGCTACTTCCCAGGCGGGAGGCGAGTCGGAGCATGACACGGCAAGAACAGGCATCGTACCAGACTAGTTGCCATGGTTAGTAGTCGCACATTTCACTTCGGCACGCTGCAGTCTGAGGTGTGAAAAGATCAGCCAACAAGCACAGCTACGACGTGGCGCGTACGCTGAGAAGCAGACTAACATGCTGCAGCTCATCGTACGAACATCAGTTATAGCAGCAAACGAAAAAGGTCAAACGTTGTGCGCGAATTACAAAACATTTCACAACATACATGAAACGTGTGATCAACAGTCCCCTGATAAACATGAATGAATGCTCAAAAGTACACGCAGGCGCAACTACAGCTGAACAGTCCGGTGACACATTCCGTCAGAACTCAATCACAGAAGAGCATATTCGCAGCGTTAAAGCACTGCACACAACCAGTGAGCAAAGCAGCAATACAGAGCAACGCCCACACTGCCACGAGCAGAACTGCATCTTCATACTTCACGAACAGGAAATGCCTCCATAATGCCAGTGCCGTGATGCAATCAGGGCATTGGTCGCTGCGCAACAAGCACAAACCTGCGCCAGCAGTTAGTAAAGCCTATCGAACTCGCAAATACTATTGCCATGTAAGACAAAGCAATGTATTGGGCAAATGTATGAAACATCGCCAACAGACAACGCTCAAGAGAAAAGGGCAGCGTAACTGTGCACCTCCTTTTCGGCAAGTCAAGCCTTTCTTGCACGTGAAAACATGAGGCACATGGCACAGGAACAACCAGTAACTGTCAATATTGTTTGCCGTCTCGTTTGAATTAGACACAGCAACTCGGCTTATAAGTGCAGGCACCCAATCCGATGTCACATTAGAAATAACGTTTAGCTCATAGCTCCTGCCATGGCGTTTCTGGAGGCGCACACCTCAAAACACCGTCGTGGTAATGAGCAACTCAACTTTGTGCCATGTGTCTTTAAACGGTTCACTGCCTACAGATATGCGGCGTGCTTTTGTCACGTTCAGCACCAAGTGGTTGGAACCGTTGTGTTTCTGTACAATTTTTTTCCATGCGTTCGTTTCTAATTGGTGATACACGTTCTGTTCGAATTAGCAGTTCCTCATAAGCCAAACTCCTCGTGGCATCCACAAATGCAGGACACCCACCGGCGCAAGCCAAATATCGATGTCACGTGCAAACAAAACCTGCAGTGGCACTGCGGGGTCCTCAGCAGCCCTGCACACCTTCACCGACTCGCGCAAAAGGATGGCAAACATCGACAACACAAAGCTGACACGCTAACAGGAAGCTCACGCAGGACCAAAAACATTCAACGGCTACAAAATGCGCGTTCCACAAGACGTACCGGCCATGTGCCTGTGGATGAAAGAAAGCAAAGGATGAAAACTACATGTATCCACGCGTTGTGTGAAAAGGTAAGGGAACAAATGATATAAACAACGATTTCATAATTTGTCGAGGCACCTCTCCGCATTCCGCAGTGGAAAGTGCAAGAAGAAACAAAAACGTCGGTTGTCACATTTTTGCGTGCAAGGCGCCGCGTCGTAATTCGGCGTGAACGAGTAAGGCACACACTAATATGAACATGTAATGAGGGGAGAGCAGTGCAAAAATGGCATGTCAACGACACAAAAGAGGTGACATCTTACAGAGGTTCATTTTGTTGGAACCGTGTAGTTAATTTTATAGTTATTAGGAGTCCCACGTTCACATAGTCGGACTGCTCACTCAAGTTTAGTCGGCAGCCGCGTAAAGACAGCGGCCCATTTCGACGAATATAACGGCATTTCATACGAGGGCAACCTGTTTAAGTGCTACAAAGCATGTGTTGCCCGTTTACTTCACTATTTTGATATAAAACTTTCACACACGGAAGTTCGCAATGAAAGGTCAAAGGAAGCACTGGAATGCCGCCACTGGTGATTGATGCCCATTGCCTTCCTTCATGAAGGCTCACTCTGCGCACAGTTTCCGGTCGCGCGCGTGCGGCAAACTGCATCACCTCAATATCAGTAAAGGTGTGCTGTTTGCTTGTTGCGTTTGTTAATGCCGTCGTTCAAGGGGGAGCAGAAAGTTGGCAAGCCTGACGCAATAGAATGCACGAGACATCAGGTCACTCAGCAGCACTTCGAATAAGCATGCGCTCGAAACACCACATCGATGGCAGCGCTTCTTCGCTATATAAACGACAAAACTCCGCAGACAATGAAAACTGCTGCTTGACGGATCGGCGTCGCTGCTGCTGCTGCTGAGGAATGCTGTCAGCTGCGGGCCTCGGCACGACATTCTTTACGGTCAATTGTCGTATTGATTGGTGGAGAAAAATCTTGAGTGACATTTGTGCAACTGATGCAAAGGTGGCCAATTCTGTCACGCTGCATTTCTTACTTTTATTTTTGGTGCGCGAGCGTTTGAAAGAAAGTACGTTAAACACATCAACACGTCCGCTGTCCCCCTCCCCCTCCTCCTCAGGCGAAAATAAAAGCCTGCCATCGCACTCTCCGGGTTCAGGCAACCAACGTCGATTATTTCAAGGTCGGCCACGAACTCGACACTGTCGTCTTCAGCTGCGCCACCCAACTTGCCATCAACCTGCTCTTGCTTCTTCTGGACGGAAGGCGTGTGCTCACCGTCATCACTCCTCTGCTTCGTGCCATTGCATATGGTCCCGTCGCCAAGCAGCTCATGGAATTTCTCTTGGGTGTCGCCCTCGGCAGCTGCAAGCCATTGCAACGTTGAAGAGACACCCGCCTGCACGCCGATAGCCACACTCCTAGCGTCCACAGCGCCAGCCACGTAAACATCGCCAATCCCAGCATTCTCCGCCCTCGCTTTCAGCTTCGTCACCAGCTTCAACAGGCCCGCCTCCACAGTCACGATGTGTTTTGTAACGTTCGTGAGGGCGGTGTGTGTGCGTCCTATCACTACACAAACGATTTAACGGTGCGCGTATGCCAATCTCTACACAGCTCGTCATGCGACTGGAACATAAAACACAAGAAGGAGCAAGAACGACACACATCGCGTACACCAACCAGTGTCGAAACCGGTTGAACGGTGCGCCGAGAACAATGCCACTGGGTTACGCATGAGGGAACACAATGCTGGTCTGTGTGCCATCAGCATGCATTGCTGGCGTCATGTTCCCGTGCCCCTCTTCATGCTGTCAATTTGGCAGGCTTAGTGAACCCTCGTCATCGTTTAAACCATAAAAAGAAATCAGGTGGCCCCGAATTCCCAGCACGACGTGTCAGACGTGCCTCAGTCACGTCACTCTTGTTCATGATGGATAGAATGCGCGGCTATTATCAGCGCAGGCACAGCAGCAGGCAACTGCTTGTGCATCAGCTGCCTGCACGTCGCTCCATTTGCATTAGCAGGCAGATGCAAGCCTCCGCGGAGTTGCTTCAACAGTTCGGCATCTATTTCGCCATCACGCTTACACAGCCGATAATTTTTAGGGTATGCGGAACCACAATCATCACTGCACTAGAAACAACAACCGTCCCCACCACGCCTTCCGCAGCCGTCGCCTTTGAAGCTTCACAAATCGCTTTCTAGCTCACGTTGTTCAACAAGCCGACCGTTGCACTGAGGAGCTGAGCCGAATTTGTGTTGTGTGAGCGCGCACCAGACACCATTTCCATGCCTACTTAACACTCGGTGCATCATTATCCAAGCGCTCTCCGGTCAGCGCCCCTCTCAGTGAAACTTCTGACCGTTGCATCCAGACGGCGTTTCTCTGCACCGTGCCTGTTGGCAAGAGAACACACGTAACGATCACTGTCACTCACTGGGAAAGGAGCAGAAATAACAGCACAGTTCAAAGCGAAACTCTGCAGACGTGCAGTCATGATAGATGGGACCGCGCTTCGGCACGAATGGACGGCACAACGCACTCCAATACACGACGGACCACAAGGTGTCAGCTATGACTGTGTGCGACTAGTAGCAAGGTGTCGTGCCAATCAGCACTGCGTGCCAGCGTAGCAACACAACGCCTTTAAAAAACACTGCGGGGCGCGGTGACTGAAAATAAAGCGAGGAACCACCGCAAACGGAAAAAGATAAACGGCGTTGGTGCGCCATGGAAAATAACGTTAAGCGCTTCCATGGTGTTTTCACAGAAGGAGGCAACGAATTTGCACGGGCGGCAGGCGAACAGCCACGAAACGAATTCGCTTGATTGGCAGTGCGATACTCTGTCATGACCAGGCACTCGGGCGCATGTGACCCAGCAAACGCCTTGCACAAATGTCATGGATTTGTGAACCATGTTGCGTTTGTTGTGCAATCGTTAGCCTGACAAATGCTCTTCTGACACAAAAGTTTCTCCGTCACTGGAGATAAAACTGGCGCAACAGTTACCAGTGCCTCATCCGTTAAGTTCCCGAACTGCAAATGAATCCATGGGCGGGTGAGTTTTACAACAAAAACACAATTGGCGGCATGCATGTCTGCGGTCAACATCGCTCAGTACTGGTGCGATGAACGAAAGTGCTTTCAACCACATTCAAGTGCACTAAGAATAGCTACTTCGCGATGACCAGGAAAAAAACCGACTGGCCTGTATTCGCAGGATACATCAACAGTGTGCGTGTGACCATTTGCATTAGCAAGCTAGTAACGAACGTGCACACCGCACATTCGGGTAATGAAAAGCAACTAACGACAGTGATACAAGAGAACAGAACAGGAAATAACGGAACACAACCAGTACGGCCCTGGGGCTCAACAGCGGTGGCAGTGAATGAAATGAAAGTGTAACGTGTCAACAGACAACATGGCGCACGTGCAGAACATAATTTATCAGAATGGCGCAGCGGGCAAGTGAACAAAATCGGTCAAATCGAAGATGCAACAAACGTGCGCAGCAGTGCAGAAGTACAAACAGAAAAGGCGAGGTGAGAGAGACAAAAATAGTTTTCAAGTTGTTGCTTTTTATTTCTTATTTGCCTTAAGTGAGGTGCGACAAAATCGCGTGAAACAAAATGCTCTTCGGACACACTCAAATGTGCGTCGTGCGAAAAAAAAGGGAGGCGTGGCACATGTTCCGGTGCGTGCTCGCTTGCACATTAAATTACATAACGTTTTGTGCCGCTTACATCAGCTGTTGTTTGAGTGCCACACAACACCGAAGTGGCAAGGCGTTTGAAAGGCCGGGCATTAAAGCCAACATAAAACAGCAGCACAAAAGCGTAAAAATCGGCCTGCCGGTCGCAATGGCACCAGTGCTTTTTTAATTCATCTCCAGATGTGCGCAACGGATAACAGCACCAACTACCGGAGGCGCAACCAAACGAAATGTTTGCCGTGTCATGAAAAATTAAAGCAAAAACATCAGACAATTCGCAGCTTTATTTACATTAACACGAAAGAACGATCAAAATATGAAAAAAACCACGAGCATTCGACAACAGCACATAAGGGATCTTCAGGCAATAAAACGAGCACAGCGCTACCAGTGGAGGCCCAGCGCACCCAACAGCTGTCGATACAGCGCGGGGCACTGTGGCTTCCCACTCCTCTCCCGCGCCATTCTGATCGCCTCCTCCAGCGCCGCGTCCACCTGAGCAGAACTGTCAGCTGCCACTCGTATCAGCCTGCGCGCCCTCAACACCTGGCCTTCCATGCTGTTAGCGAGCCTGTTCAGCTGCGCAACAACATGCAAGCTCCTCATCACAGTGGGGCGATCTGTCATGTTACTCAGAAGCTTCAGTGACTCGAACATGAGGCTCGCACTGCACACGTCCCTTGAGAAGGTTGCAGACACCGTCGAGGTGATGTTCACAAGCACATCCCGAAGGGTTTTGTTAACTAGAGAATCGCCACTGCTGTGCTCCGCCACCACCGCTGAATCGGCGAGCTCTCCCACCACCTTGTCACGCTGCTCATCAGCACGGTGGAGGACCCGCTTCAGCACTTGCAGCCGCTTTTCTGCTGTCGCAAAGGCATCTTCAACGTTCGTGGGCAAGTCGACAAGGGCGTCACTTTCCTTCGCGGCGGCGTCAACGGGCACAAGCCATTCTGAAATGTTTGCCTTTGCATTCGCTGCACGTACGCTGATTGCATTTGCCTTATCGTGCGGGGCTCGCAGCACACCGACAGTGGCACACAACTTGGCAACAACGTCACTCAGCACCTTTACGATGGTTTGCTTCACATTCTCAGTCACTTGCTTCGCAAGCAGAGAGGCATCACGTGCAGTGCTGTTAGCCTCATTAACTTTGCTGTTAACGCCTGACAATTTGCGTACAATCACACCTGCTTCTCCATTAATTTCTTGCAACGTGTTGTTTAAACTTGCTCAGCAGAGACATGTTGAACTCAGCTGTGTGACGAATGGCTTCTGACGATTTGCTTTTCAATATTCTCGACACGCTGTCGTTGCACGCTTCGAATGTTGCATTACTGATTTTGTTGCCCGTTACAACGTTCATATTTGCCAACTGCGTCTGAACGAACTTCAGCAACTCGCTTTGAGCCTCAAAGTCCCTTTTAAGTGTGTTAGCAGCAGTATTCGCCTCATAAGCAGCATGAACGGACATATTCGCAGCTTTACTGGCCTCGACAGCACTGCGCGTCGTAATCGAATTATATGTGCCTACCAGGATGGGAATAGGTGTTAAATGACCGCCATGCAGCCGCTCCGCAACGTCATTCACAAGTTTATAAGCTGCCTTGGCATCCTCATGCACTCGGTTACTGCCGGCCACAGCATTACCTGCATTTTGTTTTTCATCGTTTACATTTCCCTTCACCGTTTTCATTCTTCTTTCCGTCTTCGAAAATTGGACGACGATCTCACAAAACACTTTCCCATTGACAGAAGCCAACAGGGAGTTCTTTGCAGCCTCCACCACTTTTGATGCGTGTTCCAGATTATTCCTTGCTTCGTTTGCAGCTTCACGAGACAACTCGAAACCCTGCACTGCAACCTCGAGACGACTAATTGTATCCTGGACCGCCTGTTTTACGTCTCGTATCTTGTCAGGATCCCGAACGGTCGGATGGTACTTCGTCTCGTTGGATTTAATACTGTCATATGTTTCATCAAGTACTCGCAACGCGTTGTTCCTCCATTCAGTGAAGTTCATGGTGTCAATATTTCCTCTACCGCCATCCAATATTTTCGATATGCTATATCTCCTCTCACAGTAATTGCCACGCTGATCCAACGTTGCTTTCACGCTTGTGTAGTTCCACCTTCCGGCGACTTCGGATTTCCGCGGTACATGCGTCGCGCGCATAATGGCATTAAAACAAGCACGAAAGCATGCAAAACGCAAGCAGGCATTACACGCACCACACTAATGAGTTAGCAAACTGTCAAGGGAGCAGTAAACCCAAGGAAAGAGGAGAGCCACGCATCCTCCGCTCACGACACTGTCATACCAGAAGCATCCACAGGCACAAGCAGCACACACACGAATACGGAACATCGCATTGTACAATTCGGCTGAACTCGAAAAGAGACACATTGCTTCTCAAAAGACGTTTCTCTTGGGATAGGCCAGTGCGTTGTTTCTTAAACCTTGCAGCGCTTCGCGAACGAACGACCCAACGACGGCTAGGCCACATTGAATAAGGAGTTGATGAAAGCGCTTACTCGTTCTGTGCTGACGTGATGCACGAGGCAAGCAATACAGGGGCCTGCTGAAGTGCTCAAGCGCGGCAGCGTGCCTCTGCTGAAGAGCTTCTCGTTTTAGGTTCAGTTTTTGTGTGCCCAACGGCGATGAGCTGCGCCAGTAAGTGAGGCGCACATGTCACAGGTGATGAGAGCACAACGCTTTTCTGTAAGTGGATGGGCAGCGACACCTGTGTGTAGTGAACAAGAGTCAGAGTTCAGCTCCACCTTGACTTCACGTGCATGATGTTACGCACCGCGTTTGCGCAACTACAAAAACGCGCACCTCGCTAGTTTTCCCGGTGTTGGAAGTGATCGGTGGAGCTTCGCTATCACACGGGCGTTTTGCCGGCGAGCTGAAGCACTTCAATGGTGCGACCAACAGTCCGTTCACCGGAATTCAGAAGCACAGCGTCGTGGCCCACCGGCGCATGACACATTTGCATTAGGAAGTGCGGGACAGTCACGCATCACGTCAGAACCCCGCTGGCAGCACTGGCGCAGCAGAGTGGAGCAGAATGTCACAAGGAGACTCAGCGTTTAGAAAGGTGCGATGCAAAAATATAAAGAGTCGATCCGAGCATATGCTACTCACGCCAATAAACACATCAGCTGCTTTTCGACCCCTTTCCAACTGTGTAGCAGAATCAAATCACATCCCAATGATCTCCGTGAAAAGTGGGGAAATGTTTTGATCACTCGCAACTTCACTCATTCCGAAAGGGAAGCATACGACGACTGCTCTTGGAAACCACAACAATGATGAAAACAAAGCCGATAGGAAAAACACATCTCTTCCGCGTCAGCTACGGCAGCAGGCCAAATGACAAAAAGTGCATTTCAGTCAACGATATTGAAGCACAAATAGCCTTCCGGACGTCAAGAGACGCTCAGGAGTCGCCATGCTGATTTTTTGTTTTCGTTTTCGCTCTTTACATCCACAGCGCACCATTCGCGCATGACGTTGCTCAACAGGACACTCTGCTGGCCGTCCCCTGCAAGTTGCGACAAGCACATCGTGTGCTTCTTCCTTGCTTGGTGCCAATTTAGATGTTTTTTACGGTGCTGGATACCACACACAAGGGCTCCGCAGTTAAAACAACAATGGGATTGTCTGGCGTGCCATTGTGCAGCGACGAGTGAGCGGGCACATTCGTGCGTGTCTTATCGCGGGTGTGTGATGCACCTGCCTGCTGCTCGGCAATGGCGCAAAGAGCCACGCAGCGATACATGTGGCAGCACACGACCCATGCGCGGCACGTTATGTGTCTGCTGCTCATCCCTTCAACGGGTGCCGCAGCGCAAAAGAGCCGCGCGAGGTTTCTGAAAGCGGATGCAGAGACGTCACTTGGGGGAAATGGCACTTGGTGGCCTTCGGCAGCGCAGACACCGCATCGCATCTGCCCGCATCCGCTCGCTTTCTTTAGAAGGTCTCCCACGCGATAAAACACCGCACGCAGCCAGAAGTCAGTTGGTAGTGCTAATTCAACTCGGTCCCAAGAAGCAAGTGGTGTAGAGCTTGATGCTACAGAGGCAACATGGTGCACAGAAAGCAGTGCTGAGAGTTCCAGCGCGTGGTGGTGGTGGAGGGGGACGTTCAAAGCTTTTATCGCAGAACAACGAAGGAGGGAAGTGATAGCCCACACGAAGTGGGTAAAACACAACCTTCGATTTAAAGGGAGAAAATGTAAAAGTTAAAAAAGAGATGAGCAAAAACGTGAGAATTACTGTTTGCATCGGCACCTACTGCCATTTATTTCCTCCGGATGCAAAAATACACATCACGTCCTCCCGGAGGCATCAGTCACCACGTTTTTATACTCCTTAGAGCGCTTCTTGGCACACACACACACGCAATAACACACAGAAACGTATATACATAACATTTATATAACCGTTCAATAACACGGTTCAAACACGAGGTGTGTCGCATACATCAGAAAAGTTGTTATCAAAGAGAGATACCGAGCACGACTAACACACACGAATTATCAAGTGCCAGTAAAGCCCTGCTCCCACCAACCGATTTGCCACCCAGCAGCCACTGGTTGCGAGAGGCGTGTCATCGCACGCAAGCGGATTAGCGGACACTCTTTCGAATAAAAGTGTACATCAACGTTAGAAAAAGACTCATGCACGCGTTAATGGGGAAACCCGTTTTATTTCTCCACGTGCTGTGCACGCGCTCAAAATGAAAATAAAAAAAAAGAAAAAAGGAAGAAATGGGCGAATTATCAACAGCTTCACTTACATGTCGTCATGTTTACCATCATTCACTCACGTTCATGCACACACGCGCACCTGCTTATCGAACTTATCACGTCCGTTTCTTCCTTAGCTTCACGCCTTGGCACACGCAACATTTTTCTTTTCGCCCACAGCTGTATGAGCCGCAAAGCCACAAGGCCAAGCACGACCACAAGCACAACTGGGATGTTGGCATACAACACAACTCTCGCCGTCGGCATCCTGTGCGCGCTTTTATTGCCCTGTGAGGCGTGCTCACCCAGCAACTCCATCAAGTCTTCATGCCCACTTGCAGCAGGTGGTGCGTCCGCATCGGCCTCAGTTGGCGCTGCGGCGCCGTCACTTGACTTCGCGGTGGACGGAACAGGCCTTCCATCGCCCACCTCCCTCACGCTCACCACCTCCCCAGACCTCTCCCGCACTCCATCCGACATCTTCCTCAGCGTCTTGCACAATGGGCTCATGTCGCCGGTCATTTCTTTCCTCCGGCACTCACTGGGCTCCTTGACCACGATGGACTTCACCGCTTCGTCAGCCGCCCGTTTCGCAGCGGACAGCATTGCAGCAGCCTTCGGCATGTGGGTCGTCACAGTTGCCAGAGCAGCATCGGCCCTCGTCACCAGTTCCACAAAATTTCCGAGCAGCGCACCGTACGCGCTCGGGGCTTGGCTGCTTGAGCCCAAAGACGCCCTTATTGCTTCATTTTCCTCCGCTTCCAATCTGCTTTTCTCATCGCTGGCCCACACCACAACGCTCCCCCACCCTTCGCCTATCGCCCTCAGCACGTCTTCCTTTGTCCGTTCATTGTTACCCATCGTGTTGTTGCACGTCTGAAAGGAATCGCTGAAATTGCTGCTCCTCTCGGCGGAGCGCAGTTGGTGGCTCTCGCTCTGCGCGGTGTTCAAAAACTTCTTCAGATCCTTCCGCAGCTTTTCGATTGCGAGACCTGGATTGGACACTTCGCTTTCCGCATTGTAAATTCTTTCTCTGAGCGTTGTGAGTGTCTCATCACCAAGGAAGTCACGCAAGCTCCCGAGGCGCCGCCGAAGCGCGGTGGCACCCTTCTCGAACGTCTTTATGTGCTCACTGAGGGCCTCGAAGACAACACCCATCCTCTGGAGCACATTGACCGTCCCGCATGGCGACCATTGTTTGCCATGTTCAGAGGTGAAAGCGTTTGCAGTTGCTCCGCAGCACAGTGTCGCTGCCAGCAACAGCGCGACATGATAGGCGACACTCATTTCGAGGGTGATCACTTCGCCTTGCTTCCAACTTGGTGTCTTCAATGGAGTTAAAAAAGAAGAAGTGAGGCAAAACAGCATACCCACTTTTGAGAGTGAGCCCACAAGTGAGTCTAACCAACAGGAGGGTAGTTTTCCTCGGAGAAGCGCTCGGACAGCGTCACATTATTCCAAATTTTCTTATTTTTTCATCCGAGGCACGCAACAAAAGGGCGAAGACTCCCAATTACCAACGAAGTTTATGGCACGTTCGAAAAATTACACACAGATATTCAGAGACAAGAGTAGAAAAAGAAAACGTATTAGCGCCTCTCATTTGCCACAAGGTCAAGATAGTGTCCAGAGTATGTAAGCTATGGCATGGTCCACTAGCTCTTCCATTCGCCTAAGTGACGAATTCATTTTTCATTGCTCGTCGAATGCAAAAACCCCAAGTGGTAAAACCATCGAGATGTAAGCGTTCCTTGCGTAAACAAGCAGTGCAGAAATAACAAAGGTGGTTGATAACAGACACACGTCAATTTAAAAGCAAACGGAGCAATGAAAAAGAGCAGGGCAGCGACAGAGAAGGACTTATCTGCTAACCTGATGAATAGATTGAAAAGTGGTGCAGGAGTGAGCCAGTTTTTTCTTTTTGAATTACTTTTTACCGCCTCATCACAGCGAGCAATAGTTTGTTACTGCCTCATCTTGTTTCCAGTGCGCTACAAGAGGAACAAAGCAAGAACACAACACACAGCTCCTGTACGAAGATAAACGTAATGACAAGACTAACACGATTGACAGAGAGTGTAGTCACTCTTGAGATCAGACGGCATTGTTGTGTAACGTGTTCCAATTGGATTGTATCAACATACGCGTTCATTCGCCCAACACACTTCCTCTGTCTTCTTCCTGTCCTCAACAACAACAATAATAACAGCAACAAGCGGCCAGTTTATGGCATTACGGATTCCATATTTTCTTATCATCTTATTAAACATATTAGTGCCTCATCTACCTGTTCTTTACAATTTTATACACGAGGAAAAAGTGTGTGAAAGACACACATGCAAAGCATCGATTTCCATTCACACGTGCTTAGGCAGCAAACATTTACGTTCGTTGTTGCGGTTTAGTATATGGGCGCACACGAATCGCATGCTGCACAAATGCTGTCGGGGCACGCAGTTCATAAACACCTTATGTTCTTCAGAACATGCAGTATTTCTGGCTACTTTCTATAAAAGTGATAAAAAAATACCATTATGAGAAAAGTAAACGTAAAGTACGCCGAACTGCCTCCCCACAGCGTCATTGCACGGAAACGCTCATAAACAAATCACATAGATCATCATGTGTTTTTTTATTGCCTAAGGAGAGCCACCAAACTGTTAATGACATCATAGCGTGGTATCACAGTCGCATTGCCCACAACATCGACCTTCGAAGGAGCACAATAAACAAAAAGCATTTTGAATAACTATGTGGGTGAACGCATTGTTGGGCTCACTGCTTTGCACACGCTGCAAGAACACAGTGAAGGGTAGTTCACTGTACAGAACATCAATGGTTCACCGACAGGGAATAACTATGCAACGCTTTCGAGTGTTGTCACACGCGACAAAACATCGCACAATTCGTAAGTAGCATCGAGCGCAAATTACGATGCAAGAAATAACCGGCAGTGCATTAGCGACAACAGATACTTGCCCAAGACATGCTTCAATGATCAAGGGCAACCTTTGAGCCTCTGTTGAGGTAGGCGTATTTTAATTTTTTACTTGCATTGTCCATGCCACCAATATTTCCAGCAGAGTTATTTGGGTGTGTGCTAACTCTTATGAAATGCTCATGTTATTGGTCTTGCACATTTCATTTTCTACGCCTTTGCCGTTCGCCTTCCGCTCCGACGCCGCACTAACCAAGCACTCACTGTTGACCACGCCTGAGGCACTTGGAATAATTTTGTTTTATGCTTTTTTCGTCCCTTTTCCGGCTTCATTTGACCATTGTTTGCGGCACCTACGCACTTCACTTCGCAGTGCAGTGTTAAGTATTTATGACTATAGCGAGCAGCAACAGGCACAGGCGGCAACACGTCTAATCTCACATTCACAAACTGACTTCTAATAAGCTTTGGGCAACAAGGAAGTAGTAATAATACATCTCTACATTGTGAAAACTACCATGCTTGCCTGGCGCTTAGCATCCACTTAGGAGGTAGCCTCAGCCGGTATTTCCTACCAACTCAACATCCACTTGACAAAGCCATTGTCGAAGCTGCAGACTTCTTGTTATAAATGTGCCAACATCGTTAATAATCTCATTTCTGCAATTCGTGGACGCTGCCATACCTTGCAAAAGCAGTGGAAGAAGAGCGACCGACGTTCCTCAGTGTATTGAGCATCGCTTGTGACAAATCCGACTTAATGGCTATTTCGATAATACCCATAGCTTTCCCACTCAGGATAAGAGATCAAAGGCGCGCACGCAAGCGACTCTCACATAAACAGAAACTTCGTTGGCACAACGTGATCCACGCTTAAGGTATCCATGACAACGCTTTACATGTTTTTCATCCGCCAAAATGTCACAAGCCGCTGCACAATCAGTACGGCTGTATTTCCAGGTGTGTTTCCTCAATCTCCTTCCATTCACAGCCGTGCTGAGTAACTTCAAAGTGGTGGCTGTGGTGGAGTCGGCTTCTGTTGGATTAATTGACGTGAAAATAAGATAGCATTAAAGGAAGCTGGTGCACTTTGTTTAATACATCGAAGCTTCGGCTATAAAAACACCACAGCTTACAAAAACAGTCATAGAGATACAGAACCTCGTCGCTTCAGCGTCCTTCACTCACTTTAAGCAGTGGGCATGATCAAGGCTCGCATCCACAGAGATGGATGCAGAGGATGAGCATCCCGCTCGCGCCGCCAGCCCGCCGCCCCTCAATTGCGGAATTTGTTCCATACCCAAATGCGTAAAACTGGGAAAGAGAGCGGAAAAATAACAAACTCAAATGTTGCGCTGCAAGGTGCGAAAAGGTATTTTGCTGCCCATGCAATCGACATTGGTTCACCAGCTCAAATAGAAACATGACACGATGTCAACGACCGCAGCCCAACGCCCCTTAGCCACGCGAAAATTGCATGCCTTACGAATGCGCTACGGCAAAGCGCCGCGGAAGAGAGTTTAATTTTTACTGCGCGCGCGGAGCGAAATTAACCTTTGAAATTGCACCGCCATGCAAAGCGGAAAGTTGGTGCACAAACATAGCCGACGGCCCGCGAACTATAGCCGCTTGAGGATCAGTTCGGGTTGCCGAGTGGTGCGCCTGCTTCTCGCGTTCGCCGGAGGCCCTTCCGTGAACGAGACCTCGCCTGAAGAGTCGCGGGGTATACAGCCAGTTTCGTTGGCCCACGATAGTTCAGGAGGATCATGAATGCGGGACAGCCGGTGGCGCACATGGGCGTTGCAGCCGATAGGGGAAAAAATGGCAGCCGTTTCATGTCACAACATCAATGGCCGGCACGGTTGCTGCAGAGCAACGCGGCCAGTAAAATTCGCTAGACCAAAAAAGCGCATGGACCGCCTCGTATATTCAAACTGTTTTGGCGGCCGGGCCGTATCCAAGAGTTTTTTGAAGAGCCTGCGAAAAGAATAGGCTAGCCTCACCTAATCTTTACAATTTTAGTCTTTTCTCTATTTTCTGTAAGTTTAGCGTCGGCGGGCCGCATTTTTAACGAAAAGCAAGCTGTTTTTTGTAAGTGAAGGAAACGTGCTGACAAATAAAACTCAAGCCATTGCGGACGCGGAATGAATCATTTTCCTGTGTGCCATGGGCGCTTTTGTTGGAAAGCGCGGCAGGCGTCCTTCTTTTTCGCTTGTCGGCCTCGATCTGGCGTAGGCGTTGCGCATGCTGATGGTTTTCTGCGCCTGGATAATGGAGGGCTCCTCTTATTCTTTAAAAATCGACAGGTGAAGTTTATGGGTTTGCGGAACGCGTTTGTTTCGTTTGAATTGGCAAAGGGCGGCGATTTCGTCCGCACATCCGAAGGTGCAAAGGAGTGCTTTCAAAATGAGTGGCGCGCATTGGAGGAGGACAGACCCGTGCCCTTCCAGCAATGCAAAGCGGCACCGTTACAAATTCAAGAACGCCAAAGCATACAAGCACATTGCGCCGCTGCGGATGGTGAAATAACGACCTGAAGCGAAGGATTCGCCTGCCGGAAGGTCAAATCAACATATGCTCGAGTGCGCCAAAAGCGTCCAGGACGCCAACGGAGTGCTCGCGGCTGAGGATGGACTTTTGAAAGCTTTGAGGGTCCAAACGGCCACGGAAACGCGGGGTGCGAGCGCACAAGGGAGCGAGCCCAGCACCCTGCCACCACAGCAGTGGGCAGGGGCGGTTTTTCACGCGTCCACAACCGGCGAACAGCAGCCGCAGGAAAATAACAGCCCTTTAGCGGCGAATGTTGGATTTCGCGGGATCCAGGGGTTGCGCGATGAACTCGGCGAGACGTCCTTTAAACCAGAAAAAAAGATTCGCGCGCACGAGGGCGCGCACGAACATTTGACGGCAACCTCGCTGGAACACTTATTTGCAGCGCGCAGCGGCATGTTTCCAAGGCCGCAAAAGCCCGGTTTTTTGTTGCAAGACGCTTGGGATGCAATGGTGTTATGGGCGCGGGCTGTTGGCAAAATGGGTCTCACGGAAGGCCTGAATCGGCTGGGCACGTGTGCTTATAATCGACGGCTTCTCTTGCATGCGGCAAGCGCGCGTCCACGCATGAAAGCGGAGTCGCCCACAGGGGCGCTGAAAAGCCCTCGAAAAGGGGAAGGCCCGCATCACCAGGCGCGGCGACAGGAACGCAGAAACAACAAGGACCTGGTCCGAGCAAAGCGCGATGCCTTCGCTGCGGGCGAGTGGGGCACCACTACGGCTCAACGCGCTATGCGAAGATGGCTCGCGAGCCTCATTGGAAGCCAAAAAGTGCGCAGTGGCCCCGGAAACAATGAACTCCGTGGGCGATGTGGTATTGGATTCCGCCGCCGAAGAAAACAGACAACGCTGTAAGCAAGCCGGTCGCATTGCACAGCCCGAGGCCAAGAGAGATAGTCAGCAACAGCGGAAGACGCGGCGGGCAGTTTCGGCAAGCAAGCGGCAGCGCCGGGAAACGCAACGCCAGCACCCAAACCGCCGAAGGCATATCCAAACGACATTGCCATCATAAAAGCGACGGACCGCAATCCGTGCCTTGTGGCTTTGGCTTCGGAAGCGAACCGCGTCGCCAAGCGAGCGTGGACGGCACCAGCGTGGGCGCAGAGAATGCCCATAATGAGACGCTTCGGTGAATTTACTAAGAAACACGGCCCGGAAATGTCGGAAGAGCACGGGCTTCTTTTTATTGTGAGTTTGAAGCTTGCGAAAGACAGCGCCACGCGGTGCCTGGGACACTGGACTGCCATTTCAAACAGCTCCGCGAAGTTGGCGTCCCTAATGTAGAGGACGCGCGGGCCGTGGCTAAATCGCCTTAGCCACTTCTAAAGGTCATGGGCAAAGGTAAGGCACCAAGGCCGCTTTTAACGGGGACAGCTTTTTGAGACGCCCTCGGATTACCAGAGCGGCCGCCGAGGAGGAACAACGGCGATCGTCGTTGCAGTGGGTGGGTGTGGGGGCGCTGTCGCTGGAATGGGCGAGGCGCCGCCTCAATAACAAGGCCCTGCGGCGCTTTGGTGCGGTGTGGCGCAATGTGCTTCAGTCGCCGGAACCGCATTCGTCAAACCACGAACCGAATTTGAGAATTGATGAGGCAGATGCCAAAGAAATGGAGAGGGACGGCGTCATTTTCGAAGCGTCACAAAAACCTACGAAGGGTTGGGTGGTGCCCTTCGTCGCTGTAGAAGGGAAGGCCGTCGGACTGAGAAGGCGCTTCGTTGCGTGGCCGAAGGGTAAAAACAACCACGACAATTGCGAGGCCGACGCGCCGCTGCCGCGCGTGCCGTGCTATCTGGATGGTGCGTTTGGCGAGATCAAAGCTGTATTTGATCTGAAGGCATCCTTCCAGGTCAGTCTGCCACAAGGCAGTCGCGCAAGTTTCCGGTGCAGCACGGAAGCGGGTCGGTTGGTGGAGCTCACGCGGCTCAAAATGGGACGTAAGTGCAGCCCCGAAATGCTGCACGCAGTCGCGCGCGCGTTGGTAGACGATCCCGCGGTTTTGAGTTCGAGATGCGCCGCGCCATCGTTAATAAAAATACACGTTCGGATCAACAACGTTGGAACCAGCGGGCCGCGGCATGGCGTGTAAAAGCAGCCCCGCGTTTTAACCCAGAATGTGAGGCAATGCGGCGCCACGCTGGGTGAGAGCAACTGCCTCGCCAAAAAGTGTGAATTTATCGGCGCGTCTTTCAACCGCAAAACTGGCACCGTGTGCCTGAGCCAAAAACGATAACAAAGCTCAGGGAGGCGCCACCACTGTAAACACTCGCGGTAGCGGACTCGGAACGCCTGACTTCGCGCACGATGCGTGCCGCTGGTGTGCGTGGTGGCGCCCTCTTCGAGCACTGTTTCTTTCTGAGAGCGGTCCGCTGTAGGCTCTCAAAACTCAGCGGGAGACTCTTGCAGCTTAACGGCGCCGCCGGCCTGCCAGCGCACGCGGTCAGGCAAGGCAAACGCTGGCAAAGTAAATTGCTGGAGAACAAACCCGCCACATCACGAAGGCATCAACCCACATCGGCCGCATTGGTGACAGACGCTTCCATGTACGGATGGGGCGCGCTCCTGTTTAAGGATAGCGGGGAGTTGTGTGTGGCGGGAGGCGCACGGGAACGAGAGCCACACTGCATTGCACAGGACGAGGCACGTGCCATGTCACTGGCGCTCAGGTCGTTTGCTGAAGCAATGCCTAAAATTTTTCGCACTTTTATTGACAGCATAGCGACAATGAATGCAAACAAAAAAGCGACGCACATTCTGATGCGCCGGTGCACGGTCCGTTGCTTATCGATGAAGCGTTGCAAGAACAAGGTGTTCAGGCCTCTTGGGACTACATTGCCTCTGCCGAGAACCCTGCTGACGGGATTTCGCGCGGACACAGGCTCAGGAAGGTTGACGTCGCGAGGCGGTGGTACATGCGAAGGGGAACACGGAGGGGGAGGTGATAAAAGCTTTCCCGCTTCTCCCTTTCGTTGGCCATCGCTTTCAAAATACTTTCGTTTAGTAACGAATTTATGTTTTTCTTGTATTGTGTGGCATTGCCCAATTAAGCGTTAATTTAGCAGCATTTTTTTCATGTTTTATCTTTCTTGGCAAGCGAGGGTTAAGCAATGTGTAGTCTATTTGCGCTTCAAAAGCATTGCCAGCGGCCGCTTGTGAGGGCGGCGGTTGCGTTGCCAACGGGTTGCCGTGAGGTGGCATTTGGGCACGCACTGGGGAATTCGCCGTGGCGCCCCACTGGGCAAGGAAGGCAAGCAGGCCAAACGCCGTCGCAGCGAGGCGGCCATCCACGCAAAGCGGGCGGAGTCGTGTGCTGCAAGTTTGGCGTTTATTCGCGGCGCAGACCCTAAGCTTTCGCTTCCCTTCAAAGCAACCAAAGGAGCAGAGTGGGTGCGGACAACGCGTTGTTCGCCAAAATGCGTTTTTTGGCTTCCAAAGAAAGCCTGTTCATTCAAGTGTTTCTGGGCGTTTGCAGTGGAATTGTGCCTCACAAAAATACTTATCACATTTTAAAGTTCATCACTTTGTTTTCCAAAATCGCGGCACCATTCAGTTAATTCTCGGCATTACCGCGATGAAAGGCAAGAATAGATATAGGAAGGCTGCTCCCTGCGAATTTCGTGCCGGGGCGCTCACACCCTCTTCCTTCTTTTCATTTTGTGTGCCCTGCTCGGCATTCCTGTTAGATGCCCTTGGCACCCCGGTGCTGTTTTGTGTGCTTGGTGCCTCTCCGAGTTGATCCGCTGTCTGAGCGACCGTGCTTTCGTGCGGCACATATTCTTCACTGCCTTTCTTTCCCTGGTTTTGTGCGCCTTCTGACTTCTTGCCCTGGTTCTGCGCGCCTTCTGACTTCTTGCCCTGGTTCTGTGCGCCTTCTGACTTCTTGCCCTGGTTCTGCGCGCCTTCTGACTTCTTGCCCTGGTTCTGTGCGCCTTCTGACTTCTTGCCCTGGTTTTGTGCGCCTTCTGCCTTCTTGCCCTGGTTCTGCGCGCCTTCTGCCTTTTTGCCCTGGTTCTGTGCGCCTTCTGCCTTCTTGCCCTGGTTCTGCGCGCCTTCTGCCTTTTTGGCCTGTTCCCGCGTGCCATATCCCTTTTCGCATTGGCAATCTGCTTTAGGAGCGACCATTCCTGACGAATCCAAGTTCGTGAATTTTTCAATGCAGCTTTCCCAGTTGTCCACTGCGCACGAATCCGTTTCCCCCAAAGAAGTTAAGATACACGTGTCGCCCGTGCTGATTCCGTGAAATTCAAGCGTGTAATTTTGCGAATGTTTGTTTTTGCAGGTACAAGTGACATTGTCTCTCGTTGTCTCAGTATAAACTTCACCCAAGCAGTGCGTGATATTGCAGGTAAAGCTTTCCCCTCGTTTAACACGGCAAACTACTTGTTCCTCAGCCCTTGTTCCGAGGCCCCCCAGGAACAAGAAAAGCAACAAAAGCATATTCCTCCCTACAAATCTGCGTTTTTTTCGAAACGAAAGGAAGAAAGAGTGGCAAGACGCTTTTTGCCGCTTTATGGACTCATTTTGGATGCCGCGGGCGTAAAAGCAGTTTTAGAAAATCAAGACTTGGAAATAGCCGCGAGACATCGGATACAGCACAGCGCTGTGCCGCCTGCCCCGAGTAAGGCGCTGAAGGGCGCGACGTCTTGAGTTTCAAGACCGCGAAGGCGCAACGGAGCGCTTTTTTAGTGGACACCGTGTGCCATCCCTGTGCATCGGCCTTCGACATTTGGTTTCGATGCGAAAGTGTCTTGGATTATGCGCGAATTTCACCAACACAACTAGATCGAGACGTTTTTGGCGCCTTGCTTGCTTCCTTTAATCCCTTTATGAAACATGCGTTTCTCATAGGCTGAGTGTGCGGTTTCAGCTCCGCGACTGCGACATGCAATTTCTTTTCGCTGACAAGACCAGATATTAATTGCAAAGGCTTGTTTTCCTATCAAAACTTGTCCACAGAAGAATGAAAAATTGTGTTTCTTGAAAATTTCCTTCAAGCGAAGAGCTTCATTATGCGACTTAATTGGGGACATTCGTTTGCACAAAATCTTAACCGCAATGATTTGTAAATAATCAAGGGATGGAAGACATCCCGAGGGCCAACTGCCCCGCAGTACCGCGTCCATTGTTTTTTCACGTGCTGTTTCCGGCGCAACATCAATTTGCTTCGCTAAAATGTTACTGCACTGTTTTGTTCAGCGCCAAAAGAGCGCCAAGCAGCACCGCCTCGCTTCCAAAGGCGCCTGTAAAAATGAAAAGAAATGCACGCCTGAGGAATTTGTCGGCATTTCATTGCAAAACTGAATGACCTCAGCGAAACTACCAATGCCCGCACGCAAAGAGTGTTTGTATTTCGCATAGCCGCACTAAGGAAATAAGGTGTCATTGCTCATCCTTCCGTGCTGCCTTGCAAAACCCATTTGACTTTATGCGGAGCGTAACTTGTTGGTTTTCTTCAAAAGCCCTTGCGGTCGCCAGACTGTCAGTGGCGCCATTCCTTTTGATAAAGCTGGCCGCTTGCGCGTCTTGACGCGACATCGGAAAGACTCTCGTGCTAAAGTTTTTTAAGGGTCCAATGCTTTTCCACAGCCCTGCTCAACGACAAGGGCTTACTTCATTCTAGGTAATGCCAGCTCCCTGTTAAGAAGAAATTCGACGCGCACACAAAGCCTTCCGCACTGTTTAACAGCTGGCTCACCACCTTAGGGAAGGCAAATATTTACATGGCAACTAACGACAGCCATTCGTGCATTTTTGCCTCTCTCGGGGCGCGCACATTGAGGTGATATGGGTTTACCGTAGCCAAAACGCTCCAAAGCAGCAAAGCGACACACTGCTTCAACGCGGGAGGAAACTTGGATTTTGGTTTAATCGGTACTGTGAAACATCTGGAGGTCCTGCATTTGCGTGTGGGCAACTTCCCGTCACTTTCTGAGGTGTTCGGTGTCACACCATTTTCATCAAACGACATCAACACCCATTCAAGGGCAAGTAGGACATCCAACCAACGAACATTCTCTAAAGCATTTTACACTTGATTTCTGTTTGTTCAGCGTTCTTTCTAAAGTGCTCTCGCGACCCTTTCAAAGCACGTCTTGTTCGCTTGAAAGCGGATGTTCGTTGGTTATCATTGCTGGGGCTGCGTGACCCAAATTTCAAGTTAATCATCGCTCCGAGGCCCGCAGGCATCACAACGAAATCTTGTACGGTTACTTCGGAAGGCTGAGGGCCTGAAGCGGTTGCATTACCACCGCTCTGCCCTCTGAACCTTTCATACGATGGCCACGTCCTCGATGGAACAGGGGTTGCGTTCGTTCTTCGAGTTTATTGAACCGCAGCGGTGGCAGTCCATTCATCCCCAGCGAAATGCGTGGTGCAACCGCATCGGCGCACGCAGTGTTTAGAAAATGGATGCCATCTGGATCACCGCAGGGAGGTCCCCACCACCAGTGCGAGAGAGTAAGGTGAACCTCGGCACCTCGATAGCATTTTGAAGTGCAAAGGCAAGGGACAAGACACAAGAGCACTGAAAGCGGACGCAACGCATGAGCGACCAGCGGAAATTTCGTGAGAAAAAAGCCGTCGAACATGAGGGAAAGCGTTCAGAGATTTACTAAGCCTCACAAACGGTGTGGAATCTCGTGGAAAGCTCAAGCATATGCGTGAGAAGGCAGCGGCACTTTTTAAAAAACTAAGCGCACCCTAAAAAAGCGTGGGGAAGTGTCCAAGCAAGTGCGAAAAAAAAGGGACACTTCCATTTTGTTATTGTTTGGATTTTCATCCCTCGGAAAAATAGCCACGTCGCCATGCCAATTTTAACCGATGGGTCAGCGTGACAAGATCAGTTAGCCATCAACGACAACCGCACAAACAAATTAAAATGACTAAAGAAAGCACGCAGGGCGCCAGCAGCATCGCGACGAAGCGCTGCTGAAATTCGCGCTCAATCCAAAACACTTTCGCATCGAAACCAAATGGCGAAGGCCGATTCACAGGAATAGCTCACAATGTCGACTGCAAAAAAGCGTTTCGTTGTGCCTTCGCGATCTTGAAGTGTGAGACGTCGCGCCCTTCAGCGCCTTACTCGAGGCAGGCGGCACAGCGCTGTGCGGCACCCAATCTCTCGCGGCTGCCTCTGTGGCTCTGCAAGCCGGCAGCGGATGTGGACCACGACCACCATCCCGTCCCCGCTTCGCCCAGCGGAACATTGAAGCAGATTGCCTTGGATGGCGAGTCAGTTTCCCGGACACGCTTTCCCATGCCTCTTGCAGTGCACACCCCAATCAGCTTCGCTGCCGCAGAGGGAGTAGGTGGTATGTAGCGCCGTGGGCGAGCGATGTCTCTTTACGGCTCGAGCAGGCCTCAATTCTGGTTCATCAGGTGTGGGGGCGGATGGACTCTCTAGCTTGAAGAGTTCCTTCACGAAGCTGGCAAGTTGAGCACTGAAGAACACCTCCCCGCCCTTCAGGGTTTCCAGTCCGTGCTTCCTTAGCTCTCGCAAGCTTGGGCACTCCGCGAGGTGCGCCGCAGACTCCTTGCGCTCCACTTTCAGGAAGTTGTGCACAACCTCCCGTCTCGGTTGGCCGCGTTTCGCCTGCAGGCGCATTGTGCGGCACTGCTTGAGCGCGCACTTCACTGGCCAGTATGGGCACTGGAGTGATCGTTGCAGGAGAGGTGTCGCCGCTACCGTGCCGACCGTTAGCTTCCGCTTCACTGCCGTAGCGTGCCCATGGTGCGTGCGCGCGTGCCAAACAAGCGAGTACCACTGTTTGTGCGCGCTGCCGCATCTGCCACACGCATGGCCACGTCCCCCTTCACTCTCCGTGTGGCGACCCAACCGAGGACGTTTCCGCGGTCTCTCCACGTCCACGTCCCCGCCTCCTCCCGACTCCAGTGGCCCACTCGCCTGTGCCTGAGCCTCTGATCTCATCTCCTTCCGCTTGGGCTTCGCGCGCGGCTGAGGACGTCATGGCTCGTCGTGACGCGGACGCTTCGCCAGCATGTGCCGCAGTAGCCGTCTGTAGCGGCACTCCTTGCTGCAAATGGGACGCGCTACTGACAGGCTGCTCCGCCACGTTCGAGCCTTCCGAGTTTATAATAGAGGTTGCTTCGCACCTGTGGCTGGTGAGCCATGTTTTGCTCTTGAGGACGCGATGGCGCTGCTGGCACACAAATTCCTTCCTGTTCCTCCTGCACCGCCTCGCCGTCGCTGCCGAGTGTGTCCTCAGCCTCCGCGGTGCCACTCAATAGCTGCTTCTCCGGGTGTTTCTGTACCATATGCTTCCGCAGCCACGCGTGTGCGGCGTACTTCTTCGCACGCCAGGGGCACTTGAGCGTGTTGCCATCGTCGGTCGCGTCTTCTTCCCTGGCTCCTTTCGGATGTTCCTCGACAGTTGGCACCACATCTGGAGGGTGCGGTGCCATGCGCTCCACGAGCAGCCTGTGACGCTCAAAGGCATCCCCGCACACGCGACAAACGTATCCATTGTTTCACGTCAGCGCTGCACGCCTAGCTTTCTTGATCAGTAATAATGCACAATCCCTCTCCAGACCATGAATCTTTACTAGGTAAACCACGCCTGCCTGCCGACGCGCGCAAACAATGTTGCACAACGGGCAAATGATCGGGTCGCACTGCCTGGTCGCTATCCCAACTCCTGGTGTGTTTGCACTGTCCCCTGCTGACTCCCCCACCGGGTGCTCCTGTGCTGCATCACTCCCAGCGTCCCGCCCGCTGCACCATTTGCGCTCAAGCCGATCCGCCTTGCGTGTGAGCACTCTGTGTAGCCAACCGAAATGCTTCGTGGCCCCTGTTCGGAACAGTGCCAGCAGCGACTCGCCCAGACGATCCAGCTTGGTGTGCTTCTGTGCTGGCCGAACGTGATCAACTAACACACTGCGATGCGTGTGTGGCATCCGACCCTCCTCAGAGGGCCTGTGCATCTCGCTCCGCACCTGCCTCTCTACCCCAGTGACGATGTCAGTGATCCACCCCGGATGCGACTGTGGCTTTGCGTTCCCCTGCTCAGCTGCCTTGTCTGCCGCCTCGTTACGTGGCACCCCACAGCGCGAAAACACGAACTGAAAATTGACAGACACACGGGACCGCACAATGCGCAGGATCAGATCCCATATGCGCCTCAGTATCGCGTCCTCCACTCCTGCAGGGCCAGTGTTCAACGCCTTCAACAGCGACAACGAGTCTGTGCATGCCACCACTCGCGTCCTGTGTGTCTTACTCAGCTCAATGACGTCCACGAGCCTCTTCAAACCTGCTTCCATCGCCACACATTCCGCACGGTAACTGCAGGCAAGCGACCCAGCGCCCAGCACCACCTTCTCACGCCGACCGTCCTTCGGGTACACTAGCGCTCCGGCTCCTGACGAGACATGCAACACTACCGACCTATCCGTCCACACCTGATAGTCAAAATCCCTGAACCGCTGCACTCGTCGCATAGTGTGCACCTTCTTGTCCTTCTCAGGCGCATCCGCCTTGAGGTCGCCCGGCGTGGTGATGTTGAAGTGAACGCGCCTGGCCAGCTGCAACGCCTTCGCGTCGTGCAGCTTTGCCGGACTGTCAATGGTGCTGCACAAATGCTGCGCCGTCGTGAGCCCGGCGCGGACAGGGTGCTTGTGTGGGAAGATGCTTGCCGCGACCTTCGCGTGCGTCGGGCCCATGGCCTTTAGGCCCAGGTAGTATTCAACGCTCTCCGACGTGCCACTTCGTTGATCGGCTTCAGCCGCGCCTCGCGCAGTGCACCCTCCCGATTGGCGGCCTTGGGAATACCCACCACTATGTGTGCCACCAGTGCCTGCACCCTCTTCAACCGCTCGCGATCCGACAGCGATGCATCAAACCACCATGACGCGATGCCATAGCACATCTTGGTCTGTGCCAGTCCCAGGCAAAAGGCGCGCAGCTTCTCCCTTTCAGGACCACACTGGCGACGCCACTGCCATGGACTACATGAGTCGCGTGTGCGTCGCTGCCTTCATGCTCGGCGAATGCTTACTCAACCCCCTGCACGGCTGCATGGTGAGACCGAGCAGCTTCGGCGCGCGCTCCTCCTTCAGCACAGTCTCTCCAACCTTCGGGGTCAGAAGGTTCGTTTCCCGCGCATCGAATGGCGTGTGCTCAGCCTTCACTGCCGACACCTCCATGTAGTACTCCGCCAACAAATTCGCGATGCAGCTTAACTCTTGCTGGATGGTCTGCTGGATTTCACTCAAATCAGCGCTCGTGCACACGATGGTGGGGTCCTCCGCAAAGAAACCATGCAGCAGGTAAGGGATGCAGTTCAGCCGCTTGCTCAGCGAGTCCACCGTGACAATGAACAGCAGCGGTCCCAGCACCGAGCCCTGAGGGACACCACGCGTGGGGCGCTTATCCTCCAACAGCGTGCTGTTTGCCCTCAACTGAGCCCTTTCAGAAAACCCGCGATCCACATCTACAAATGCCTCTCCACGACAAAGGACAGAAGCTCCTTTACAATGCAGCCGTGATTAACTGAATCGAAGGCGCGCGCATAGTCAATGGACACAGCCGCCGTCTTCTCGCCATCCTTCCTTCGCCGCACTGCACTCGTCACCTGCGTGGGCGTATCCAGCTTCGATCACGCCTGCCTGAACACGGCCCGCTGTGGCTGCAGTTTGTCTTCAATGCAGTCCCTAACGCGGCGCGCCACAATGCGCCCCACCAGCTTGCACAGCGTACTCGTGAGCGTCACCGGCCGAAACGACGCCATACTGTTCGCTGGCTTGTTTGGCTTCAGCAGCGGTACTATGATCCCTTGCCTCCACTTGGCTGGCACCTGCCCCGCACGCAAGCTGTAGTTGAACAGACGCAAAATGCACCTCCTTGATACCCTGCCTAGCCGCTTCGGCTCCTCACAGTGTATCTTATCATCACACGGTGCCGTACCAGAAGACAGCTCACGCAGCGCAACGTCCAGCTTTTCCTCGGCGATGGGTTGGAATGTGGTTCGCCTGGTGCTCGGTATCTTCATTTCTGGTGCATGTGGTGCCTTCGTTGACCTGGCCATGCGCATTTTGGCCAATGCTTGTGCCTGCTGGCGCTTGGGCAGCGAATAGCCATCCACCACCAGTACCGGCGACGTCAGCGGACGCGGCGCGTATATCGACTTCACCAGATTCCAGTTCACCGAATGCGTAGCCGACAGCTTTTCTACATTCTCCTTCCACCGACTCAGTGCCGTGTCAGCAAGCACCTTCCTCCACCAGCGAATCAGCACATCCCGCTTCCGTTCGTTCTTGCACGCCTGAACCATCTTGTCCAACTTCGTCAGCTCCGGCGTCCAAAGGCGGCGCCACACCCTTACCCTTGGAATTGTTCTCTTAGCGGCCATTCGGATACCCCTCGTCACCGCCTCGTTCAGCGCATCCGTGCCCTTGCCCGACCTCTTCATCCCTCGGAATATAGACTCGTCACTCAGTTTTCTAAACTCGTACCGCCTCCTCTTGTTCCGCGCGTACAGAGCACGGGCGGGTTTGGAGGGAGCAATCACGTCCAGGCTGGTGCCCTCGCCCACGAACACATCGAGCGTGATCCAGTAATGATCACTGTCCGTGCTCAGTGTGGACTTCCAGTTAGAGATCTCGCAGTCTCTGCACAACGTGATGTCCGGTGACGACAGTGCGGCCGTGCCCGGCTGTCGCCTGGTGGCCGATCCGGTGTTGGCAATCGACAGGTCGTTCTGCGCGCACCAGTCGAGTATGCACTCTCCCTTGCCGTCACTCAGACGCAACGGATGCCACAACACGCGGTGCGAGTTCACGTCCGCTCCTACTACCAATGGCCCGCTTGCTCCCAGCAAGGTGTCCGGCGACTCGCTGGAAACGTGTGCCTTCCTGGGGAAGTGCGCCGATGCGATCGTGAGACTCGCATTTGCTGAGAACCTCAGTGTCACTGTCGCTCTCTCCGGAACCTTCTTTTCTAGAACACCCGCCTCTGCAGCCACTCCATCTCTAGCCAAAATCGATACCCCGCCCCTTTGAGGCGTCCTCAGTTGCCCCACGTGTTGGCATCCACCTATTTTAAGCGCGGCACACTCCGCCGACGCCAGGTTTTGCTCCTGCAATAAACAAAACAAAACCATGTCCTCATGGAGCTTCCTCTCAAGGGCAACCCGCTTCGCCTGGGAGAGACGTCAAGAGTTACACTGGGCTCCATGCTTCTGAGGACCAGGATTGTGCTCAACGTCCCCGCTGAGAAGCAGCAGGGTCCGACGCGCATCTAGCGTAGCACCTCCGCACGTACAAGGGAAGTATTTGAACAACTTCATTCGCTACAGAGCAACGGTGGTGCTGCTACGCACTTCCTTTCTGGTAGCCGTCAGCCTATTGCCCGTCCCAGTCATGTCGGGCCGTGCATATGCGGGCACTTGGCTTCCTCCCGGACGGACAGCTGAGCCTTGGCACCACGGCGAGGCGGAAGGCGTCACCAGCGTTGGTAGTTTGTTGAAATAGAAGGAAAGGTTCACCACACGTTACAAAAAGTTGTATATTATTGTGCCCGATGCCGTTGACACGGTACAAAAATCGATTGGCAAGTCATCAGCAGGACTTGCTGCACAAAGATGGTTGACGATGCAAAAATGTTATGTACCAATCACCGCACATCAATGCCATATGAATATCTTATGGGTGTGGATGCTTAGCATGTTCGGTAGGACTGCGCTATAGAACCGGGAGCATGGAGGTGGCTCACATTGGAGTGAATGGGAAGTGATGCAACAAAAGGGTGCAAATAGAAGGCGAGCGTGGGGATATGAGACGGAGAGCATGTTAGTGTTTCGATTGGCCGTGACTCAGCAAATGCGCTGGTTAAGCGTGGTAGCATCAAGCGCTCCTCAAATACCACCGTGCTCGGCATCAAGTGAGAAGGCGCGTCCACTACGTCAGCAGTGTCTTTCAAGCAAGCAAGTTCTTCGAATGCCAGCAGTAATTTCCGTGTCGCATACGTTTGCATTATTTCATCCACCCACTTGCGCCCCTTCCGCAACGACGTAGTGCTCCAACGACTCGACGGTCACATTTTCGCGCGAACTATTTTACATTTGTTATGTAATTCCGCAGTTTCGCTCAACGACCTTGAAACTTCACTTGCACGCCGTGCAGAATCCTGCGCATCACCGTGTCCGACGTTTCAGTGACTGATGATGCACGTAGTGGCTCTCAGCACGTTGCCAAGGAGTGGCTCAGCACCGCACGTGAACTGTCGGCTGACAACGATAGCTCTCGTCGCGTTTCTCAGCACTGCTATCATCACCTTCACTACGTTGAGGGCGTCCTTCTCCGCTGTCAGGTTGTGTCTGCTTTGTGTGGAGTGCGGCAACATTTTTTGTGCCGCGGCGCCGCTTACAAATATCTTAGTCACCTTCCCCTCTTTGCACTGTTCCTCTTCCCACTCGCCCTTGACGCACAGCTCCATGACAGAACTATGTTAACGGAAGCAGCGCTGTCCAGATGAAGTGAGCTCCACATCGTTTTCAACACTATTTGCTTCTTGTATCGAATGACCTTACTATGAAAGAGAATGGTAATAACAAGGGTAATGGTAGCAGCGATAATGGTCGGAGCGTTGGTGCCGCTCTTCAATAACGCAGAAGCACCTCAGCTAACAGATGGGCGAGCAGAATCAGTACGAATGACCAACAGCATGCGATATTAATTAGCAACAGGACTCATGTGCTCGTGCATACGTGTAGTCATTCGTGTTCTCGCCTGCTATCAAAACACCATCTTCACTGCAGTCATCAGCAACAGGGAAAAGAGACCGAGTACTTCCCCACGTGACATCCGCCTGTACATTGCTCCAAGCTTTAATTCCGGAGTGCGAATTACATTCCAACACTAGACACACCGGCCAGCAACACGAAAGCGTAAAAAGTACGCCTTGCGTGCCAGCAACACTGTTTGTCCGTGGCAGACAATTAGAGAGGAAGAAAAGATCTTATTCCCGAGCGTCCACCGGCCACAGGGAGCGGTCAGGGCAATACAAAAAAAATATGAAAACAAAAGAGCAACCAAGATAGAGGAATAAGAAGACACTTGCCAATGAGACTGCTTGCTATGATATTTTATTAAGTATTAATCAATTAATTTATTTTCAACGTGCATGGAAACAGTTACAAATTTATCGAATTGACGCAGAAAGGCATTCCCTTAGAGGCATGGGGTGTGAGCGCGGACACAGAAAACAATGGACAACTCGAGAGCAGTGTCACCAGATGTGCTGCGCCGCGCTCAACAGCTGTGCGTGCAAAGGAATGCAATCCCTTTCATTAGCCGACTCGCGCGCTCTTCTGAGAGCTATTCTCGCACGATCCAATACCGAGACAACTTTTTTCATATGACTTGCAGCCACCTTCATGTGCTCCTTCACCTGTTCGGCAAGTGTGCGCAGTGGCACATTGCCGTGCACGTTTTTTAGCTCCTTTTGAATGTGTAAACGTCGTAGTGACCACGCAAGTTGACTGACACATTCCTCATCACAAACGTGAGGATGCGAGGAATTTTTGGCTGCAAAAGTTATATTCCTCACGAGGTGCCAAGCTTCTGCATACTGCATTTCATTTTCCACTCCAGCTCTCTTTGCTGCCCTTCCCAACTCGCTGACTACTTCAGCGTATGTTTCATCAACGCTCGTCAGATGCTTTCTTAGTAGCCCAATGCTTTTCGAGGCAGATGTGAAGACGTCCTCGGCTTCCTGATGCATCTCATAGCCATTGCTGTTTTCTTCCCATTTAAGACGCGCGTTTTTGTATTCTGTTGAGACTATTGTCGCAAGTTTTTCCGCGCGACCTTTGAATGTGGTGCTATTTTTTTTCGGATCTTGGAGGTCCCTAACAGATACGCACATTGTTCCCAGAATGTCGTGTATTTCTTTAGCAAAATCCACTGCGCTTTTTGCTCCGGTGGCTTCATTCACCGCGTCAGCCACGCGTTTCACGTTGGTTATTGCAGTTTCCACACTCCGCAGCTACTCGTTCTTTTTTGAGAGAAGTTTTTCCAGTTTTTCTTCGCACTGCAAGCTTGTTTTCGCGGCCTCCTCAACAATGCCACCACGTTTGATGATTCCCTCCACCGCACTACCAAAAGCCTGTGCGTCTTTTGTCAGCACTTGTTCAATGTCAGCGTGCCGCGTTCCCTCACAATGATCTCTCAAGGAAAATTCATCCAAGGTGGAGTGCATCTGTTGCACCAGGCGTTCAGCCTCACTGCAGTGCCTCGACAACCGATCCTCCAGGGCCCTTTGCTTTTCGTCGCACAATTCTTCCAGCGCGTTCTTCGCTTGCTCATTGTCCATCTCCCCATGCAACTTTTTTCTGGCACCTCAAGCGCCTTCAATCCGTCCGCCAATTCTGTTAGCAGGCGCTCGTCCGGGAGTGGCACATCCTCTGCATTCTTTTTCTCAGTCGTAGCCAGTTCCCTTGTGAGTTTTGTCTCGTCTTTTGGCCTCTCTTCCCTCGTCCTCAATGCTTTTCTGGCTTGTTTAGGCGCGCAGCAGATTCGCACGATGTGTCTAGCACTTGCCTGTACACACTTGCCACTGCAGCTGCTCGTTTCACAGTTCGCTGTTGATTTTGGGTCACAGCTTTCTTCAGAAATCCACCAACTTCTTCATTTGCTTTCTTGAGTTCATCGAATTTTGTATCGAGTAACGTCACCTTTTGCCTAACGTTTGCTCGGCATTCTTGTGTTTGCATAAGTGCTTCCTCAGTTGCATTGAAGACGTGTCGTTCGATATAGCTAAGTGTTTCGTGTCTCTGTTTCAAAGAGTTGCGTGTGCAGCTTACCATTTGTACCGTCTCCGGCATCGGGCTGCTAGAGTCATCGCACCCCTTCATCGCCTTACACGCTTCACTCAACGTCCGCCTGGCTGCTGCGACTGCCTGTTCTGCGTTCTGCATTTTTTCCACATTCAAGGATACACCACGGACAAAAACGGTCACAGCAGCGCTCCATACTGCTACTTCGTTCCCCTTTTCATCGATGGTGCTGTCTAAGGTATTCCCCACACGGCGGTCTAAGATCATTAGCTTGCTCGCGATCTGTTTCAGATCAACTCCCGCATGACGCGCATCATTTGTTATTTTGAGTGTTTGGTGTTTGAGGCCAGATGTGTCTTTCGGATTCAGCAACTTTGTCTGTAGCAACTGACAGTAGTGCTTCGAGGGTCATCTTTTGATTGACAGCTGAGCACAGCAGAGTTTGTATGGCCCTCATTTTCCCCAATACTGTTTATTTTTTCTTGTATCTCTTTGATTTGGTGCTGTACTGCCAAATTCACGCCCCACAGCGCGATGAAAAGTTCGTTGTACCTTGTTTCAGCAACTTTCAGGTTCTGCACCATGTGTTCAACGTCAGGCGCAATTTCTGCGTGTTTTTCATCTAGGCTTGACAGGTAATTTCTATTGCAGTTGTTGTGTCCTTGTTGGAGTTCTTGTGCCGCCTTCTTCAGCACTGTCAACGTATCGCTTTTCCACTCCTCCAAGTTATGGTGTTTTCCCACCGTTGCCGGCAGCTGCTTCAAAGTTTTTAAAACATTGTCGTCATTGTTACAGTTATTATGACGCTGTCGTAGCTTGTCAAGCCAAGATTTCACATTTTGACACGTCTTGTAGTCTCCGCCAGGCATATTTCGTTCCATATACCCACAAGTTATGTAAATGCAAAATTTCACCAAGCTGCTGTGTTCCTCCGATTTGGCCACGACCCTCACTGCTTCTGCTGTCGTTCTTGCTCTCTTCTCTGAGCCATCACGGTAATCGTCGCGCAGCGTTTTCACAGCGCTTCTCAGACGGTCTATTTCAGCCTTCGCAACACCTCCTGTATTCTGTATAGGCACCTCCGTTTGCTTTTTTATTTTCGCTTATTTTTTCCTTTTCCTGAACGTCGTCGTCTTTCTCCAGTGCCCGAATGCTCGCTGTGAGTGCATCGAGGTGCGTTTCCGCTATTTCAGTGATTTCAAACCATTTCCAAAGCAGGTGGCTTGCGGTGCACCGCAGCGGGCCTTGGTAGCCTGTATCGTTGCAGTCATTTTTCCCACCTCGGCTGCTGCCGCCAACGCAACCGTAACCAGCAAACACCACGTGAACAACAACTTCCTCTGGCACTCCATTTGTTACCTTAATTTCCTTCAACCTTCCTAGTGACTCAACCGAACGCAAGAACAACAACAACAAGAAAAAAAAACAAAGAAAAGAAAAAAAAGCCTTATTCTCCATCAGAAATCGGCAAGAAGAGTTTAGCCACGCGCTTGCATTAGCGTTGAGTGACACACAGTTGCTGAGATGGAGATATCACCCTTTCCTCTATTTTGATGCACCTTCGCAGAGACCCTGCATGAAAGCGGCGTACTTTGTGTGCATCCAGTTTTCACCACCGCACCCTTTTCCACACAAAAGTGACGTGGAGAGCGTCTCTTTCCTGGCATACACCTCTGCTCGTCTTTGTGTCCATGAACACACCACCCGCAAATTACACTAAAGGTGACATACTGGCAGTGCAACGGCTTTCAAAAACACATGCCTGCTCTAGAATGTATCCGCACTAGTTAAGAGTCCGGTCCATGTGCGCTGGCAAAGTTTCGAAAAGCGACAATGTTGGTCGGTCATCACACATGCGGAGACACGGGGCATCACGTGGGCAGTAGTGGATACAGCACTGACTCCGGTACAAATCTTTTATTGATCGCTGCGAGCAACGTGGCTGCACAAAACGAAAAAAAAACTATGACAAACGCGCAATACAATACATTTCATGAAGCGTAGGTGGAACGTGTGATTAGCAGCACCCTCACAAACACGTGCGAAGGCATGCAACCACATGCAGGCGCAACCAAAACAAAGCAGCGCTGTGCTACGCTCCACCATTACTCGGACACGAGAAACCAACACTCGGTGTGCCAAAGCACTGTGGACCAGAAAACAAAGATACAATACGAAACAAGCACCAGCACTGCCACGCTCTGATCACGGCTTCGGTCACCATACACCAAGTGCAAACCTGCGCCAACAACCGGCTTAGGTCAACAAGCTCACCAATGCCGAGGCCGTGCAAGGCCAATGCAATGGAGTGCGTAAACTCGGAATGAGAGCAAAGACAAACGTAAACAAATCGCACAGCGTCACTGTGCGGCTGTTTGTTGAGTAAGCCAAACATTTCTCGCACGTGGTGCGGCAGTCCACCGTATAAGTCCAACTTCCAAGTCTTGCAACTCCTTGCAACTAACGTTTAGATCGTAGGCGATGTCATAACATCCCTGGAGGCATGCAAGCCCGTGTAACGTGCTGCTCATTTACCTCCACAGCTGTAGCCAACACTTCAACCAAAGCACCAACGCTGGGGCCGCACATCATTGTTCGCATAGCATTTCGCAGCTGCGCCATGAGCGTACATCACGGAATGGGTGCGTGTCTCAGTTTTTTTAAATCGCGTGTTCTGACAATGAAAAGACAAACACTGCCACTGTGGCTACGGTGCCTACTTTTCACCTGCACACATTTGCCGCGCTGGAGTTTCACACTTTCAGTTTCGGGTCGCTTTCCTCATTTCCACGACGCATAGCTATGGCACCAAAGTTGATCGCGGGAACAGAAAAAAAACAATTGAAAACGACTTGTATTTGCCACAAAAAAGAAGAAACGCGGGATGGGGCAATTACCTTATACAAAATACACAAATCGGAACGTCACCAACCTCCACAGCCATGGTCAGGCACAGCGACAGCGAACTGAAAGGTGCATGCCTCGAAAATACCGTCGTAAATAACGGATACCTCAATTACGTACCATAGATATTTGAAACATAGCTTGCCTACTGAAATGCAACGTGCCTGGCCGTTCTGCAACAGGCAGTTGCAGCTGCTGCGTACCTCGACAGACTCTTCATGTATTAATTTTCAACTGCCGCTGCGAATATTGTTTGGATGAGCAGCTTCTCATAGGCCAAACTCCCATCAGCAGTCACAATGGCACGACGCCCGCATACAGAAGCCAAACACCGCTCTCACGCGTAAAAAAATGTGCGGTGCCTCTGCGCAGCTCACAGCAACTCCACATGTCTTAACCAACTGGATTGGATGGATAACAACCACCGGCAACAAGGCACACATACGAAACGCCATCAAGAAGCTCACACAGTGCTAAAACATTTGGCTGCATGATATGGGCTCCGGGTGACGTGTGTAACACATGCCCCCGCAAGAAAAAAGCAAAACACAGAACGATGCAGATTGCCCTCGATGTTATCGCAGCGCGGAAAGGGGGAAGTGAAAAAAGAATGCCATTGGAGGTCCATGGCAAAAAAGAGAAAAAAACAATGCAGCTTTATGAAGCCACGGGATGGAATTAGCAGCAACGGTGCGCTGGGACACGTGGCACGACTTTGCACAGTTGGTTCTAGGACGCACTGTCATGACCAGCCCCTTGGGCACACGTAGCACAGTAAACCTCTTGCACAAACGCCGTGGCCATACGAGCCATGTTGTGTTTGTTGTGCAGTCGCTTGCCAGACGAATGCTCTGCTGGCACAAGACTCCTTCCACATTGGGGTGTATGAAAGCCACAGCACCAGACAGCACCACAGAAACTGTGCTCAACAGCAAAGAAATCTGCCGAAAGTGGAACTTCACGATGAAGTCAGAATTGGCGGCGCGAATTCTTGAGGCCAGCACTGCTCACCGATAGTGTGATGAGCGGAGAGCCTTTCAGCCACGTCTAAGTGTGCTACAAATAATCACTTTTGACCAGGCACACACCGGTCACTCTGTGTTCGCACGATGTACCAACAGTGTGCGTGGCTACTTGCAGAGGCACACTAGTCAAAAGCATGCTCACCACGACCTCAAACAAGTATGTTTAACTAATGGTAGCAATCGAGGAGGGCAATGGAAGAAACAACAATGCAAAGTGAACATGTCACCGGCAGTCGGCAACGGCATCAGTAAACGAAATGGAAGTGACGTACGCCAACGGATCACGTGCGCGTACAAAACGTGCTTTACCTGAACTGTGTAGCGAGTCAGGTGCCTCACAAGCACGAATTTATTGGACAAAGGAAGAACATGCTGCGATGCAAAGTGAACAAGAGCGCTCATCACACTCTCATCCACAACATGGGGCAGGCGATCGAACAAATATAAAAGTACAAAAGAAAGATTTCCTATCGATTACTTTTTCGTCCTTATTTCCCTTAAGTGAGGAGTGGCAAAATCGCGTTAAACAAAATGCTCTTCGTGCACACTCAAATGTGCGTCGTGCAGGCGAAAAGGGAGGTGTGGCGCATGTTCCAGCACGCGATCGCTTGCACATTAAAGTGGCGAACACTTTGCGCCACTTCCGATCGCTGCTGTTTGAGCGCCACACAGCACCGAAACGCGTCAAAAAGGTTCAAAACAAAAAAGCAGCCAAGCGAACAAAAGACGGCATCAGAAAGGCAGAAAACTGGCCTGACGATCACAATGGCGCAGGCACTTTTTTATTAATATTCAAATGTGCGCAACGGATAACAGCACCAACTACCGGAAGCGCAACCAAACGAAATGTTTGCCGTGTCATGAAAAATTAAAGCAAAAACATCAGACAATTCGCAGCTTTATTTACATTAACACGAAAGAACGATCAAAATATGAAAAAAACCACGAGCATTCGACATCAGCACATAAGGGATCTTCAGGCAATAAAACGAGCACAGCGCTACCAGTGGAGGCCCAGCGCACCCAACAGCTGTCGATACAGCGCGGGGCACTGTGGCTTCCCACTCCTCTCCCGCGCCATTCTGACCGCCTCCTCCAGCGCCGCGTCCACCTGAGCAGAACTGTCAGCTGCCACTCGTATCAGCCTGCGCGCCCTCAACACCTGGCCTTCCATGCTGTTAGCGAGCCTGTTCAGCTGCGCAACAACATGCAAGCTCCTCATCACAGTGGGGCGATCTGTCATGTTACTCAGAAGCTTCAGTGACTCGAACATGAGGCTCGCACTGCACACGTCCCTTGAGAAGGTTGCAGACACCGTCGAGGTGATGTTCACAAGCACATCCCGAAGGGTTTTGTTAACTAGAGAATCGCCACTGCTGTGCCCCGCCACCACCGCTGAATCGGTGAGCTCTCCCACCACCTTGTCACGCTGCTCATCAGCACGGTGGAGGACCCGCTTCAGCACTTGCAGCCGCTTTCCTGCGGTCGCAAAGGCATCTTCAACGCTCCCAGACAAATCAACAAGGGCGTCACTTTCCCTCGCGGCGTCAACGCGCACAAGCCATTCTGAAATGTTTGCCTCAGCATGCACTGCATGGGCATTAAATATCTCTGATTCGTCGTGCAGCGCTCGCAGTTCACCCAGAGCGGCACACAAGTTGGCAACAACGCCACTCAACACCTTCACAATGGTTTCCTTCACATTTTCAGATGTCAGTTTCGCAAGCTGAGAAGCCTCACGTGCACTGCTGCTAGCCTCCTCAACCTTACTGTTGACAGCTGATAAATCGCGCACAAGTGCATCTGCTTCTCCATCAATTTTATGCAACGAGGCGTTCAACTCGGCTAGCAGAGTTGCGTTAAGCCTGGCAATACGACGAATGACCTCAGGTGATTTGTTTTTCAGTATTTCCGATACACTGCTGTTGCACGCTTCGAATGTTGCTTTACCGTCTTTTGTCCACGCTGTAGCACTCATGTTCGCCAACAACTTCTTAGCACGCATCAACAACTGGCGTCTAGCATCCACTTCCTGTTTTGTAGTGTTAACAGCGGTACTGGCCTCAGAAGCAGCACGAACAGATTTACTCATTGATTCGCTGACAGCACCAACACTGCGCGTTGCATTGTCAATATTATGTGTGCCTGACCACTTGATGGTAAACGTTAGACCGTCGCCCTTCAACCACATCACGACGTCATTCACAAGTTTATAAGCGACCTTTACGTTCCCTAGCACTCGCTCACTATCAGTTACCACACTAGCTGCATTTTGTTTTGCAGCCGTCACAGTTATTTCAACTGGTTTCAGCTTCCCGTCGCTCTTTGAAAACTGGTCGACAACCTCACAAAACACTTTCCCATTGACAAAAGCCAAAAAGGAGTTGTTCGCGCCCTCCACCTTGCGGGACGCGTCATCCAATTTTTTTTCTGCGTCATTCACAGCGGTAAGATACAATTTGAAATTGTGCACAGCAATTCCAAGACGATTCACTCTATCCTTAACCGCATTTTCGACATTCAGAGCTTTCTCACCACTCCAGAGAGTCCAATGGTACTTGCATTTGCTCGAGTTAATGTCTTTATATGTTTTTTGAAGTACTTGTAAGGTTTTGATTTTCCACTCAGTTAGGTTCATGCCGTCGATACTTTCCTTATTGTCTTCTAGCACTTTAGGTGAGTTGTATTCCCTTTCGCAGGCATTTCTGTGCTGAACCAAAGCTGCCTTCACGCTTGTGTAGTACGGTCGAACGTTAACATTAATATCCCACAACATATGAGCCGCGCGCACGATATCGTGAAAGCATGTAGTTGTACTATACAGAGACCCACTCGCCTCTTTTGCTGCATTTTCGGCGATCAGCTCAACTTCGTTTGCCCGCGCAATGCTTTCCCTCACATTCTCTATTGCATTGTTGACAATTTCGGCATCTTCATTACCAGCAGAAATCAGTGATGCAAGAACCCTTTCATATTCAGAAATTGCTACCTCCGCTTTTTTTCGTAGACCACGAGTCTTGTGCATAACTTCCGACACGTTTTTCATTACTTCTTCGGCCATTAACGCAGGCTTGTTTAAGATATTCATCCAACCCCAAATCACATCTTGCGCGGCGCACTTTTGATTCTTGGTTGGTGAATCGTAAGGCGAACACGTTTTAGGTTTTTGTAACGCATCACAGTACACAACTGAGAAAAGCAGCAGGATGCAAAAGCCCTTTGAAACCATCGGTCCTTCACCTTTAAACTTTACACTGCAAGACTGATGACAAGTGACAGAAATAATAAAGAGTAATGGTAATAAAACTGCAAGTTACACCAACAAAAAAGACAACGCGCAACACAACTGCATTATCACTGTCACATTTTCACGTTTCGTTAGCTTTATGTTTTTATATTCCCCTTTCGAGCAAACAATGAAAAAGAGGGGTGTTGTTGCTAGTACAACACGCATTGTGTTTTCCCCATCTCTTGCTCACATATGCCAAAAGCAGCTCTCAAAGGATCGCCCCTAACAGTGTGAAAGCAAGCAATAAATCATTTTATCTTCAGCTCATCCTGTTGAGCATAGTGAAGCAATGAGAGATATGAATTTAAATTATAAAAATAAATGGCCCATCGAGCAGTCACATAACATTTCCGTGTCTCAACCATCGTGACCCAGGGCGCGAAGCAGCTGAAGGTATGGCGGTGTACACTTCGAGTCCCCCACCGCATTTCGTTTTGCTTTAAAAAACCTGTTCAGCAGTGTCAGTGTTCTCCTTCGCTTGTTACACCAGATGTACCACTTGTCTTCCGCTGTGTTGCAGTGCGTTCAGCGCCGCCAACGCATAAGACGCATTCGTTAACGAAGCCAGTCTTTCAATGGCACCCAACGCCTCGGTGAGGTCTTCAGTGATATGGAACTCGAATTGTATGTCACAAGGGATTAGCGGGATTCTGTTTTCCTTTTTCGTTACGTTAAGGAAAGCGCTGACAAGCGTTTCATTTATTTTATGTATTTGCTTTTCGTTCATACTCAGCAAAGTCATCCCACTTCTCATCAAACGCCTTGTCATACTTTGTGTGTCCCGCACAGTTTTTTCTGTTTCTTTGTACATCTTGACAGCCTCAGAGGCATGAACGCTGGCACTGGCTGAGCGATCTGCTGCTTCGCGTTTGGTCCCACTCGACCGTTCAGCGCGTCCGCGCTCCGTAGTCGCATTTTCCTCCGCATTTTGGGTTTACTGCATTAGCAAAGAAGTGTTCCGATTTATTTCAACAAGTTGTGTTACCACATCACACAACTCATTTTTTCCCCCTCCCCAATGCCGTTTCAAACAGTACCAACTATTTACTTCAATATTGTTGTTATCGATGCCCCTGTTGGAAAGGCATCTAACTTCGTCGTATTCATCAGAACTTTTAAAATTTTAAAAACAAGGTGGCCACTGCTTTCTGAAATGCTTGTGGCCAATTCCATAACTTTTGGGACCAATGTCTCCTCACACGGGTCGCTTGCCATCTCTCAAGTGCCACAGCCGTCCTCCCAATATCTTTTAGCGCAACGGGCAACAGGCCAATATGGGACGTGCTTTCAACTAAAAGGCCTCCAGATTTTCCACGCATCGGCGAGTGGGCTAACCCTTCGTCCAAAACTCGAGCATCTAATGGCACCCTGCGCACCAACCACGACCACGCAAATGCAAATGCAATGAGGCGTGGGTACACAACTCTCTGCGACACTTTAACCGGAGCACTGAAGTGATAAGAACGTGCCAACGTGGAACACAGTACAAATGCAACAACATTAATAAAATTAGACCGTTTAAGGAGATGAAAATAACCTGCTTTCAGCTGTTGGTAACCGAATCGCTGTCACCTGGCCGGTTGGTGATGCCTTTCGTATTATGAGTAGCAGCCCGGTGTTACAAAGCACACATCACTCACGGCAATTTCCAGAGCTTTTCATAGATACAAAAGACCACTACATATATTTATAGGACAAAGAAGCACAATAAGTAGTAATTTTACTGCGAATAAACCGTATTTTACGACCTTCCTGCCGGTTGTTCACCCTAACCAGCAGAGCGCTATTTAACCTCCAACCACTTCAATGACGCAGAACTTGAGGCGTTTGCTTGGACTAGATGTTTGAGGCCCGTGCTCAACGTTAAATGAGGCTCCGCGTGGAGGACATTCAACTTTGACTAGCAATGCAATGCGTGTCATGACACGACAAACAAAGTAACCTTCGCGACACCACATGCCCAGATACCTCCCTTGACAAAAGGAGTAAAGCAGACAACATGGTATCGTCCCGACGCCTAAGGGTCACTATGAGCTGTATTCCTCTGGATACGTCAGGTGGGGCTCATCATTGCATGCCAACGTGAACCCGCTGCTCGCAACTAGTAGAGTCTCTTAGTCTCTGGAATTGCCTAATGATCGAGGTTTCGTGGTTAAGCATGCTTGCCATTTACAGCGAGAGGGTTGACACACTGCGTCTCATAACAATGAAGTCGCACACTCAAGCTTTGCACACCGCTGTCCGTACAACAAAACACGTTTGCCCAAAGAAGACGAGATTCATTGTTATTCTGTAGGCCCAGGGTATCCGGTAGGTAGACCATAATGGGAAGAGATGAGCGTAGGACTACAGGCCGATAAATCACACACACTGCGCAACTGCACATTCGATGAAGAGCCTCAGTAAAGTCCTTCCTTTTAAAATCTCGCTGAAAGCATACGCCCGTAAAAAACGAGTAGTCATCTGCGCCACGATAGAGGTTACGATAAATTCTCTGTGAAAATAGGAAGAAAACCCATTCAAATTCCTTTGATGTCGTTTGAACGTAGTACTGCTCATAAAAACAATGCACGATGAAGAGAAAAATCAATTTTGCCCGCAAACACAAACAGAGCAATGCATATAGAATCCAACCACCCATACGTGAAGCAGAATAGCACTGTTATGCGCGCTCCCAAGTAGAGAATAAATTTATGCTGACGCTGCATTTAGAGAAAAAACAGAATTATATGGTAAAGGAGACAGAATGTTACATTGAGTCACATTAATTTGTTACCGTTCTGTCAAAAAAAACAACGTTTAAACCGCTCTGAGAAACAAAACAAAACAATAACACACAAAAAGACTGAGTAACAAATCAATAGGCATGGGCATGCCTAAGGGATACATGAGATACTCTGTCACTGCTATCGCAAAGCAGAAAACAGTATTCAGGAAGAACAAAATAAAATAAAACGGTATACAACGAATTATTTGCGTAGAATACCACGTACAAACACGCAAAATCGAATTTTGTCTCAGACGCAAACAACAACACGGACCTTCTCGTGCTGAGGGCGATCTGTGCAGCAAAGTTTGTGATTTAGAAGGAAAATTATCGTTGTTTTAGTGTGAGACTACTGTTGCTTTTATTGCCGTATTTATTACTGAGCGTAGGCTTACATCTCATGCTGAACTTGCGCCGCTGCAGTTGATATAAATTACTTGCTTATTTCCCCTTGCAAGTGGAGTTGTTGTCGCGATCGCAAGAGGAGGCAAAAGCATCACAACACGTAACGATTTTAGTTACTGTAAACATCACGCTTCACGTCCATAAGTCCACAACATGTTCAATAACTGCCGGTAAAGAGGAACGCATTTAGACCGCTTCGAAGCCTTTATCATCTCAGCTTTAGCCTCCTGGGCGGCATTCTCGGCCGCATTGGCATGTTCAGTGGCATTTTGCATGTAGTCCTGCAGCTCCGTCACCTCTGACTGAATTGCTTCCAGCAAAGTTTTGACATTTGTGATATTGGTCAGCTCGCTCAGCCGTGGGAGTGAATTTGTTATCTTTCCCAGCAACTCGTCATTTAGCGGCGGTACTGTTATACGCTCGCTTGCACAGACACCTCCATTAGTCACATCTATGCGGTTTTTCAAGATGTTATTCAGGAAAACCGCATACGTCTGGCTAATGTCGTGTTGTTGCGATGCGGCTTTTTGTATGTCACTTTCCACCTCACTCGAAATCAGGTTTGCCTTCTTGATGCCTTCTTTTACTGCTGATCTTGTGCCGTGGTACTCGTTCGCTGCTATTGTGACCCTGTTTACGGCATCTGTAAAGCCAGCTGCCGCGTTCATGCCTGAAAGCACCGCTGCCTTTGCTCTCCTTTTTGCGAAAGCGGTATTCTTCCTGAAATTTACCACCTCGTCGTTGATGGTAGTAAAATTTGCAACAAGAAACCCCAATTCCTTCGTAGCGCTGCACAGGTCGTTCTTCAGGGTATTGAGCACGCTTCCAAGAATGCTTTTCATAGCCGTATCTGCCTGACGTACAAGATGACTCGAATTAAATGCATTACTGACCGCAGCATTCATGAGTATGTGAACTTTGTCCAGTGTACCTTCCATTTTATTCACTTCCCCGCGGTAAAATTGGACTTTGTCTTCAACGTGGGCCGTAAGTTGCTTGATATTTGATATGTTTCTGAGTGCCTCAATGTTTATTGACTCCACAGAAGAGTAAACAGAGATCATATTCCCGTCTGAGCAGTTCAAACCGACTGTGCCGACAAAAAGCTTCCCCGGCTCTGAAATGTTTGAATGGAAATCCTTAATTAGTCGACCAAGCTGGCGCCACAGGCGTTCTGCTTCCACACCAAGGTTTTCACTTGTTGCCCTCATGCTAGTAGAAGACCTTTCCGCCTCAGCAGCCTTCGTTTCTGAGGCGGACGCGAAGTCTAATAAGAGGGAGGACTCAGTTTCTTCTAGCAACCCAGCATGTCTCGCAGAGTCGCCTGAGCTCACAAATGCAGATATGTTTGAGAGCACATACTTCGCCAATGCGTGCGTGCTAGCTGCTTTCCTTCTTGCTCGGGAAACATTTTCAACGATGGCGGGAACACGACTGTTGGTAAACCCCCACTTTACCTGAAGAGTTTTCAGTTGGTTTTCCATCTTCGTGAGCTGGGTCTCAGTCTGACACACATCCCGACCTACGGACTGGACAAACGTCCGCGTAGATGTCGTTACATTGGCCTCAGCTTCATTTGTGGTACGAGTGATATCTGAAGCATCTTCTAGCGCTTTTGAGATTATATCCTTCACGCCACTCCAAGTATCTTCCATTGCGGTAGTATTTGTCTCTAAATTGTGCAAATCACTTTTTGTAGCATAGAGCTCACTGGTTAGAGCACTCAAATTTGACACTATGCTCCTTGCCTTCCCAGCATTAATGACGAATAGAGTAATATTCCATTCATCGCAAATTTGATCGCTCAGTTCCGCCCGAGCAACGCGAATATCTTCAAGGTGATTTACCAAGGCACTCTTCACAGCTTTCAACCTCGACTTCACTTTATCCAATTCGGCTTCTCGAGCGGTAACGTTGGCCAGTAGAAACGAAACTGACTCGTCAGCGCCTCGGTACACTTCGCCTATACTTTGAGCTGCAGAATGGGCTTTAGCAATTGCGACCATGGCTCCTTGACAGGCAGCAAGGATGGCGCAAATATTCTGTATGCGGGAATGCCTTTGCAGCGCATCTGCATGAAACCTCAAACCCTCGGACACCCGGGCTCTCTCAACACGCGCAAGATCCTTTAGTCCACTTACGTTTTGCCGAATACGTTTCAGATGCTTGATGGAGGTACAAATGGCTGTCTTCATTTCGTCTATTCGTCCCTGCAGCTCGGCTTCCGCTTTTTTTCTTTCGCGCTCTTCCTCGGCTGCAATTTTTTCAGATTCAGAGTGTAATTCGTTTAACGCAGTTCCTATATTTTTTTCTGAAGCCAATGCCGTACCATTAAGGACACCCAATTCATACATAAATATATACTGTATTCGGTCGATCATTGTAGACCAGTCCCGGAGCCTGACCTGTACCGTCGAATCCCTGCATTCGTTAATGTGACGCGGTGCTTCATGGGAAATGTTGGTAGCGACGCGTGCACCTTCTTTTATCGCGGAATCCATGCTCAGCCATTCGCCCAAAGCTTCTTTGCTTTTTTTGGCAAGCCACACAAAATTCAGTGTGTTCCCTTCACACGATAGCAACTTCTGCATGCACCTTTGCACCGTGAAATTCAACGTGGTGTTGAATTTGGCACGAATATCGATCAGATTGCTGGTAATTGTAAATTGAGTTACATAAGAACTGTTGGGTGGTGCAAAAAAATCGTCCTCACATTTTTTCAATATTTTCAACGAATTCTCAGCCATCTCCCTTGCGAATCGAATTCTTTGAAGAAGTCGTGAGTCATTGACTTTATGGTCCTTCTGGTGAACTATCTCAGCCACAGAATCACTTATATTCTTCAGGAAGGTAAAAATAGCAGTCCCCTTCCCAATCGCCTCGGCAAGTTTATGGGAAAGCTTCATTGTTTCATTAGCCAAGTGGTTTTCGCTGGCTGTGGATGAGGTCACAGATAAAGCTGCTCCATTCACAACAAAAATAGCAGCAGCTGCAAAAAAGGCAATGAAGCATCGAGAAGCGGGAAGCCACCGCATATGTGTGGTGACCGTAGACTTTCAATGAGTTGTTTCAAGGTTCCTTACTTGCAAAATGTCGCGTCAAAAACGAAAAAAAAGGACGTTGTGCAGAGAACAGTGGCATCAAAAGCAGGAACACTCGACGCTAAAAGATGGCAACATACTGATATTTCTAGCGTCTTACCAAAGGTTTCCTTTCTGAACTTATTTCCTCATATTTAGGGGAAAAAAATAGCACTCAGCAATAAGATCACAGCCTCCGTAAGACCTTAACACCGCGCACATACAAAGGAGAATGTACGTAAAGCATGACCAGGAAACTACTTGTAACGGCAAGACAACTACAAACGGAAATTGGTTATACACCTCGATAATATAATCGTAACATTCGGCCACATGCCCTGAGCAAATGAGAGGCCCATGAAAACGGATCGTCGGCAGACTTCAGAGGACGAAAATTCATTCATTTCCAACACATGTTACACATAAATTGATCTTCACAGCTGCAAGTGAAAATGACACATCTTTATTCAAGCGCTAGAGGGTCTTTGAAGAAATGTGATGTTTGAAGCGCAATCGATCATCCAGAATGGAATTGAAGAGCATGAAAGCCAAAAGTATAGTCATTTCACCTCCAATCAACAGTTTGTAGGTAGCGGTATGACCAAAACCATTGTTGTCGTAGGAGTCTCAATCAACGCAACAGCGCCGGTGATGTGCAATGCGAAGTGACAGCGCTGGTGTCTCAACATGGGCAAGTGCAAGTTCATCAGTCGGTTGCTTCGGTGTAGCTTGAACGCGTTTGCGAATAAAAGCCCAAACTATTGCGTTACAACGTAGATGTGCATAACAATCGCATCTCCGCTTTTCAGTGTGAAGCACACCACATAAGCACCGTAGTAGAGCTACTGTTATGAACACACTAGAATAGCAGTCTCGTGGCACGTGTGTATGCAATGATGTTCCGCAGTAGCACTTAGCACGTTATTGTCGCCAAAAGAAATAACGCACTGCGAGCTTTGGTGCTAAAATGTTAGTAATTGGAAAGAATGCGTAGTTCACCTCACGCCAGGTCCACATCGCAGCAGGCACTGTTCATTGAACTCATTAGAACGCCGGAACAGATATATTCAGCCACGGTCTGGCATAAAGTAATGCACCATCACAACCTCACGTGTGGAATTTGTTGTCCATGGAAGCAAATAGCTCACAACGCATCATGGGTGCATTCAGACACATAATTTATTCCATAGGACTTGAATGATGCTATCTGCAAGCTTTGTTACAGCACGCAGCGCTGGGTATTTCATTCCTTGTTCTCAACAGGGGAAACAGGTCTAAAGCAAATTGATGTCGTTACATGGGAAGAACTTCCGACAAAGTCGCCAAAGAGTGAAGTTACAACTGGGACAAAACTCAAGCTTCAAGCCGTGTTTCAGTTGACGAAAGACGCAAAAACACTCCGAGCATATTCCTGCAGGAAAACCCTCAACCACTGCTCGATCCGTACATTTCAATATGTTTGAAAAGCGACTACCTTCTCGCTTATTACAACAAACAAAGGTGTTTATACAGCATTCGAACCAACTGCTTGCAGTGCTGGTAAATCTCATGCTGGCCCACATATACGAAAAAAAAAGTCTAGCAAAGTGTAAAATTGTCTTCTACTTATGCCTCGACAGACACCTTGCAGTGTAAGTCCACTGCGCACACGTTTAGCAGCCCATTAACCATGACCTCCAAGACCAAATACTCCGTAAATATGCCTAAATGCTCAAAAAGCACGCCACAACGCGGCAGAATGCATCAAAGTATTTTAGACTATAATCACAACTTATTCACCAGTGGGAAGCCGTTTGCATCGTTTTTCAGTAATTTAAGTTGGCAACACATCCAACAAATTCCACACCGTCACAAAAAAAACACGTCAGGTATTCATTATCGTGTAACAAACTGCTTAAAGTCAGTTCACTTTTTATCGGTCGAGTTCCTCTAACGTCGACGTGGGGCTGCGCATCCGGAATGTGCAGGAAACCCATTCATTGAGGTGCTAGTACATCACACGGACACTGATTTATGCTTTCGCTGTTAGATCACAGGCGTTGGACGCAAACACAGCACGATAACTCAGCGTTGGATTGCGGTGTTCTTTGTCATGTCAGTCGTTCGGCACAAGGCACTGTTGCCTCCGTTGCAATGCACGGAATTTCTTTAATTCCTCTGGCCCTTGAGTCTTTGTTGGTTGAAGTGCGTACTGATCTTGCTTCACATAGAAGAACTTTCGTTCTTTATGTGTCAGCACCCCTGTTGCATCCAACTCCTGTCGCGCGGCTGTTGTACGAAGGTGCCCGAGCACCAAAGACATGCCAAGCAATCTCGCTTGTCTCTGGTAACGTGTTAAGACGGTTTCTTCATGGGACAGCGATTGATCTGGCGAACAATTTGTATAAATCTCCAAGCGATATTTGCCAAATACCCAGCTGCTCCAGCAGATTGGAAAACGAGCAGTGGGAACGCGCAAAAGGGTAACGCTGGGCCTTTTGAAGATCAAAATGTGTCTCATTAATTTATCGTACAACCATCGAAGAAAAAAAAAACTTCAGCATAATTAGGTGAATCAGAGCATTTTGAAATACGGCTATCAGACTGTTGGCATGTGCAAAAACCACTCATGACGACAAACTTGCACCGCGAATCGCATTAAGCAGCACCACGTGTCTCAAAAGGTTGTCACCGTCTTTCTGTCCGGAAGCTCGCCGTCAGGGTAACTAAGATGCGCTACGCGCTCTCGGTCATACTGGTCGCCAGGGAAAGCGAAAGACAGTATTCAAATACTCTTTCTTATGAACGGTGGGTGGTTCCATGTCAGCGTATCACGCTCATCACACCTTCACATGCCCGAACAACAAGCCAAACAAACGCGACTTAGTCGCATCTTTTGCAAGCATTTGGCAAAAACCACAAAGGCACAAAATTTAATAAGACGGACCAGAGCGCAAAATAGAAAATGTGGAAAATAAACAAAAGCATCCCTTCCGAGGCACGCGCTGCAACGCACGCAAAAACAAGGGCCAGCTCAGTGCGCTTAGATAGCAATGAGGTAGCGCTCGTTTCAGTTCTTTAAGAAGGGGTTACGGCACTTAAAGCTGAACAAAAAGCAGCCAGGCGCTTGGGAAGCACAGAGGCACTTTCACCATTAATGTATGGGCAGCATTACTCCAAAAGGCATTTTTGCCTGACGCGACTGAGTGCTTTATTGCCATTACCTTCGCCTTATCTGCCGAAATCGGCAAAAAAACGTTTTGTTGCATCTTCCCCTTTGGGTTTTTGTGTTTCCTGAGACACGACTGCCTTTCCACTCGCTCTTTCTCGAATGTGCACGTCGGTATGAGGCGGAAGTACTTCCTTTTGATGACGAGAGCACAGCAGTCTGATCAGCTGCTCTTTTGCACGCGTTTATTGGCGCTGGCTCACTCGCCGTCCTGTACTCTGCGCTAATATACCCGCATTGCGCAAATTGTTGTTCATTATCTTTCAAGGCGTGGCCGCTGTTGGGTGCTGCCTCTCCAGAAACACCGCCATTTGAAGAGCTGCTTGAGTTCACTCGAAGCCAAGCTAAACACTTGCCTGGATGCCCAACACACACCGCTTTCCGATGTTTGCCAAAACCCAAAGGAATTTTCCTCCTTAATTCCAGCAAGCTTTCAGCCTTCAAGCGTGCCATTGACACTAGCTTTGTAGCTGGTCAGCTCAAGTCCTTCTCGTCCCACCACACAACTCAGCAAAAGGTTTACAAAGTCGCTTGTGCGAAAACAGTCTTTAGAATGGCTGCTTTCATCCACCAAGGTGCAGTCCTTCAAAGTGATTGACGCCCCATTCGGAAGACCACGTGCACTGCATTACTCCGTGCCGAATGCATCAAACCGGTTCCTGAAGAAGGTGACGAATACACTGACCGCTTCAAGAGCACGCGTGGCCATGTTTTGCGGAGCTAGTTAACCAGCCAGAATGGGAAGTGCAAAGGCGCGTGTCGTAGAAACGTTTCCGGTGAAAGGGATATGAAACAACGTCAGGGGTGCAGGGGGACTGTCGACAGAGTGAACGAAGAGAGAAGATCACTGAACACCTGGCGCGTCGCGATTATGCGCCACACGTTCTTCTGCACTCGACCGTTGCACGCTCAACCTAACGCTCAGCAAATAGACAACTGCGCCTGCCCACTTGTTATCAGTTAGAAGGCCAAAACGTTGCTAAAGGCCAAACAATACCAAACGGTAACAATTATCATGCCAATGCTCGTACGAGTGAAAAGCACCAGTACAGCAAACAACGATGAAAGCAACTGAGCGACAAAGCAAATTCTCTGGCGTATCGAAGTGGGAAGAAAGGATTTACAACCACCTTCGCATGTCTGTTGATCTGCAAAGATGGGCCAGCTCCTCGAATGGCGGATTTTGTACACAATTAGAAAAGCAGTGGCTCCCATAATAAATATGAGTGCTGTCGGCACTGATACAGGCCTGGCTACTCCTCCTTGGCTCGCCATGCGAGGGAAACCAGTGGTAGCACAGAACATGTAACCACGCACCAATAGCAAAGGAAACCAGCTCGCTTGGAGGTGAATAACAGCGTTCGTAAGCGAATAAAACTAAGACAGTGACTTTAATATAGCGCAATTTATTCCATATCGCTAGAATGCGAAACAGCGCCACAAAGAATTGTTAGAAAATGGCACAGGACACATCACGTGTAGCTGCAGTCAAGGGTCACGTATTTTTGAATCGCGGAAACTCAGGCACGTCGCCACACCTCAACACAGGGCGAAGTTACATATTCACACGTTTGCCGGGCCACTGAGCCACGTTCACGAAAACTGACTGCCACGCACGAGGCACTTACGACTCCACCACGTTCGAAGATACTTCTTGAGTCCCGCGCTGTCTCATCAGTTGGAAGTACAATCCGCACCAGTCAGCAGGCATCGCGGCACGCAACATGGCGGCTGAAAAACTGTTGCTCACACGCTGCTTAACTCGAGGAGGGAGAAACAAAGCGCTTACAAAAGACGAGTACCTTTAGTGCAGAAGCGCCATGTGAAACCTCAAAACATTGCTTTGACGCCAACCAGCATATCTTTCCTCCAGTCAAAGTGAAAATCCGAACAGACGTGTTTCTGCTGGGCGTTAAAACACCGCTTTACAAATTGCCCTGAGCGCAAGTGTGGCTGGCCCTTCGCAACAGCGACAACAAAGAAAAAGGCAGTTGCGGTCTTCGCTGTTTATCAGCTGCCTCCCTGTGCATGCAGCGAGCGTAGAATCAGGAGGCGGCATACACATGGAGCGTCAAAAGCAACATATGCCACGCTGAGAGCAGCATGAGCTTCAGAGCACATAGTTATGAGCACACTTGTGGCGCTCAGCTCGGCAGTGACGTACCGGTGTGAAAGGGCCTCTTCTCTTGCTCTTGCATGTTGCGTGGCGCTCGGGAACTGTCGTTCAAGTGCACCGTCAATTGCCCTTCCGCTTTGTTGGGTACAAATACTCAACTTTTTGTTACAAGAAAAGAACAACCAAAACAAGTGAATAAATAAATAGTTCGGTGTGAAGTTACACACAAGTACGAGAGGGGAAAGCAAAACAGCAGCATCATGAAAGGGCACTTTCAGCTGACAGTCAAAGGTGCTTCGCTCACTCCAAAAATACAACAGCAAAAACAATAATGAATTACGGTGGAGTCAAAATTACATCAAGGCGACTTGCCGCTTGCAGACAAAAGTAGGAAAAGGAAGTAAAACTTTATTTATTGATTTATGGCAATGTTTTTGTTATTAGCAGGCTATCATGAATTAACATTGGCATGCACGCGAAGCAAATGAAAAGGGCGAAAATACGGTTTAGAGCCTTTTCTCGTTTTACTTCCTCAGTGCTCGCAGCGAGGCCGCGCAAGCGGGAAGGCGACCGCTTCAGTTCTTCTCGGGAGCCGAATGATGATGCGATCACAGCTCAACAACCGCTTTGATAAAACAATCGCGTTCAGAGGAATTGTGAGTGGCAACAGCTGCAGTACCCGAGCATTGCGGGCAAGAAAAAACAACAGTTTGGGAACAGAGACGAAAAGGAAAAGAAAGCGATAAGGGAAAGAGTGCCACCTGTTCAACATACTCGGCTTATTAACACATTCACACTTACGTGTTTCACTCGTGCAGAAAACGGCATAAGGCGACACAATCTCCACTCGCGCACAGAAATAAATCACGCACGGAATTAGGCCTGAGGAATCAGAGAAGAAAAGAAAGAACTTCGTGCTTAATAGCAATAAAGCGCATTGTATACGACGAATTACGTTGAGGCAGAATAGTTTAAATTGTATTCATCACGACAACGCATAAGCAACACTTAAAAGACCCCGTACACCGCGTTACCGGTTACGCACACTGTGTATGCCGCGTATTATCTCGCTCAACAAATAACAGCGCGGACACAAAAAAAAGTAATAAAATGTAAAACTTGTCGTGCGTCGCTCCACAAATAGCGCTCGAAAGGCACTAGTGGAGGACGGCAAGTAGCACATTACAACACCAACAAAACAGTGTGGGACAGCCCACTTCATCCCCATACATGTCGAAGTAACTGTCTCCATATCGGCTCACAATTTGCATTTTGCTTTTCTCCATTCCTGTCCACTTCCAATTTATCCTTCGCGTTGCGCACACTCTAAAGCGCACCTTCGAGTCGGCTAACTTTCCCCGAGACACTCGCACCAACGCTCACCAGAATGTCGTACACACCCAGCTCTCCAGCGAGGTTCGCCACCATCTGCGTTGCATCGCCACCACTTGACGCGTTGGTTGCGGTCCTGCAATTCACAGACGGCAACCTAACGCCCCCACCACGCTCCGCCTGTGCAAACAAGGCAGTGGCCCTCGCTGATATGTTTGTTTTCATTGTGTTTTCGGCGTCCGTCAGTGTTTTGAGAAGCGCTGCACCTTTCCGAGTCAATGAACTGTCGTAAGCGCTTACATCGGCCAACACTCCGACTATTTTCTCAGAAGCCGAAGTCTCACCCGCACCATCGCCACCGTGCGGGGAACAAATCTCATTCTTCAACTTCTGTAAGCGCACGTGCAAACTCACCATTTTCAGAAACTCGCCGCCCACGTTTTTCTGAGTTTCACAAATTCCACTCGAAACGTAGCCCAAATTTCTCCCAATCCTTTGCTCGCGCCCTTTCAACAAACGTTGTGCTTCCTCAACCAACTGTGACGTCTTTTGTGTCAAGTTGGTCAGTGCCAAATTATCCACCTGAACCGCTGACGCAATGACACCGCTCTCAGCGCTCCTGCTCGAAACTCCCAAAAAGTCATTCAGCAATTTTGTGGCACTTGTCTCGCCGCAATCAAGCGCAGCATCCTCACATATTGAGGTCGCATTGCCAACAGCTCCACCGTTGGGTTCATTCAAAACCTTCTGCATCAACATCTGCTCCACAGGCAGCTCTTCACACACATCACCACACTCACTCAAATTTGCTCCTCCAACTAATTTCCGAATTTGTCCTCTAAGCTCCTCCTCCAACTCAGTGACGTTCCCGTTCAGCATCTTCAGGAGCCTCAAACCCCTATTTTCCAGCTTCATGGCTCCCCAGGTGCTTCCTTGCGGTTCACTCGCATTACCAAGCCTTGACTCAATTCGCTGCAGCCGCTCAGCGGGCACATTTTCCTCGACTGAAGTCAATTCTTCAACTACGTGGCGAATTGCGAGTAGTCGCGCCTGCTTCTTGGCCCCAAAAGACCTTCTCAAACAATTCATTAAATTTAGCGCAGTGTTGTTCTCTAATATCCTTCGTTGCATGTGAGACTAAGTCTCTAACTTCATGCTCACTGCTGTCAACGGTGCGCTGTGTCTCTTCCATCGTTTTTCCATTGACTGTTTCACTTCCCGTTTCATTTTGAATGCCCTCCATTTTATGAGAGGTTCCTGATAACACCTGCTGTCCACTTTTTCGGATCAGTAGACAGCAACTCAACAACATGATCCTCCCTAGTTTTATAAACATTTTCAGTTTTGTATAGCTGCTCAACTAACACATCCTTAAGGCCCGTTGAATCATTACCGCCTGCAGCCAGGGCATCACTAACAACCTTGTTTGCATGAGCTTCATGTTTTGGGTTGCTGTCCACCTTCTTGATCGTGTTGAATGCCTGCCTAAAGTGCCCAAATGTGCCGCCCTTTGTATGGCCGGTGTTCCGAAAATGACGCACCACAACTCGGAGCCTACCAATTGCGTCCATTTCGTCACATGTGGTCGATGACGTACTTTTAAGTTTATTTTACACTTTCCGGTGTGTTTTTATGGGCGAGAATAGTTTTGACTCAAGAATCGAGCTATAACCAAGCACGGTTACTTTCACCTTGTCCAATAGCGCCAAAAACGTTTCAATCTCTTGCCGCCGCTGTCGACTCTTTTTCAGCTCCTCAGAAACTCGCATGATCGCTTATTCAGCTTTGCGAAAGGGAGTGCCAATGATCGTGCACCATAGCCACAAAAGCTCCTTGTCACAGTCCCCTGTTTTTTCCCCAAAATGAAGCGCAACTTATGTTAAACCCCAACCCAGAAGTGGCACATAACTGCAGAAGAAGAAGCCATATTTGCCTGTTCAACATCGTTTTGCCGTCTTTTTTAGTTTTATGGTGACGTAGAGGCACAAAAACAAAGGGGGTAGGAGAGTGCAAAATGAACATGACCACGGCACAATATTACTCCAGCTTATTTACAAAGAAGTTTGTCACAGCACCATAGAGGATGAGCTCACAGCGAAAGCAGAGTGTGCGAGAGCAATAAATGCACTTCCATCAAACAAAGAAAGCCATCAGGATCAGTGAGGACAGTAATAATTTGTTTCACGAAATTGAGTCAAAAGTCACACTTTGCAGTGCGTTGATTGGTCCGCCCTTTAACACCATCGGAAAACAAGTGGTCAATCTTCGGAGTTTCATGCGGTGAAATGCTTTTTTCGTGGTATTACTTACTTGCACCGGCATTCTCTTCTTGGAGCAGCGGTGCTGGCACTTATCCGTGCGGGCGAAATATAAAGCCCTTACATACGTATCCGTGGCTACGTCACTGTTGAAGTCTGCGCTCTTATTGGTAGGACTACAAACAAAGCAGCAGAGTACAACATGACAATCGTCCGGTTGTTTAATTGGGGTGCTCCTCATTGTCTCGTGCTGTGGAATGACAGCGCCGAAGTGCAAGCACCGCCCACACCTGTTAAGGTACTCTCAGCCAAACAGCAGCACACAACGGCCACCAAATTTAACCCAACACTTGGTAAAGGCAGAGCAGAAGGCACTGCCTTCAAGGGCTACTCACACAGGGCGAGCGCGTCCGCGTGATGATGCTGTTGCAGTCACATGCCCAAAAAGGGTGCTTTGTAGCAACACGGTTGGTGGCAAGACTGTTGGAATTACAATTAATTACGCTTCGACTGCCAAATGCTCAGTCGAAGTGCGAAATTTGAAACTAAAATGGTAAAATAGCCTGAATTCTGCCTTTGCCAACCCAAAGAACCGCAACTCGTGGCCCATAGCTTCCGTAGAGATGCCTGGGCTCACACCGGTTACTTTGCAACGGTCGGAACTCTGATGGCGAGGCGTACGCCAACCTCACGATACGCACACACATGAAAACACGTGCAAACATAATTTTGTCAGGCCCTGAGCTCCACGCGGCTAAGCTGGGATGCGCATTCAAAGGGAAAAACTCTTCACTCACTCACTTACCTCTCACTGCAAGCCCCATCACTCCAGATAAACAAACTCATTCGTGGCATACGGAGCGCCGCTTCATACATAGCTGCAAACAAACAAATTATAGATCCGTACGTTTGCTCATAAACGCCTCGTCATTATTGTTACCAGCATCGGGGTGGTCAAAGGAGCTGGAAAATATGAAAAACTTTTGCATTTACAACACGGCCCCAGGAGCACGCCAAAGCGGCACCGGCGGCAAACCAGACGGGAAGAGGTGTTGTTTCTATCTCCAGTGCACTCGGCCACGGGCACCTTATTTCCCTTTCGTGTCCCATCCCGCACTGAACCGCATACACGCGAAGGCACATACAGACACACACGCGCGCACGCATGAACAAGTAAAGGCTACGTCAAACTCCTGCGCGAGCCATCAGGAAGACAAAAAAGGGGAGCAGAAAAGAGAGTGTTGCCTCCACGCGCTGGGTTTTGTTGTGATTGGAGAAGCCTCCGGTAGGGGAGTGAATTTAACGTATCACAGCGCTGGGAATAAGATTAACGCCTCCGCCGACAATTGTGGCTAGCCAACACATTTTCAATGGCACGTGCTCGTGGGTGGGACGGGCTTGCCAATAACATTGCCCACTTCACGGTCCCAGCAACACTCAACGCGACTCGTCTCCACAGGATTCGCGCTCAATATAAGCCGCATCGAACGCGGCACGGCACGATATGCATTTCTTCCCTAATTTGACGTTTGCAGCGTCGTGGGGATGCAGCTCATTGACACTGTTTCCGCTGTATGTCTGTCTTTATGCGTCGGCGTGCTTAAGGGGCCAAGGCAAAATTCAATAGACCACGAACAGAAGTTTTTTTACTTTTCGCTTTCATCGCGTTCTTATTCTACTCGGGTGGCGCTAGACTCGCGACTTCTCCTGGACTCAAACGAACGACGAAGGGGACGTTGAGCGAAGCCGCGATCCCGTCCTCGCTTCGCCCAGTGGAACATTGAAGCAGATTTTCTTGCTTGACGAGTTGGCTTCCCGGACACGCATTCGCATGGCTCTTGCGGTGCACACCCCAATCAGCTTCGCTGCCGCAGAGGGAAGGAAAAGGTGGTATCCAGCACCATGGGCGAGCGATGCCTTTTTACGGCTCGAGCAGGTCTCAATTCTGGTTCATCAGGTGTAGGGCCGGATGGACTCTCTAGCTTGAAGAGTTCCTTCACGAAGCTGGCAAGTTGAGCGCTGAAGAACAACTCACCGTCCTTCAGGGTTTCCAGTCCGCGGTTCTTCCTTAGCTCTCGCGAGCTTGGGCACTCCACGAGGTGCGCCGCAGACTCCTTGCGCTCCACCTTCGGCGAGTTGTGCCTGGCCTCCCGTCTCGGTTGGCCGCGCTTCGCCTGCAGGTGCATTGTAAGGTGCTGCTTGAGCGCACGCTTCACTTGGCAGTACGGCCACTGGAGCGATCGTTGCAGGAGGGGTGCCGCCGCTACCGTGCCGTCCTTCATCTTCCGCTTCACTGTCGTAGCGTGCTTGTGGTGCGTGCGCGTGTGCCAAACAAGCGAGTACCACTGCCTTTGCGTAGCGCCGCACCTGCCACACACATAGTCTCATCCCACTTCACCGCCCGTGTGGCGACCCATCCGGTGACGTCTCCGTGGCTTTTCCTCATCCACGCCCCCGCACCCTGTCAGCTCCAGTGGCCCACTCCCATCGACCTGTGCCTGTGCCTGAGTCTCTGTTCTCGTCTCCTTTCGCTTGGGCTTCGCGCGCGGCTGAGGACGCGATGGCTCGTCGTTGCCCGGATGCTTAATCAGCATGTGCGGCAGCAGCCATCTGCAGTGACGCTCCTTGTCGCAAATGGGGCGCACTACTGTGACCAATTGTTCCGCCACGTTGGAGCCTTCCGGCTTTACGATAGAGGTTGTTTCGCACTTGTGCGTGGTGAGCCGCGTCTTGCTCTTGAGGACGCGATGGCGCTGCTGGCATACACATTCCTTCTGCCCCGTTCCTTCTGCCCCGCCTCGCCATCTTTTTCAGGTGCGTCCAGAGTCTCCGCGGCACCGCTCAATAGCTGCTTTTCCGCGTGTTTCTGTACCGTGTGCTTCCGCAGCCACGCGTATCCGACGCACTTCTTCGTGCACCATCTGCACTCGAGCCGCTCCGCCTTGCGTGCGAACACTCTGTGTAGACAACCGAAATGCTTCGAGGTGCCTTTCCTGAGCTGCGCCAGCAACGACTCGCCCAGCAGGTCCAGTTTGGAGTGCTTCGGCGCTGGCCGAACGCGGTCGAGCAGCGCACTGCGATGCCTGCGTGGCACCCGACCCTCCCCAAAGGCCCTGTACATCTCGTTCCGCACCTGCCTTGCTACACCAGTGACGATGTCAGCGATCCACACCGTATACGACTGTGGCTTTGCGCGTTCCCTGCTCGACTGCATTGTCTGCCGCCTCGTTGCGTGGCGCCCCGAAGTGCGAAAACACAAACTGGAAGTTGACGGACACGCGGAGCTGCACGATGCGCAGGGCGAGATCCCAGATGCGCCTTAGCATCGCGCCCCCCACAACTCCTGCAGGACCGGTGCTCAGCGCCATCAGCAGTGACAGTGACTCTGTGAATGCCGCCGCCCGCGTCCTGTGCGTCTTGCTCCGCTCATTGACGTCCACGAGTCTCTTCAGCCCAGCCACCATTGTCACACACCTCGCGCGATAGCTGCAGGCAAGCGACCCAGCTCCCAGCACCACCTTCTCACACCGACCCTCCTTCGGGTACACCGGCGCTCCGGCTCCTGACGAGACATCCAGCACCACGGATCCGTCCGGCCACACCTGGTAGTCAAAGTCCCTGAACCGCTGCACGCACCGCATAGTGTCCACCCTCTTGTCCTTCTCTGGCGCGTCCGCCTTGAGGCCGCCCGGCGTGGCGGTGTTGAAGTGGACACGCCTAGCCAGCTGCAGGGCCGTCGCATCGTGCGGCTTTTCCGGGCCGCCAATGGTGCTGTACAAGCGCTGCACCTTCGCAAGCCTGACATGAATCGGGTGCTCAGCTGGGAAGATGCTGTCCACCACCTTCGCGTACGTCTGGCCCCTTGGCCTTCAGGCGAAGGTAGTGTTCCAACGCTCTCCGGTGCGCCGACTCGTTGATCGGCTTCAGCCGCGCCTCGCGCAGGGCATCGTCCCGGTTGGCAGCTTTGGAAATGCCTGCCACCATATGCGCCGCCTGTGCCTGCACTCTCTCCAACCGCTCGCGATCCGACAGCGATGTATCGAACCACCATGACGCGACGCCGTAGCACATCTTGGCCTGGACCAGTGCAAGGTAAAAAACGCGCAGCCTCTCCCTATCCGGACCCCACTCAGGCGACGCCACTGCTCTGAGCTGCATGGGCCGCGTGTTGGCCGCTTCCTTCATGCACAGCACATGCTTGCTAAGGCCCTTGTGCGGCTGCATGGTGCGACCGAGCAACTTCGGTGCGCGCTCCTCCTTTAGTGCAGTCTCTCCTACTTTCAGGCTCAGAAGGTTCGTTTCCCGCGCACCGAATGGCGTGTACTCAGCCTTCTCCGCCGACACTTCCATGTAGCACTCCGCCGACCAATTCGTGATGCAGTCCAACCCTTGCTGGCTGGTCTGCTGGATTTCACTCAGATCAGCGCTCGTACACACTATGGTGAGGTCGTCCGCAAAGAAACCATGCTGCAGCACGGGGATGCAGTTGAGCTGCTGGCTCAGCGAGTCTACCGTGACAATGAACAGCGGCGGTCCCAGCACCAAGCCACGAGGAACACCGCAGGTGAGGTTGATATCCTCCGACGTCGTGTTGTTTACCCTCACCTGCGCCGTGGGGCCTTTCAGAAGACCCGCGAGCCACACCTACAAATGCCTTTCCACGTCAAAGGATAGAGGCCCCTTTACAATGTAGCCGCGATCGACTGAATCGAAGGCACGTGCATGGTCAATGGACGCAGCCGCCGTCTTCTCGCCATCCTTCCTTCGTCGCACTGCGCTTGTCACCTGCATGAGCGTGTCCAGCGTCGACCGCAATGGCCTGAATCCTGCCTGCTGTGGCCGCAGCTTATCCTCGATGCGGTCCCTAACGCGGCGCGCCACAATGCGTTCCATTAGCTTGCACAGCGTACTCGTGAGCGTCACCGGTGGAAAGGATGCCGTGCTGTTCGCTGGCTTGTTCGGCTTCAGCAGCGAGACTATGGTGCCGTGCCACCGCTTGGCCGGCGCCTGCCCCGTGCGCAAGCTGTAGTTGAACAGACGCAGTATTCACCTCCTTTACACCCCGCCTAGCAGCTTCAGCTCCTCGCAGTGGATGTCATCATTGCCCGGCGCCGTGCCAGAAGACAACTCACGCAGCGCAACATCCATCTCTGCCTCGGTGATGGGTCGGAATGTGCATCGCCTGGTGCTCGGTATCTTCATTTCTGGTGCATGTGTTGTCTTCGTTGACCTGGCTGTGCACGTTGGCCGATGCTTGCGCCTGCTGGCGCTTGGTCAGCGGATGGCCATCCACCACCAGTACCGGCGACGTCAGCGGACGCGGCGCGTATATCGACTTCACCAGATTCCAGTTCACCGAATGCGTAGCCGACAGCTTTTCTACATTCTCCTTCCATCGCCCTAGCGCTGTGTCAGCGAGCGCGTTCCTTCGCTAGCGAATCGGCACATCCCACTTCCGTTCATTCTTGCACTCCTGTACCATCTTGTCCAGCTTCGTCAGCTCCGGCGTCCAAAACGGCGGCGCCACACCCTTACCCTTGGGAATTGTCCTCTTCGCTCCCATCCGGAAGCCTCTCGCCACCGCCTCATTCATGGCATCCGCGCCCTTGGCAAACCTCTTCATTCTTCGGAATATAAACTCGTCACTCAGTTTCCTAAACTCCTGGCACATCGCCTTGCTCCACGCGTACAGTGCACAGGCGGGTTTGGAGGGAGCAATCGCGTCCAGGATATTGCCCACGAGCGCGTCGAACGTGATCCAACAGTGGCCACTGTCCGGGCTCAGCGCGGACTTCCAGTTAGAGATCTCGCAGTCTCTGCACAACGCGATGTCCGGTGACGACAGTGCGGCCGTGCCCGGCTGTCGCCTGGTGGCCGATCCGGCGTTGGCAATCGCCAGGCCGTTCTGCACGCACCAGTCGACTATGCACGCTCCCTTGACGCCACTCGGACGTAACGCATCCCACAACGCGTGGCCTGAGTTCACGTCCGATCCTACTACCAATGGCCCGCTTGCTCCCAGCAAGGTGTCCAGCGACTCGCTGGAAAAATCTGCCTTTCTGTGGAAGTACGCCGATGTGATCGTGAGACTCACGCCGGCCGAGGCCCTCAGTGTCACTGTCACTCTCTCCGGAACCTTCTTTTCTAGAACACCCACATCTACGCCCACTCCATCTCTAACCAAAATCAATGCCTTGCCCCCGTGAGGCGTACTCGCCTGCCCCACGTGCCTGTATCCACCTATTTTAAGCGCGGCACGCCCCGCCGGCGCCAGGTGTGTCTCCTGCAATAAACGAAACAGAACCATGTTCTCATGGGGCTTCCTCTCCAGGGCAACCCGCTTCGCCTGGGAGAGACCCCCAGAGTTTCACTGGGCCACACGTATCAGAGGACCAGGATTGCGCTCAACGCGCCCGCTGATAAGCAGAAGGGTCCGCCGCGCATCTAGCGTAGCACCTCCGCACGTACAAGGGAAGTATTTGAACAACTTCATTCGCTACAGAGCAACGGTGGTGCTGCTACGCACTTCCTTTCTGGTAGCCGTCAGCCTATTGTCCGTCCCAGTCATGTCGGGCCGTGCATATGCGGGCGCTTGGCTTCGGGCTAGACAGGGTATTAGTTCCTGGCACCACGGCGAGGCGACCGGCGTTGGCAGGCCCCATGTCTCCTAAAATGAATCTTATTGATGGCTGTTTCGAACTTCCTTCAATTGTGCTTCACTGGACTATGTAAAATTGATGAAGGCGGTACGCTGTTGTTTTGGACGAAGCATTTTATTTCGCTTCTGTGTGCTGGAATGGGGCAAAAAACGTCACAGCGTCCTTATGAGCAATAATTTTTTTTTGAACTACCGAGAGAGCGCAAATACTCTCAGAACAAAATTCTGCCTTTTCACAGCTGCTGCTCGACAACTGCTGCTGAGCAGATAAGAATTGTCAAAAGACAAAAAATATGGAATCCGCGAGCGAATTCAAAAACACATCACACTCTGTAAGCACTTCTGTGCAACATGAGGGGAAATGTTGTCTCAATATACTTATGGGCACATTGCTTTAGAGTTGCGTTTGCGCTGCCTCCATGAAAAACAGCAACGCCAAGCCGACAGCAGGCTGCCGCAGAGTTGTGTCAGACTTATTTGGATTGTCGTTCGATTGCGGCGGCAAATTCATTTTTTTAACTTCTTCACTTGGAGACACCACCGGAGTATGAGTATGCTTTGGTGTGTCCTGTTCTTGATGCGGTTTTACATTTTCTCGAGAAGGTTTCTCCGCCTCAACCTTCACTTCAGCCTCTTCCTTGGGCGCGCCCGTGGTCTGAGTAGGTCTGATAGCCGTGCCCACAGTTTTTACAGACTGGTGGCAGGTACACTTCATAGTCACAGTGTTATTGGTTTGGTCATTCTTATTTTTTTCTTTGGCACAGCGCGCGGAACTGCAACCCTCTGGAAAGTAACTGCTAATGATGGCTAACTTTTCCGTGTCAAGAGAACCCATTTCAGGGCAAGGGCAACCAACCACGCCTTTCACCGTCTTGATGTTATCTTTTACCAGAGCAAATGGGCATGACATCAAAGGACAACTTCCATTGAACAAATTAGTAATGTCATTTCGTTGGGTTACCGTGTAACTTGTAACGGTCCACTCTGCTTTGCCAAGTGTTTTGGAATGCCTGGTCCACCGTGTGCAATTGCACGCTTCACATTCGTTGCTGCACGTTGCCCTCTCGCAGTTCGTTTTCCCCGCAGTGTTGTTGGCTATGATTTCCCGCAAACCGCTATTCTCGCAGTTTGTCGCCTCACCGTCACAAGTCCATTTTTCACCATTATTTGTGCAATTTACGGCGACTCCCGAGGCAGTGCCGAGTGCGCCTCGCCGAGCACTCAAGGAAAGCAGGAGAACAAAAAAAAATTGCAACCACATACCGCACAGCTCGCTCCTGATTTCCCGTTTTTTAATGAGTGAGTGACTCTGTCAAAAAAATTCTTAGTGCCGCTTAAAGCAAGAAGAATTTAAGTTTCTTACCTTGTTATTATTTTGTTCTTGAAAACCTGTGGAAGGTTTGTGCGGCAGCGTGCGAAGGGAGAAGGCTCACTTGAGATGGTCCAAACAGAAGTTCGAGGCTCACCGCCTTTGCGTTTCAGAGAAACGCACGTCAAAGCATTTAGCGCAGTACAGTGAATCTGCAAAAAATATATATAGACGGCACATGGGGACGTGTAACGGTCTGAGGCGTTGGAGCCTCATTTGGCGCAGAGTTTTGGCGCCAACTTCGGAACGCAAAGCTTGAATGAGGCTCCCTTGCGTTTTCCTTTTCCACCGGCCAACGTGGCGCTGCAAGGAAGAGGCCGATTCCAACGTTCAAAACAAGAACCAGCTCATTTACGTTTTCGCCGCGTCGGCGGCAACGGTCTTACTTTTGTTTCGGTGACTCGTATTTTTCACCTGACTAAAAGGCCGGCAGTGTGTGTGTGGCGAAATTCGTGCTGCCGGGCAGGCGCTTGCCGAGTGACAGCTAAAAGATAAAGGTAAGCACGAACACCCCGAGACGAAAACTGCCTGTTTTCATTTTATTTGTGGATAGTTTCGAATTTTGTTTGCGAGCGGCAGCATTAGGGCAGAGCAGTCTTAGTGCTGTTGTTTGCACTTCTTTTTTTTACCGCGGTTTTCAGTAATGGCGCCTGCGTCTGTGGAGCGACCGCTGCTTTTATTGCCTTTGGTCTCAAAATAAACGGTCAAGGGTTCCATGCAAAAACACTCGTTTCCTTTCTCGGAAGGGGAGCGGAAATGAGTGTCCCTATTTCAAAAAACTGCGCACCTGGTGGCGGTGGCGGCAAGCGCTGCGCCTGGCACAACAGTGGGGCGCCTGGAAGATGAAGCCACACTCGTGCTGGTAATGGGGAGTTTTTTTTTGCTTTTTGCCTGCGAGAGCTTGGGGCCGCGGAACGGCGTCAGTGAAGGTAAAGAGGTATTATACGCGCTCGGCTTCTTTAAGAGTTGGGGGACCGCGTTGCCGACCGTTGCTTTGCCTTACAAGAGGTGAAGGCGCTTGCCGCGCCGCATAATGTCGGAGGCAACGCGTCTTGGGCTGACGTGGGAAAATCTGGAATTTCCTAAGCACGGCGACGGCGAGACAACGCGGAAAGAACAAAGCGGAGCGTATTCTCGATTCCCGTGCAGTTGCGGAGAGATCCAGTGCATCACAATGATCTGGAACAAGCAGGAAGGACTGAAGCAAGCTCGGGAGCCCTATCACAGCCGAATGGCGTTGGCCTCATACCGCTGCGGGGCTGGGCTTGGGTCGGTGCGCAGTCGAAAAGTGACAAATGAGTGTTTCACTGCGCGTCGGGCGCTTTGGATGCCTGCGGCAAGTGGTCGAACGAACTGCTCAAACGCCGCTCCTGCTGTGCAAGGCGTTCCCCCGGCTCACCGCATGCCTTCCAACGGGCGGTTTCGTTCTGCTGTCTGGTGTGTTGTGCACGGGGTCACCTTGCTAACGTTTTCAACAAACATGCCCATCTGCTGCGACGAAAGCCACTCCACTGCCTATGCCGACAAAATGCGCCTGTGCCAACTAAAGACTTTCCTTGTGGTCGAGGCAGGAGCCCCAAGAGGGTGAAAAGTTAGGCAGAAACAAAGCAAAGCGAAAAATTGCACACAAGCGCGCTTGTGGAGGAGGAAGGGCATTGTGGCCCAGGAGGGCGTAACAAGCAGCCTTCAGCACGTTGAAAGGCAACCGTTCTAGTTATCAGTGGCTCCGTGTGTGCCTCTAACCGCGCGAAAGAGAGCTTCGGCTTCCTCCTCGACAGCAACGCACCAAACTACGAAAGAATGGGAGAGATAAAATGAAAACAGGCACGCAAAAGTGTAAGCCAACCAGCTTGCAATGCTGGACACTAGAAACACTGTGTCATGCCCTCTGGTTCGTATGCGTGTGGATTCATCACTTGAAAATTTTACGGCGCCATTCACTGCAGGAGCTCATGCGGGAGCAGCGGATCAGTTCCACTCAAGTTCCTCCGGCTTCACGGGTGCCGAAAGAGGAATGACGCTGCTGCGCGCCCGCTCCCGGTCACGCGGCATGGCCTTGCGCATGTCCAATGCGTCCTCGTCGTGCTTGAAGGGGCCTTTCGCTCCATCACCGCGGTAGTAGCCCAGCACGCGCCGGTACACCACGTATCCCAACTTGCGGTACATGTCCTGCGCCACTTCGTTGCTCCGCCGCACAAAGAGGTCCACAAAGTAGGCGTTGTGCACCTTCTCGGTCGTATCTTCCAACTCCCGCATGAGCGCAGCACCGAGCCCCAGGCGGCGGAACATGGGCGCCACCGTCACGGCAGAAACGTGGCCGTGGAAATCTTCACCTTTCCCCTCAGCCTTTCCGAGTGTGTACGCCATTGTCACTCCAGTAGTGGGGTGAACGCAGATGCGCTGATACTCGGGCCAGTGCGTAACGTACTCCCCGTAAAAGCTGACACTGTACGTTTCCGTGAGCTGGTCCAAGTTAACAAAGTTAAATTCCAAAATATCGCTCAGCCTAAAGTCGCGGCTTATTGCCATGGTTTACAAGCCTTGACGGTCACACAGCCCCTGCAAACCGTGGCCACTGTGCTAAGGAGGTTGAAAAGTTCCTTGAAGGGGAAAGGGGGGAGCGGGAGCAGGATTTAGCCACGGCATAAACGCCTTTTGAGACAGCAACATGGTGCGCGCGCGACGCACATCAATAAAACAGCGCCCCTCTCCCCCCACTCGGGCTCATGAAAACACCAAAAGTTGTTTGAGAGGGGTGAAGCTCCACACTCGCCTTGACTTTACTGCTCGTTTCGGTTACTGCTTGTGGGGGCATATCGCGCCCCCACACTCGCACCCCCCGCCGCGGTGCCTGCTAGGCATCAAACTCAGTGAACTGCAAGGGGCGTGGTGCCGGCGCCTGTTCCGTCTTCTTTTTTTCGTACCAGTCCCTCGTTGCCTTGCGTTGCTTCTGCACGACCGTGCTGCGGTACCGATCATCGTGGTTGACTTCCACCTGCAGCTTCTTCACAGGCCGCCCATCTCCGTCACGCTCCGTGTTGGAGAACGTTTCCCTGCCAACCTTCCGGTCCTCCCTTATGAGGGACTGCAACTGCGCGCGAAGCTCGCTTGGTTTCTTGTCGACACCAAAGCTCTGCGCCACGTGGCCCAGGTGAAGGATGTCGGCATTGAAAAAGAGTCGCTTCATTTCTCGCGAATACCCGGCATACGCCCTGATGTACGATTGGTACGCGAATAGGGCCAGTCTTGTGAGGTCGTCGTCCCTCTCATTCCCTTCATGATCACGTGCTTGACCCTCAGGAGAGCGTTTCATCACCAAGTGACAAATGGCGCGCTCAAGGGCTGCGGTGCTTTGCATCCACATGTGGTTGGCTTTCGGATCCAGTTTGGTAAGGTAAAACAAGAAGGATTCATATTTCTTCTCTTCCATTGCTGCTGCGGCATCCCCGCTGAGAGCGTCTCGCCGTTCTTTGGCGATGAAGTTGCTCAGGTATGGGGCATATCCCGCTTCATGCGGCATAAGAAACAGGAGCGAGTCCCCAACGTTGCCTATGCGTGCAGTTCGACCGATACGATGAACGTAGCACGGAGCATCTGGCGGTGGATCGTAATGAACAATCCAGTCCACGTTGGGCATATCAAGCCCGCGTGCCGCCACGTCAGTGCAGAAGAGAACTCCCTTGCCCGAGCCCCTCGTCTTGTCCTCATTCACGTGCTTAAAAGCGTGAAAAACAGACGCCCGGTCAACCTGCGACATGTTTCCGTGCAATTTGAAAATATGAACGTCAAGAATGGTGTCGGCTTCCCCGAGGACGTGTGTCGTGTCGTGCCCCTCTTCCTGTTCCTCGCCCAACTCGCTGTCGTCATCATCAAACGTCACCACTTCATCTGTGCCGCCTACACCGTGCTGCACGTGCCGGTTGGCTTCCTCAATCCGCTTCTTTAGTCTGTAACGACGTGATGGTTGCAGCGCTGCACCGCGGTTGCCGCACGCTCTCCGTCTACCAGTGAAGGGCGACTTAAGCTGTGAGAGCAGGTAGTAATGAAACTCGGCACTATCTGCAGTGGAGACGAAAACTATAACGCGCTTCGCACCCGCATCCAGTTGGGAGCGCAGAAAACTGATGAGCGTGGCTAGGCGATGTTTCGTTGGCACCACCACGAAGTGCTGCCGCAAAGAGGACGGAATGGAAAACGTGTCCTCCGTTTCACCGACGCGCGCAACGCTTTTACGAAGCGCGAAGTGGGAAAGCCTCTCAACAGCGGCCGTTATTGTTGCCGAAACCAAGATACGCTTCAGCGCGTGCCCTTTTGTGGCACCACTGCCACTTCGCTCTTCACTTGCCTCACTCTTTTCCCACAACAGCTCCATTATTTCGCGGATCGCCTTCTCGAATCCCATGTCTAGAAGCCTGTCCGCTTCGTCAAGCACAATGGACTGCACACCGCTCACTCGAAATGACGAGGTTGTCTTGAGATGGTCCAGCAGCCTTCCTGGTGTTGTTATGAGGATGGGCACCCCTTTGCGCAGCCGCGCCTTCTCCTTGTGACGGTTTTCCCCTCCATGAATCCCGCCAACCGTCAGAAACGGTGCGCAGCGCGTGAGCGTTGTGAGAACCTCCGTCACCTGCACAACTAACTCGCGGACGGGGCAAAGCACCACAATGAGGGTCCCAACATGGCGCTGCAGCGGGCTGACCTCGCAATCGCAGAGGAGCTGATGGAGCAGTGGAAGGCCGTACGCGAGCGTCTTTCCACTTCCCGTCTCGCTTCTAATGAGAACATCACGTTTTCGATCACACATCGGGGTCCAGCTCAGTTTTTGGATCCGGGTCAACGACTCAATGTGAAGCACATCGGTGAGGGGCCGCAACAGCTTACTGTGCACGAGCTCCGCCAAGGGAGGCAGGTCGTCCGCATCCTGGCTCGCACCATCAGCCTGAAAAGTCGCGTCCTGCGGTTGTGGCGAGTAGGTGGGTGAACACGTAGATTTTGGGACCACAGGCCTCTGGACACCCTGCGGCTTGCTGGCTACACTCTTCCCTTCCGTCGCGGCGGATCCGCGGGCGCTGTTTCTCTGCTTCTTTCTTGATCCGGGAGCCGGGACTGTCGCCGCTCCCCTTGTTCCTTGTGATCGCCTCGATGGCGACTCCGTGACGAATTCAGAGTGTACTGGCTCGGCGGAGGCTGGGGCAGCTGTCGGCTGCAGTACTGCCAGAAGTCCATTGAGCGCACTTTCCTCGGTGGTGGTTGTGAGGCCGTGCACACAAAGGTGTGGCTGCATGGAGCCGGGGAAAAGTGACGAAAAAATGACGCGTGCCTCTTGTGTCCTGTAGTTGTCTTAAGTCTTTCAACCCTTAAATTTATCATTTCGATTGGTAAAGCAAGAGGGGAGAAGTGTCAATACGAGCACGCTTACGCGCACAAGGCAAACAAAACTGGCAGACGGGCGAAAAAGGTAAAAGAACTTCAACAAAACACGGGCAATGCCACTTTGTGTGTGCAGTTTTCCCTTCGCAAGTGATGTGCTACAGTTTCCGCTGCCCAAGTGGCCTCGCCCCCTGCTACCTAATTTTTACCGTGTTCATTCGCCTTTGCGCCTTTCCACTGCGCCTCTCTGAACGCCGGGGCGTGCCGTCGGCAACCCCAATACCTCACACATTAAACGCCTCTGCTCACTGCGCTGATGCGCGTTGTAAAGCCTGAGGCCAATCAACACGATGCCCATTATAACAAATGGGAACCAGCTCTGCTCAATTAGCCAAACTCCGAAATGTTCCTCTGAGTTTTTAGAGGACATTGTTTCTCCTTCTAAAGGGCAGCCTTGTCGCACACGAGGAATGGGAGGAGGAGGAGGCGTAGCGAAAGATGGGAGGAATTACTTGAGCAAAGCAATGTGCGTAGCTTTTGTGTTGCAACTTATTATTACCCCCAAGAGGGTGAAAGAATAGACCACACATTGCCCAATTTTCGTTTGCAGTAAAAATGTAGTAAACGAAAGGCGGGAAAAAGCCAATTTAAGCAGTTAAACAGGCGAACAAGTGCATTGCAGGGAATAACTAAAAATTCATTAACACAAACAAGCACACGAACCAAGCCCTGTACAATTACTGCCGGCGAAAGGGGAAGTGGGGAAGGTGTTTTTCACTTCTCCACGCGTGACCGTATGCAGCACTTCGGGATCGCACTTATATCCAATCGGGAGCCGAGCGAGCTCCAACAACCTGCCCTGTTCCGTGCGACACCGGAAACTTGCGCGACTGCCTTGTGGCAGGCTGGCCTGGAAGAGGGATGCCTTGAGATCAAAAACGGTCGCAACCTCGCCAAAGATCCCCCGGATAGCACGACACATGCCGCAGGGGCGCCTTGGAGTCATAGCCGCCGTGGTCGTTTTTGCCCTTCGGCCATGCAATGGGGCGCTTTCCCAACAAACAGAACTTCTCTTCGACAGCGGCGAAGGGCATCACCCAACCCTTCGTAGGTTATTGCAACGCTTCGCGAACGACACCGAGCCTCTCCATTTCTTTGGCATCTGCCTCATCAATTCTAAACTTCGGTTCGTGGCTTGACGAATGCGGCTCCGGCGACTGAAGCGCATTGCGCCACACCGCATCGAAGCACCGCAGGGTCTTGGTGTTGTGGCGGCGCCTCGCCCATTCCAGCGACAGCGTCCCCATACCCACATTCTGCAGTGGCAATTTCCGCTGTTCCTCCTCAGTGGCCGCTCTGGCAATTCGAGGGCGTCTCAAAAAGCTGTCCCCGTTAAAAGGGGCCTTGGTGCCTTACCTTTGCCCATGGCCTTTAGAAGTGGCTAAGGCGATTTAGCCACGGCCCGCGCGTCCTCCACATGAGGGACGCCAACTTCGCGGAGCTGTTTGAAATGGCAGCCCAGTGTCCCAGGCACCGCGTGGCGCTGTCTTTCACCAGCTCCAAACTCGCAACAAAAAGTTGCACGTGCCCCTCCGACATTTCCGGGCCGTGTTTTTTAGTAAATTCACCGAAGCGTCTCATTATGGGCATTCTCTGTACCCACGCTGGTGCCGTCCACATTCGCTTGGCGACGCGGTTCGCTTCCGAAGCCAAAGCCACAAGGCACGGATTGCGGTCCGTCGCTTTTATGATGGCAATGCCGTTTGGATATGCCTTCAATGGCTTGAGTGCTGACGGTGCGTTTCCCGGCGCTGCCGCTTGCTGGCCGAAACCGCCCACCGCGCCTTCCGCCATCACTGGTTGTCTTTCGCCTGGCCTCGGAATCCAATACCGTTCTCAGCCGCGAACACTCCGTTGGCGTCCTGGAGGCTTTGGCACGCCCGAACATATGTTTACTTTGTTCCCGCAGTCGGCAAATCCTTTGCCTCAGGCCGTTACTTTCGACACTCATTGCAGCGGTTTGCACATGCATTCGTTGGCGTCCTTCGTGAATTTGTGCCTGTGCTGTTTCGCACTGCTGTAAGAGTGCGGATCCGCTCTTCTTATGCTTGTCATTTCCCCCCCAAAACAGTCCCACGTAGCTTCGAGTGCGCGGATGAAGTCGTCACTTTCAGGCAATTCAGGCGAGACCGCTGTGCTTCGTAAATCGATAAAAGTCACTTGCGTTTTGTCAAGGGAAGCGCGGAGTTCTCCACTTTCCATCCGTGCGAAGCCATCAGTGCTCGTAATGCCTTCATCGGCCCGTGACACATGGGCGAAAGAAAAGAACGATTCCCCGAAAACGCATGCAGCACTGCCAGACATATGATCCGTTCCACGTCTGCGGTTGTTGGTGGTATGCTCAGTAACCAGTTCATTTCATTTGCATAAACAAGAACATCAACTTGCTTTTCGTTAAAAGCGCTATACGCAAACGCTCACCCTACAGAAAGCAGAGGAGAGATTTGTAAGGATTAGTTGAGACTAGTCCATTCTTTCCGCAGGCTCTTCAAAAATAAAAACAAAACAACAGCAACAAAAAATGATGCCATAGCTCGGATTGATGGCATGAGAGTTTGAATGACAAGAAACGTGTAAATTATACCAGCGCCTCTCACGTGTGTTGGGCGAGGGCTGAGGCAAGAACGGTGACTGTAGTCCGCGCACGAATGATGCCTTGTTGCACTACTGCCGTGCAGCGGTGCCCCGCCGTTTTCCTATGTGGGAATAACGATAATAATTGAAGCCCTGCACTACGCGGTAGACGATTGTGATGAGGCCAAGGAGCACTGTGAGGAAGTGTTGCTCCAGAAATGACTTTTCTGGGAACGTCCGGCGGGTGAGACGGACAATTACGCCCCCTTCCAACACCCGCTTGTCCGTGTAATCCCCAGCCTCCTCCCTCACACCCGCAATGACACCACCACGGTGCCTTTTTCGTTTTCCCTCTGCGTAAGTGTGATCCTCATTCTCTGCATCCTCCCGTGTGCAGTGGGCTGTCAGACTTGGAACACTGATGTCCATCTCAATGTAATGCAGTGAGTCACGCAACTGGTTGCTGGAGTAGCTGGCACCACTCACATCACCACCGATTGTGCGAATAAACAAGTTGGGTAACGCAGATCCGCAGTTGTGCAACGTTGCATTACCGGTGTCCGCTGCTAGTCCTGTGAACTCGGTGAGTCGCGTGGACTCCATCAATCCCTCCAGCCACGGTCGCTGTGGCGTTTTGATGACGTTGGCGCGTTGAGCGCAAATTGTGAATGAAAGGGACGGCTTCCTTTCCAAGCCACCTATAAGCACCGTGATACCACCCACATCAAACTCCACTGCGCCCTCAGAAGCGGCTTCAAGCTTTAGCCTGAATTCATCCTCATCAGCAGATTGGGGCAGCTGATTCACATGAGCCACAGCCCTCACAACCGGCGGCTTACAGCTACTGCGCACTTCAACAGCCCATTCACCACTCATCTGTGCCGCGATGTGAAAAGGGAGCTGCAGAATCGGCGTTGCACAGCCAGTGCCAGCTGCAAGGAACAGTGTTACCACCACCGCAATGTACGAGTTTTGAATTGCCTTCATTCCTACCCACCTCAAGAGATCAACAATTGCCTCGCGGAGGTTCGTCGCGCGGGAAGCTGCGATTTTAGAATTACAGGAAAATACCGAATGAAGGAGGCGGATGGGTATTTAGGAAGAAAGAAGTGAAGCAAGAAGGGAAGGCATACTGCCGTTTATGCGTATGCACATCCAGGGCCGCCTGAGGGAGGTGACCCACTCACGCCTTCTGAAACGCAAAGAAAGATTAGAGAGTGATTTCACCCCTTTAAGATGGCAAAAAATTCGTTTTTGATTTAGTACGATTTGATTTTTCCTCTCCCTTCATTATACACCACACACACACACACATATATATATATATATATGCAGCGCAATACTGCTGTGGTGTCCTTTTATTTTACACTTGCGCACACCACCCTTCGCCCTTGTGACTTGGTACGGAACGTTTCTTCGGTGCCTGACAAGCAGTCGTGCGGTATGTCGTGCCTGCATCAGCACTGCGGCTTCACGTTGGTGTCTAGAGATCATCGTCGTAATTGGGGCGCAAGAGGCCATCCCAAATAATGCGCTTCAGATCCAACTGCAGTTCTTCCTTCAAAGCAAAGTAGAGAGCCCCGGTGGCGGCAATCAACATCAGTGCTTTGATTAGAGGGACTGGTGATACCTCCGTCGTATAATGGGGGCCGCCATGCAGTCTACGATCCATGACCATGCGCACTACACTCGTGAGAGAACTATTGCTAGCGAGTGCGTGGGAGTAACCACAGCAACAAGCAAGGAAGGCGAGTAGCAGCGCACGTAAAAGGTGAGTGAGGGGAAAGGAAAGAAAGACGGACAGAGAGAAAGAAAGAAAGAGCCCGTTACCGTGTTTGTCAGCTTCAAAATGATTAGTAACATTTGAGCGCCCTGGTGTGTGGAGTCGCTCTCCATTCCTACACTTGCATTCTAACGAGGGCTGAGATGTTTGCTAGTCGTCCCGCTTTTGGTTGTGCAAGCCCCTCTCAACCATTTCTACCGCCAGGGCAAAATACGCATCGGCATCATTCTCGTTATTTTGGCCCACTTCGCTCCCCTCTGGTCCTGTTGCTCTTCCAGACCTTTCCTTTGTCTGCGGAGCACATGCATAGCTTGGGGTTACTGGTGTGAAAAAGCTGCGGTTCCTCACCACACGTGGGTTCCATTGACGCGGGCGCACTGTTGATTTCTCCAACAACCCCGGAAAATGACTTTTTGGAAACTCGGCAATGTGCTGGCCGGCCCCGCTTCCGCAGCCCACATAGCACACCTGTTCTCCGCTCATCTCGCACGCAGACCTTTGGAAAGACCAGCGTAGGTACTTCATCAGCGCATTGTGCGCCGCCCTGTCACTTACTTTAGCGTGGAGTGGCAGTCGTAAAATGACGGAGCCAGTGGGCTTAAGAAGGTGTGAGGCCAAAACCATAGCGTCTCGAGACACAGAGCGCCAAACTCGCCCCGTCGTGGTTGCATGCTCCGGCTCGGTGAAGTCCAAGGCGATAAGATCAGCACTGCGGGGTGCAAGGAGTTCAGCGCCATCCAGGTGGGGAGGTGCCCCTTCGGGCGCTAGTGGCACGAGGGAGTTTGATGCCAACTTTAGCGTGCAATAGTCCCGAGTGATTTCCCCGACAAGTGACTTACCATCCCGACGCCTGAGCAGTGCCACAGCCTGCTCCAGAGTGAAGGGTAGGGGGCAAACATCGCTGCAGGAATCTCTGCTTAGCGATGTGTCATTGGGACAACACGCATCTGCGAAGAGAAAAAACGACAGAGCTCGCGATGGGAAAGCGCCGTGCCCTTCGTCAATGAGTGAAGCAACGTACTCCATTTTGGATGCGGTTTCGTCCACCACTCTCTCCCATGGACCAGGGCGTTGAGACCAGTTTGATGCACGGAAGTTTCTCCTGGCGAGCAGGTCCATACGTTGGTGCGCGGCTACCCACGCCACGACAGCTCGCTGCCAAAGGCCTCCGACAAAGATGGTTTCCACGTCATTTAAAAGCAGCCGGTGCTTCTTCTGCAGATGACGTAAAGTTGCAGTCACATCCCCACCTCGATGCCCAAACTTTTTGATCATGAGGCCACCAACCTATTTGTAGGCCATCTACAATTATCGTGTGAAGAAAAAGCCGCCTAATCACACGCTCGCCACACCCCTGCAGTGGCTTGCGCTTTGTACGAGGAGAACAGGAGCAGCATCTACAGGAATAAAAGAGCAACCGTCAACAAAATGAATTTGTGGCTCGGTACTGAGATGGGAGGAGGCATTCAGCGCCTCTAATTGCATTCAAAAGAGTAAAAAACTGCAGTGAATGGTGTGAGGGGGAGAGGGGGCAAATAGGACAGAGGAAAGGTCGTAGCGACCATACAAGCAAGGCGGGCGGGGTTGGGGTACTGGCCAGCAAAACCACCGCAAATCTTTCCACCCCTCGTTTTGATGCAAAATACACCGGTGTACTTGTGTGTCATGAATGATCTGTGCACCTAGAAAGGCAACCGGCGACGATAGTGTACATTTTTTTTTTTTTGCAGGAACTGTTATTCAAAAAGGGTTCCCACCTCCTGTCCATTCTTGTGGATCTCTGTTCGCCTCACTGGGGTCTTTGCAGGTCGTTTTTTGCATTGGGAAACAACGGTCTCGAATCCCCATCATGAGCGATATCTGGCGCTTGATGTGTAGTACTTCGTTTGCCATTTCATGCGCTGGCAGTTGTGCAATCAGGTGGCACACACACGGCGACGGTGGCGTTTCAGTAGACTCACTCGCTTGCTTTTGCACAACAGGAGGCTTGTCATTTGACTCTGTCTCTCCCTTGACCTCCTCACTGGACTGCATGGCGATTGAGGCAGTGGCTGGCAGATCACCCTCAACCGCACCCAGAGGGACCCACGTCGCCGCCTCATCGGCGTGTTGGTCACCAGAGCGCAGGAGAATAGTTTTCACGGCTGCGCGCTCATTTCGCAACTGCGTTGCGACACGCGTCAGTGACTCGCGACTGGAGTTGACACGGTCCTCGACGTCCGCCAAAAGGTGATCTAGGCGTTGCTCCGATTCGTATGCTTCCTTCATAGCTGCTTCAATCACTCCGCAGTATGTTCCAAGATTTGTCCTGGCCTCGCGCAAGGCAGCGCAAACCTTGAGCACTGATGCCTCAATACCGCCAAGCAGCTCTGAGAGCTGTGCGCTCCCCTCAAAACCAAAAGTAGCATCGCCATTCTCTGATAAGAGTCCAGCTATCCTCCGATGGTACGACACCATTTTTTCAATCCAAGAGTCTATGTGAGCAGACAGCAGTGTGTCTTCCGAGGGCTGCTGCGGTATAGAAGCCAACGCCGCGTCCCTGCACGTGGCAGGAGACTCCCCCACCATTGCCGTTCTTTCAGTAGTGTGCCCAGCAGCCGATCTGGTAAGGTATAGCAGGAAGGAATCTGACATGCTCTTAGCGCGCGTAGTGCGTCGGTCCGCCGCCGGCCGTGCCCCGCCTGATGCAAAACGCCTGCGATTGTGTGGCACACCGTCCACTACCTCACCAACTTCAGGGTTTGAGGCAGCACTACACGTTGCCGTGCACGAGTCCGGGTCCAGGTGGTGTGCAGGTCTTTTATCTCCCTGGCGTCCCCGGGCCCTGGGATGGGGAACCGCTTCCCCTTCGTCCTTCACATATGTGGAAGCCGACTGGTCAGCAGCGAAGGGAGCACAACTCATTTTCTTTTTGCTTTGTTATTTTTTACATCTTTTATTTATTTATTTATTTGTTTGTTTGTTTATATTTTTTTTTATTTTTGTCGAATCGTTTTTTTGGGGGGTGTTTGTCGGTGTTTGAAACATAAGTAAATAATGGGGTAGGCATCAAGGAAGAAGCGGTAAAGGCACTGGTTTTGTTCCTCTCAGTTCAATTTCTACCCTCACGTGCCTGACACACGCCTCCCGTTCCTTAGAGGGCATTTTTTTCTTTTCTGCGTATTGTTTTTATTACTAGTAGCAGCGGTGGTGGTGGTGGTAGTTGTTGTTGTTATTGGCTTTGTGTAGCAGAGGAGGGGACGAGTTATTGACAGTAACAAACGATTACAAGGCGATATATATATGTGTGTGTGTATGTGTAAAATAACTGTAAAAGCAGTAGTAGCTGGAGGAGGAGGGGAAGGAGAAGGGAGAGCGGCAACGACAACAAAAACAAAAACACAATAATGATAACAGCACGACATGTCAAGCCGAGCGTAAACGCACCGCAACAGGTCCTATGAAAACCTCTCATTGTTAAAGGAGGGTTTCTTCCCTCCCCCTTTTTCTTTCTTTTTACATGCCTCCAAGGTAGACATCTCATGAATGGAAAGAAACAACAACAAATAAGTAAATAAATAATAAATCCAAACCGTGGGGCACTACAGTGCTGGTAATGGTTTGCACTGGTGCCTCTCTACACGAGCGTTCGAGGGGGGTGTAAGGCACAGGAGTAGAGAAGGCATCATTTCACTGGCACCCCTCCTCCGACGTTTTGGACCCATAAAAGCAGTTATGGTAGTCAATTGGTGACCCATCAAGCTAAACTGTGGCTGTGGTCTGCACACACGGCCGGGGTGCTGCTGGCACTGCGTGCACCTTGAGGCCGTTTCTGGGAACGATAGGGATTAGAAACGCGTGAGGCTGGCCAACCTCATGTTGCAGCTCCAGCGCGTCGCGGTGACCTCCGGTGGCGTCCACATCGCACAGACGCAAATCGCAGTTGAGAAAAAGGAAGGCCAGAGAGACCTGCGTCTCCATCATTGAGAGATGTTGCCCAAGGCAATTGCGTGGCCCGTTGATGAATGGAAGGAAGGCGTAGGGGTCAATTGATCTCCCACCATCCACACTGCGTCCTGAAGCGTGGCTGTTGGCAGTATCAACGTCTAGGAAGCGCTCCGGTCTAAACATGTCAGAGTCTGGCCAAATGTCAGGACGGTGATGGACTGCCTCGATTCCTACTGCCACTGAGCAGCCCGCGGGGATGGTGATGTCCCTTTCAAGACCGGTTTCGGAAGCAGGCCACGTGTCATTCTTCTTCGCCAGTCGCATGACTAATGGAACGACGCTGTGCTTGCGTAACGTTTCTCGAAGGGTGGCCGGCGTCCATCGGAGCAACGCACGCACGTCTGAGGCGGTGGGAATTCCCCATGTCCCGTATGGCGTGACAACTGTGCGCTCACACCGAACGGGGTCAAACAGCACGCGCGCCTCCTCAACTATTTTGTCCCGTACCTCCGGGTGACATATCACCTCATACGTTGCCCACGTAAGAAGTGCGGCAGATGTTTCATGTCCGGCAAGCAGGAGCGTCTTGACGTCATCCCGTAGTTGCGCCACCATGCCCGAGGTCAGTGAGTCTATTTGTGACATGCAAAGCGACATGACGTCCCGCTTACCCGTCTCAGATCGCGCCTTCCACCGCTCGCGGATTATGTTGCATATAACCCTATTCAGTTTTTTCAGACATGAGCGGCGCTGCCTGGCCCCTTCCGAGAAGGGCAGCAGCGAACGCCACGGCTCCCACACGAGCCGATTGCACTCATGAACAATGGGGAGGTACAGCGTAGGGAAAATGCGGTCCGTCTCCTCTGGTGTGAGGGAGAGGACCGTCTCGCCGATAACCTGCAGCGTCATGTGGCGAAACTCTTCGTTGAGGTCAATGAAAGAGGGCCCGCCTGTAGTGGTGGGCATTTTGTCCAAAATTCTTCCGGTTGCCTTCACTGCCATCTCGGGAATGTCCTCCAGGATGTCAATGCGCAGCGAGTGTGAGAGCATAAGCCGTCCTTTCCTCCATTTATCCCCTTCCGCTGTCACCAGACCGCTGCCAAGGAGACACATGAAGTGCTTGTATGACGAAGGAATGTCCTTTATGTAATTTCGCTGGTTGGTAAGAAGGACCCGCTTCAGCAGGGCCGGTTCGTTGATATATACCACGCGCTGACTAAAAACATTAAACGTGACTAGGCGATTGATCTTTTCCCCATTCTCTCGCTTCCCTCCCTCCCTCCTCAGCGGATCAAGGCTCCAGGCTGCCATTTTGGATGTTGGTGATCCCTCCAGTAAAAGAAGCGCATGGCCAAAGAAGGGCAATCGCCCACGCACCTGTGGGACATGCATCAAATGGCGATCCATCACGAGCCCAGGAAGGAATGCAAACAATACCCACCACAGGAGCGCAAGCAACGCCACTGTGAGCACTGAAGACAGCAGAAGACTCTTGTTTGTCGAATTGGCGAAAAAATCACCGATAGCGTGGGCCACTAAAAGAGTAAACTGGTCAGTGCTCGACATGGCAGCGTGAGTTTGTTAGCAAAAACAGCGCCAAGAGCCGCACGTGGAGCGCTAACTGCGCCACGTTAACAGGTGCCGTCACTTCTCTCCCTCCGCCTCTCTCTCTCTCTCTCTCTCTTGCTAATTGGGGAAGGCGAAAACGATATGCACCTTGTTTGCCTGTGTTAGTATTCTGTCCCTTATCAACAAGATGCGTGAAGCGAAAAGCGAAGGTGATGAAAAGGATAGAACACTGTGAAGCAGCGTATGAGTAAATGCTAGTCAGGTTGCCAGCAAGAAAAAAAGAAAAAAAACGCAACCAGTAGAGTTATTGCCACGTTGATTGGTGCATGGTGCGAGACCGTTACTCCATGGAAGGAAAATAGACAGAGGAATAATTAATGGCCCCGCCCACTGGCCGGAGACCCGTAAAGAAAGGCAACTGGGACATCAACTAACGCCCCCTCCCTCCCCCTATTTAGCACAAGATTTGTCCATCATTTCGTCCTCTGCCTACAGTACTTCCTTATCACCGCATAAGCCTCTGGAGAAGCACTACCTTTTTACGCCAACTGTGACATCCCATACAGTTCTAAATTCATTTTCCCAGGGAAGCCACACACACACACACACACAAATAAAACCGCAAAAGAAAAATGTTATAGCCCGTGCATCTGCACGTCCAAATCGACAAGCAAATATGTCAATGCACTGGTGGGGTTGTACAGATACATACGACTCTCCAGCCATTACCCCTCAGGGACTCACTCTAGCAATAAGAGAAGACCAGTGCCTCGCGACCACTAAATACAAAGAACAAGAAGAACAATGCGGTGGCGAAGTAAAAAAGAAAAGAAAGCACACACACACAGGCACAAACAAACAAACAAAAATGGGGGAAGAAAAAAAAAAAAACGTGTATACGGTTTTCTACACTATTCGCCCAGCACGGTATTTTCATGAGGGGTAAAGAACGAGTGGCAGCAGGCAGGAGCCCTTAAAAAAAAAAAAACAGGCCGACGAACAGACAGCAGCGACATGTCACCCAAATGAAAGATGCATCTCTCTACGTTGACAGCCAATAACAAGACGGATGAGCGGTGCTCGCCAGTGGCAATCAAAAAGGCGCCTCACTTCTGTAGAGGCGCCTTGATCACACGGCACAAATTTAATTTCCTGGGCGACCGCTCCCCTCCCGGTGCCGTGCTAGCAGCGTCTGGATCGACGGGGACACAGCATGTGGCAGGGGGCACACCGTGGGGCCAGGCGCCCCCGACAGCTTTCTCTGCTGTGAGACTACACCCGGTGAGTTTGAAGAAGGAGCGTTGTCCTGTGTGTTGAGGGACGATCTCTTGTAGCGGGTGGAATTAAGCAATGTTTCTACCAGACCACTTCCTGTCTCTTGCGACTTTGCGCCAGCTACACCGTTTTCTTCAGCACCGCGAGACGCGTCACTTACCAATGGTGGCATGCTGGTAGTTCCCGCTGGGGGCAAGTGTGCCGTCGCCTGTTGCTTTTGCTGCGGTAACAAGCCTAGTGTTTTTAGTTCACCAGCAAACTCGTCTATGAGTTCATCTATATCAACGCCTTCCTTACCGGCCCCTGACGGCTCAGCGCTTACCGTTGTCGACTTTACTTGGGCACCACCCACCTTCGGTAGGACTGTAGTCGTCCTTGTAGGGATGTCTGTAGTACTAGAAATAGGTGTCGATTTCAACATGTACGGCACACGCGAGTTCTCATTGGCACTAGAACTTGCGTTGGAAGCACTGGGACCACCAATCTTTAGCGGGCGCGCAATCGGCGGGCAGTTAGTTGATCCCTGGTCTTTGGGGAGTGCAGTAGTGGCGGCAGCGGGCGAACGCTCCTGCTTGTTGCCAGCGTTTTGAGAGGAGTTGCCCGACGGTGCACTCTGTGGCACAACCGCGGACTTCTTTACCGTGTTGCCCTGTTGTTTCGTCGCAATCGGTAGTGCAAAGTTTTCCTCATCCACCCCAACACTGAAAAAGGGGTGTTGAAGGCATTGCTGTGCTGTGGGCCGCTTCTTGGGGTCGTAGCACAACATCTGTTTCATTAGATCCATGGCCTGCGCTGGCACGTGCGACGGCATGATACGCTCCAACCCCACACCTGTGATGGCGGGAAACGAGTACCTAATTTTCTTTGCGAGACTCATGCCACTCGGCCACACCTGCTCGTTGGGCGAGCCAAGAACGCCCATGATCTTGTGGAGCTGATCCACCTCATTGCTCCCAGCAAACAGTGGCCGAGTCGTGATCAGCTCCGCTAATATGCAGCCCACAGCCCAAATATCAACAGGGGCGCTGTATGATCGGTCTTGAAGCAGCAGCTCCGGGGCGCGGTACCACCGTGTGGAGACGTAATCCGTGTAAGGGGGACGGGCCCGTATTTCCTTCACGAGGCCAAAATCAGCGAGTTTCACAATTTCTTGTGGTGTCGAGGCGGGGTCCTTTTTCACGAGCAAATTTTCCGGCTTCATATCGCGGTGAAAGTACCCAGACCGATGAAGGTAGGCTAATGACTGGAGAATCTGAAACGTGTAGCTCTTGATCTTCGGGTAAGCTATGGCTGGTGCAGATGCGCCCGCCGCGTAGCTTTGCGCCTGTTTAGCCTTTCGGATAACGCCTAAGAGATCACCGTCCATATACTCAAACACAAAGTACAGTTCATTCTTTTCACGGATTACTTCGCGCATCTTGACAATGTTCGGATGGCCATGAATACGACGCACTACAACCACCTCAGGCAACTTCATGCACTCCTCCCAACTGTAAAATTTTTGTTTCATCTTTTTTATAGCGACAATCTGTCCTGATGTTTTGTGCAGCGCCTTCAGCACACAACCAAAGGTCCCGTCGCCCAACTGGTTAAGTAACTGATAATTCTCCATGCCTTTCCACTACGTTCCAGATCTTCAACACAGTGATGCAACTAGATCGCTCAGGCCACCCCACACCCCTTCAAGATAGGGGCACACCGCGGCAGTCGTGGCCTTCAGAAGCGACTGTGGGTTCGCGCTCGCAGGGAACCAGAAAGGTAGGGGTGGGGTGGGAGGGGGAATCTATACAGCAACCTAACAGAGGAGAAAAGAACCTATGTGAAGTGTCAAGCAAAGGAAGAAAGAGCGTGAGGCAGCAGAGAAGTGTTCTTCTGTTTTTTCTTTCTTTCTGTTAGAATGGAATGAAACCATCGCCATCGTGCCCGTGTTACCGTTTAGCAGGTGAAAAACATGGTAAAGCAAAGCAAGGCGTGGGCTCGACATAAGCGTAAAGGATCACGTCACGTTTCCATGGAAAAAATATCTGTCCTGGACTTCAACCGAAGTTTTCAGTTGGACAAACAATGATAATATAACCGTACAAAAAAAAAATAAATAAAACAAAAACTCACTTCCTCTCACGCACACAAGAAAACAAAACAAAAAACAAAACGCGATAATAACACGACTACTACCACCGCCACCACTAATTATTATTGTTGTCATTACCATCACTGTAATAATTGGAGCAACAGTTATTATGGAGGCAGTAGCAGAGTTCTGTCAAGGAAGCGTATCCACCGCTAGTCAAAGCAGGTGCTTTTTTCCTCCTCCCCTCCCTAACGGGCTGCCGTGGCTCAGGGGTGGAGGGAATGGGGGTCTGGGGGCCATGCGCCAGTCAGTCCACCATGTGCCCCGGCGACCAGCAGAAAGCCAAAGACGAAGTTCGGTAGCATGTTGCTGATGGTCCACAGACCAAGTACGTGGAACTGTTTGATGAAGCTTCGCGGAATATAAACAGGCTTGGGCCCATTAAACTTTAGTGGCACAACACGGCCCTTGCCGATGGGAGGGACGATAGTGGAACACAGTTTTGTCGTGCTGCGGTACATCGTTCCGATCTTTAACGATAAAATGATTGTCACTAGCTGCTTCTCCTGATTGTGTGGCTATGCAGTCGGGAAAACCATGTGAGAAATGACGATCAGAAGGAGTAGAAATAAATAAATAATGTAAAACAGAGTTAGAGTTGGTAGTGAAGAAAAAAAAAGAGAGAGAGAGATGGGGGAGCGGTAGGAGGCTCACCGGACAAAGGAAGGACCAGAAGGACGAAGAAAATAGTGCAAAGAAAGAGGGAAGGAAGGAAGCCAAGAAGGAAAAAGACGAATATATAAAAAATGCAATTTTATTTTTTTTCTCAAAAAACAAGTAGAACAGAGGCGTATTTGCACACACAGCTATTTTTCTGCTACTTTTGTTGCTTGATAGGAGGCACCATGAGGGACACAAATGTCTCGTGTCGTCTACCTGAAGTTCCTGACACAAGTGCAACAGTGACGCACACCTTTGCCGTGCCCCACCCCTCCCAACTCCGCCTCGCTCCTCACTTTTTCTTTCCTTGTTTGCGGCAGTTGATAATGCGGGCCGGTGAGTTGGGTGGGGCAGTCACGTGGCAGTGGGAGAGATATCGCCACACCCCAACAAGGGAGCGACATTGCAGACTTCGATCGGACCTCTTGCAGAGGAGGACGCCACTGGTTAATGTGAAAATCAAAAGGAAGTTTTCGGTTCGTTACAAGCACGGGAAACGTTAACGGAAAATAACACCTTTTTTTTTTTTTTTTTTCTGTAGTCTGTGGAGGAATAAAAAGGAGGTATACGTGCAAAAAAAAAAAAAAAAAAAAAAAAAAAAAAAAAAAAAAAAAAAAAAAAACAGCTTGTCCTTAAAAATAGAGCGCTATAAAAATAACAAAAGCAAAAACAAAACAATAACCAGAAAGACAGCTGTGATGATTATAACAAAACAATCCGCTTATGATGCAGGCATTTTTCTTTTCTCTCTTTGCAGGCAAGAAAAAAAACAACAACAACAAAGATTCAACACCACATTCAGTGAGCCGGTACTGCCACAGTGATACGGGGCACGACTGTTCCTTATTCCGTAAGCGATGGCTCCAGATATTTTTGTATTAGGGGCAGAACCTCCGCATAGAATACGGCTGATGCGACAATACCAAGCCCATAAAAGACTTCAATTGATACGGAGGTATTAAGCACGGCTGCAGATAGCACCTGAGCCACGTAGTACAGAGGAATTTGTACAAAGAACAGTGACAGCAAGAGGAGAATAAGTTGTTGCCAGGACTCATTGTAGATCATTAGTTCATGCTGTAGGCCATGAATGTTGATGAGGAGCGCCACCAAAAAGTAAAACGCAAGAATCCAGTGGTATAGCTCAAAGGCAGACCATATGACGCCCGCATCAAAACCCGTGGCAATGTACATGCAGCACTTCAAGTAATACCCCCCAATACTCGACTGCCCAACAAACAGGATCGGACTCAAGATTGCAACAACCAAAATGTGGACCCACTTACAATTGTCTTGAAATCCACGGGATGTGGATTCTTTCGGCTCAGTGCGGATTCTGTAAGGGGTCTTGCACTCAGCACATAAACGCCGATGATCCTTGTTGGAGGTGGTTTTACGCCACCGCTGCAAACACTGTTTATGGATATACCTGGAGGAGCCGCTACACGCGCATGGCGCAAACAGGTCCTCAGCAGGCTTGACGGAATGACAGATGCGACAGAGAAGTTGATTGCCATCACCGTCATACGCCAATGACTCCTCCCCTCCCTCCCTCGCCTCAACATCCACCACCGTCATGGAGACTAACTGATCCCCACACAGGCCAATGCTGTCAGCATTATTTCCCTGACCGACACCTTCTGCGTTTATACGTGTGTAAATGCGTTCTCCACTGCAAATATTGCGAATACGAGTACCAAGACCACAACACAGGGCAAGGAGTGATGTTCGCACCTTCACAAGCGTCTCAATCAAAGCCACAAAGACTCGGGAGAGGGGAACGCAAAGCGGTTCATGAACCCCTATTCCCCGATAGAGAGCAGCAACGCGTTGTTCGTTCTGTGGTACGGACCGCGCAAGACGCACACCGAGCCACCTGGTGCCTGTAACGAAACCAACCAGCAGCACTAAAGACACAGTGAGTACGACTATGCGACCTAAAGTGGTTGAAAACAGCCAGATCGACCAGCGGGCGTCGCTAAGAGTGTCTATAAGCACAAGAACAATGTCCATCTCTGCGGGGGTGTCGAATGGCGAAGTGGAACTAAGCTGCAGTACCCACGGCATGTTCATATCACCTGGCACCCCTAACGGCAGCGCTATTCTCGCGCTAAATTGTTTCTCTGGTATGTTGTCAAAGCTTTTGCTGTAACTCATGTAGAGTCGTTGAAAGCATTCGCCGCCCAAGCTACGGCAGGTGCGACTGACCTTATATTGTGTGTCTGAGTTATCCACGGAAGAATGCCCTTGCCCCTTACCTCGTTCCGACTCCAAGTCTTTAGGGAAAAGCATATTACTGACCACGGGCGCGGTATAGTTACTTTCCGTGATATTGCTTCCTTCGTTGTTGATTGCTTCAAATATGTCCACCATCCCCCTCTCCTTCGAGCTTAGACGGGCATTCTGCCACAGTGACGCAGTGATCAGGGATTCCCAACCTTCGCGGAGACGCACCTGCAAATAGCCTCTGAGGTGACGCAGCGAGCACAAGTCATTCGTTGCCCCTTCGTGTGGGGTACCCGTTGCGTTGCATAATGGAATAAGAAAATAATCCCTCGCCATTTGATTGTCTTCGCCGGCAAACGAGTCGCCGAACTTAATGGTGACTGTTGTCTGCAGCGCAAAAGCTCGTGCAGGTCGCCCGCCTGCCTCGGTGACCGTGTTGTAGTTGCCAAAGTCAATATCACGCCACTCGGTGATGCCAATGATTTTACTACTGCCGTTCTCGATAAGGGCCATTGCAGGCTGTGGCGATAGATCTTCCATAGCCTGCGAAATACTGCTGATAGTCGCAAGAATACAACAGAACAGCATACCAGACCTCCTGCTTCTCCCCATTTTTTGTGTTTGAGTCCAACTAAGTGTGCACAGACGTGCGAGGGGCGGGGGCAGTGGTGGAGAGAAGCGTGTGTATCCGGCAGTCACGCGTGGATGTTCAGAAAAATATGAAATAATAATCCTCATTATTATTATTATTGTGATTATTATGAATAACCAGTCGCTTACTAAGTAAGCAACGGAACACATCCGCAACCTCTTCTTTATACACACTAACGCTTCCTCCTAGCCGTCCAGCGGTCCTTGTTTTCGCTGAGGCTCTCCCTCTTCTGATGCAGAATGAACGTTCGCTCAGGCCGCTTGGAGAAGTGAAGTCTGCGCAGCGACGATTTGTCACCCAATGCGCCACCGCGCGCCTCAGCAGTTTGTAGTCGACGTGTGAAAAGACGTGGTGCATGAAAGTTTTTCGTGTCATGCTGCCTTGTGTGATGTTTTGTTCCGTTCAACCAGCGACATTTTTATTTTTGGTTTGAAAGAAATAATAATAATAATAACAACAAATCAAAGTGGAGGTGTGGAGCGAGGGGGTCAGCACGCCATCTTCCGTATAAAGACAGTAAAGTGCAGTTAACACGACGCACGATTTGTGGGCCGCCTTGTAAGATATATTTTGAAGTTTACCTTCTCCTTCAAGCGCTTGTCATCAGCCACTGGGTAGGCCAGTGTTTTGTCAGACATTACTTTTGCCAGCATTTAGGAGAAAAACTCACCTTTAGCGCCCAAACCCACAAGGCTGCATATGAAGGCACAGGTGTTGTTTCCCATGAGTCATTTAATACCGTCGTTTTCCGTTATATATTAAGGCAACAACAACTGTTGAAGAAGCGTGTGGTGTTGGCACTGCCTTGAAAGTATCAAGACGTCTACTTGCGCGCTTGGGTGGCCACGAAAAATGAAAAAAACAAGAAAGAAAAAAGAAAAGAAAAGAACCACCACACGCCTTGTTTTTGTTAAAGATTTAAAGCCTTGGCCTAATACAACAACAAAACAGTGTTTCAAAATGCGTTTTTCACAACAATCAATTATTCTTAGACGTGTAGCCATTTATTGGCTTTGTGTGATGGATAGTTGCAAGTGGCATGTTTCGCAAAATACCGAAAGACACTGATCGCAATAAAGCGGAGGATACGGGCAGTTACTAATGTCAAATCTTTTTGAGCACGAGCCACAGAGCCAGCGTGCTTCTGAGGATGACCTAAACAGGGTATCCTCCCTGTCCACCGGTGCATCACTCGGACCACCCACAAGATGAGCTGACCGCTGTAGGAAGTGCCCGAACGGGCAACGTCTTTTAAGGATTCTGGAGACTCTAAAGGCGTATTGTCTGTGGGTGTCCCTGTCTGCAGGCGCCACACTGGCACTTTCCATCGGGAGATCCCCAGTAGATTTAACACGTTCGCGTAGATCGTTAGCAAGTGGATGAGGGGTCATCACTTTTGGTAGCTCTAGACGCACCACGCCGCCGCCATCAGTGTTCGAAAAGACTACAGCCACTACAGCTTCCCTCTTCTCCGAATCGACACTGATTCCAACAGCAAGTGCGGGGCCAACAGGTATTAGGCTTGGCGCTTTATCCGGCCTTCTGGGATCCACAACGACAAGATGTGAGCGGCTGCCCTCATGCATTATCACCACAAAAGCGGAGGATCCATACGGCTCGACACGGTAAAACCCGCAACCCGGCGGAAGTTTTACCACGAAGCTCAACCGGAGCGGGCACGCACCCCACGGTGTTGCCCGCATGGCATCAGCGTCGCACTCGTATACAGCGAGAATGGCATCCAAGTCTGCTGACATGGCAACGTACTTCTTGTCCGTGCTCACGGAAAGATAAATGAAATAACTGGCCATTCCAGTGATGATTTCTTTTGCAGCTTGGCCAGAACTAACCTCTAGTTGGAGGCCATTCACTGTGTGGGAGCGTGTTGCCGGCTGGCCACTTGTGTGCTGCGAGAGGGGAGTTGAGTTAAAGTTCCACAGAGCCTTGCGACGCAGTGGGCGGACATGGTCGTTGCTCCTCGAGCTGGTGCTGGGGCCTAAAAGGTCAAACTCCACCAAGGCAAAAAAGTGGGCGTCAAATATGAGTAATGAGCGAACAGTGGAATGGCCTACCAGGGTTGAACATAGACTGTTGATTCCCACCTCGCCATCCGACCAGTTACTTTCAACAATATAAGGTTGCACAGTCATACTATTGTGAGCTGTCGTTTGCTGGTCCGCAATATTCAAAAAGACGGCTCTACGGTTAAAAGGTACAAGCATCATCACACCACTGTTAGAAACGAGCACAGCAAATATTTTCTCCGCACCATAGCACACAAAGTTCACTGCATTGATCTGCGAATCGGTATTCACTGTACCAACAAGACTGACGTTGGGTGCGTAGGTAGAAGAAATGCGGGAGTTTTCGGAAGCGACAAATTGCCGACAGCAGTGCATAAACCAATGCAGCTCATTATCCACATCACCGTCATTGACCAGTGGTGCTGGTTCACTAGGAGTGGGCGGTGTATCGATCGTTGGCATATGAACCAAAACCAAGTCGATGCCAAACAGAAGCACGTACGGTCCAATTGCTCCCATACCGAAAAACCTTCGCCCTAGATTCACTCGTGCATAAATGCGCCCGCATTCCGCACAGAGAAAGTTACCTGCGGCATGCACTAGTGCCTCACCGCATGGCAATAAGACGAGACTGTCCGTCCGTTGTATGTGGAGGTAGGACGGCATAAAAGTTAAGCCAAGATCCCTCATGTCACATTCAATAATAATAAAAAAAAAGCGGCTATAACATTCAAAACAGGACCAAATTGAGCTATTAAATCTGCTTTCCTGATTTTCCCCGCTATTCCCCATCCCAAATAAAATAAAAAGTGCGAGCGGTGGGATGGGTGAAAAGAAGGAAGAAGACAAACAAAAAAAGAAAGAAAAAGGAGAAGAAGAAAAAAAATGTTCCTCTTAACAACTAAAGAAAGCGTAGCACAGTAAATGAGGTATGAAGTAAAAGTGAGCGTGTCGCAGGTCGTATTCGCGAGGGTTCGCCAACTTCTCTCTTTTTTCTTTCTTTCTTTCAGAAAGAAAAGATAATAATAGAAAAACACGAGGGCGATGGTATCAGGAACAAAGGCTGAAAAAAGGTGAGAGGGTAAGGCGGCGTAGGCGTGTACAAAGACTTTGCAGGTCGCATATGAGCAACGGCGCAAAGGGGGGAAAAAAGTGCATCCAAACGAATGGAAAACAGAACGAGAAGAAGAAATGGCAGTAAAATAACACCAAAACAAAAGCGAGAAGGAAAATCCCCCACTCCCCACCCCACCCCTCCACACACACACACAACCTTTTTCCCCTTCTTCTTGGGGGATGGGGATTTTCCTTCTCGCTTTTGTTTCCTTTTTGTTGTTCTGCTGTGAGCCCAGCCGTCCCACACGTGACCACCTCCGGTGGTCATTTGTTGTTGTTTTTTTCCCTTTCCTTTCCTTTCCCCCTGTCCTTCCTTCCCTCCCCAATATATATATATATATATATATATTTGCATCTCAGTAGCCATTGTAAAGCAGTGATCACATCCCCCAAACTCCCCACTCTCTTTTCCCCTCACACACACGCAAGCACTTTTCCCGCTTTCTCCCTCTCATCCAATAATTTCACTTTCGCATTCACCTCCTGTTTGTTTCTGTTTTTTTTTTTTTTTTTTTTTTTTTTTGACTTTCTTCTCCTCTTCCCTTTTACAGAAGAGAAGAAAGAAAAGAAACTCCTACACCCCTCCCTACCCCCGTCCATTTTTCTGTTTTCTTCTTCTTCTTCTCCCGTTCCTCGTCCTCCTTCTAAATGTCGCTCTCAAATTTTCTTCTATTTCTTTCCATCTCATTCCTTCACAATTCAAACCCACAGAAACTCACTCAATTACGCTCATTTCCTTTCATTATATTTCTTTCCTTTCCATCCCGTCCCATTACCCCGCTGCCGCTGATGTTTTATTGTTAATTATTTTTATTTTTTTATTTTTATTTTTGGGGGTTTTACTTTCCAGTCGCTTTATTTCGTCTTGCTCCTCCCGGCCGCTACCCGACTTTCCCCTCCCGCCCTTCTCTTCCTTCTTCTTTTCGCATCTTCTCTACATCACCTACACAAAAACATGAACAAATAGATAAGTTAACTTCATGTCGCATTTTTCTCCCCTCCCACGCCGCCCAGTTCTCCACACACCAACCCACACCATTTGTTTATTTATTAAATTTATTTATTATCAGCATCAGCATTATTGTTATTGTTGTTGTTATCACCATCATTACTATCACTACTACTACTACTACTACTAATAACAATAATACATATAAATATATTCAGCATTGCATTTCGTGCGTGTTTTTTTTTTTTTTTTTTGTTGTTGTTGGTTTTCTTCCTCTTCTTCCTTTTCATTTTCCACGCCCTCTTTCCGTATGTGATCTTCACTCTGTTCCGTTCTATTTTCTTCTTTTATTACTTCTCCTTTTTTTCATGTACTTTTTTCGGTCTTTTTTTTTTTTTTTTTTTTTTTTATCGAATGATAAGCGAACGGGAAATAAAGAAATAAATAAATTTAAATTTAAATAAAATAAAATAAATAAAACAAAACAAAACAAAACAACAGCAACATCGACATCAACAGCAACAGCAGCAAATAAGAAGAAGTTATTTAGGGAGTGGGATTTTTTTCTTCTTTTTTTCTTTTCCTCCTCTTTTTTTTTTTTTTTTTTTTTTTTTTTTTCTTCTTCTCGTTCTTGGCCCGTTCCTCATGTTCTTCGGCCTGCTGCTAATAAAACCCACACACTCACCGCTCCGTTTCATTCGCTTCTGCCCGACCTGCCGTATTGAAAGAAAGAAAAGAAGCAAACAAACAAACAACGACAGCAACAGCAACAGGAACAGAAATTGGGAAGGAAGGAACGAGAGCGAACTACGAAAGGAGGGAAGAAAAGTCAAACAACACCTGAAAAAAAAAGTTGAAACAAAACGAGATAATGAGCGAAAGTAATAATAATAAAAGAAGGAAAGGAAAAGAAAGCGCTGTAGTGATAGTGGAAGTAATTGTGGCAGAAAAAAAAAGAAAAAGAAAAGAAAAAGAAAAAGAAAAAGAAAAAGCGACGTAAGAGCGGACGGGATAAAGTGTGTGAGAGAGCGAGCTAAAGAGAGCGTGGAAACAATCTGAAAAAAGAAAAAAAAAAAGAAGAAAAGAAAGAAAGCAAAAAACAAATGATAAGAAGAAACAAAAAATCAGTAAAGCAATCCACAGTAGTATTTACTGCATTGCTGGCGCGCTCTCGTGCCCTGCCGGCTGCGAGTGCGTGTTGCCGCCAGAGGAACGCAGTTCATCCTTTCCGTGAGCAAAGGCACAGCGCTCACCCCACGTGCACTCGCCATTCTTCTCCCAGTAGATACACATTTTAGTCTTCCGTTTCCCCTGGTCAATGCCGCCGCGGCCGCCACGTCCACGACCACCTCGGTTATTGCCAGCTACCATCACGGGATTGTAATACCCACCAAGCGAGTAACCGACAGTCTCCGGAAGGGTCCAGTGCGTAGTTTTAGTATTATGATCCATGTAGTAGGGCTGCCCAGTTGGAGTGTAGGCCATCTGCCAGCCAGCGGGCAGGACCGGCTGATTTAAAGCAAAGTACCCTTGCATATTGTCCGAGTGTAAACTCCCTTCACCTCCTCTGCAGTCTTATTAAAGATTTTTCTTTTCTTTCCTTCTTTCCCTTTACTTTTATTGTTGTTGTTGTTGTTGTTTTTGCCCTTCCCTCCTCTTTTTTGGTTTGTTTAAATATTATTTATTTATTTATTTATTTTTTTTTGCTTATTATTATATTATTTTTCTTTTTTCTTATAGTTTGAAATGATGTTGTTTGATTGCCGCCGTTAATGGGTGAGACGTTCAAAAGGTATATTCGCGCTTATAACTTCTTTCCCTTTCTTTGATACGCTGTTTTCTTACACCTTTACGTTTAGTAGTTATTTCTTATAATAAAGGTAGGTACTCCTGTGTAATGTGGTGTGCAATGACAGACAAGTGCAACGACACCAGTTAATGGTGTTATAATCGAATGTATAAAGACAATGAGACAAGGAGGGAGAAGGAGAAGTGATGGATGTATCAAAATTTCCATTGTTGGAATACTTTCATAGAGCATGCACAGAAACAATTATGAAGCAAATGTGAAGGGTAACAGCGGAAATGCTAAGCAATGGCGCAGGACTTTATAAGTTGTGCCAAATCCAACACCCCTCTGGAGAGGACCAATGTGGTAGTGGTAGTGGCGAATCAAGGGACGGTTTATCTACCCTTTCCTTATCCGTCGTTCGCTATCCCGCTACCGCAACAGTAAAGGGAGCATAAGGACATTGCACAACGCCGTTGTTCGTGGTGTGACTACTGAACGTGAAAGGAGAAAATACCTAGCGACGGCCTCTGTGACGCATGGCCTCTACAAACACAAGCCACTGGGTCTGGTTTAGCGCGGAGGCCCGGCATGGACGGCATTTTCTTTCCAGGCCTCCGTCGCCGCTCCTTTTCACTAAGATGCTGACCCAATACATAAGGACGTCACAGAGCCAACGGTCGAGTTAAACAGCGCCTTTTTTTCCACCACCCGCGGGGGAGATGAACGTCTTCCTCCCGCTCCGGTGTCGGCTCCCGCCTTATAAGGCGTGGGTCCTCCTCTGTCATACACACAACCTGTGGTTTCAGGCTGGGGCATCCTGTGAAACGGTGTCTGACGAGGCGGCGATGGTTCTTTCGATCGTTTTCCAAACGCTGGCCATGTCCTCCAGCGAGTTGAACTGGATTTTTGAACATTGTCCGTGTGGCTATAAACCCTCGGTGAAACATTGTAACGTTGCACGACTCCACTTGCGTAGGGGCGCCACCTGGAGTGTAGCGAGTACTTCCACTTGTTTGACTTCTCTGGTGACCGAGATAAAATATTTTCCACTGACGTTTCAATCGTAATAAACGTGTCCGGACTGCGGGATCTCGTGGGTGACTGCTCGCTGGATGAGCGCAAAGTTGCATGCGAGTACCTGGATCTATTGGGGATGTGTAGCCCTGTGAGGTGTTGCGAGCACTTGCCGCACGCGGTACGTCATTGTCCCAATCATTGGACTCTTGCATGAGACTTGGCAACCAGCGTCGCTGCATGGAATCTATCAAGAAGACCGAGGCCACCTCACGCGGGTCATGTGGCGCTCGTGCGTCACCTTCATTGCCACCAGCCTCCCTACTGCCCTCCATCGCTATCGGGGACCGTGGAAAAAGTCACAAAAGGCAGCAGCGACAAGAACAAAAAAAAAGAAAGAAAAGGAACAAGAAGGAAAAGGAGTGAGGCGTACAATGACACGCTGATGGCATAAAGTAACTAATATTTTCACATCGCCACCTTCAGTGGTGCCAACGCACTAGTCCCTCTCATACACTCCTTTTGGAGTGTTCGTTATAAGGTCTTATACGACAATGAAGCGTATGAATGTCAGGTAGAAACAGCCTGTGAAGCACAAATGGACTATAGCGTATAAATATGCGAGTTAGCTATAAAACTACATATAATGTTACTACAGTTCACACACCCACCCGAAGCGCAGTTTAAGCAGACAAATTATGCGCCAAATATAACACCACAGCAGCACTATCATTACTGACATACACTTCAATCATCCTCCTTCATTCTTTTCTTTTCTTTTTGAGTTCTGTTTATTATTTATTGTTATCTATTTTCTACTTTTTTCACACATACACTTATTTATTTATTTATTTATTCATTCGTTCATTTAGTTAGTTAGTTAGTCAGTTAGTTATATTTTCCCGTTATTTATAGGTCGTTTCAAACTCCCCACTGATGCCCGGCTCCTTTCCTTTCCTTTCCTTTCCGTTCTGCGCCCCGGCCGCCACACACGCCCCACCTCAGTCACTTTGCATTTTTTGCCTCCCCACACCCAAAATGTCAAAAAGATGGGGCGTTAGTGCAGGCCCCGCGTTGAAACGTCCCCGCCCCACCGCTTCCCCCACAAAAGTAAAAAGTTACCCCGGAGAGAAGGGAAGAAAAGGAACTGAGAACACAAAAATAAGTCGCCATTTATTTATTTATTTATTGATTTATCTTCTTCCCCTTTGTTTCTTTCCTTTCTTTCTTTTTACTGTTTCCTCACGGATTTGCCTCGCATTCCATTTCATTGTTTTATGTTTACGAAAATATCTTCTCTTCTCTTCTTTCTTTTATATATAAAAACATTTTTTACTTCTGCCTCTTCCGTTACTGCTCGTTGTGCTTGTCCTTTTTTTTTTCTTTTTCCTTTTTTTTGCCAAAAGAAGGTTGCAAATTCTACTGCTATGCTCGCACGTCTTTTCTTATCATTTTCTTTCCTTCTTTCTTTCCTTCTTTTTTCTTTTCTTTTTTCGGTTTTATTTTTCTTTGTTGGCTGTTTGAACAAAAGGGAAGAAGGAAGGAAAAGATGAATATACAAACTTACTTGATTTATTTGTGTTACTATTTACATTTTATATAAAGCACGGCCTCCCACACCTCTCACATGTCGGCAACCAAAATGTCGCTGTACGTTTCGGTTCACCTTACTTCTCCTCTATTTGTTTTCTTCCTAAAAAACACCTCCCAACGGGCCTTTTTTAACGCCAAGTTGCTTTAAGGAGTTCGCTGTTAATAGACGCGGTCACTCTGATTGGCCTCAGTAATAAGAAAGCCACAAGTACAGAGAAACAGCCAGCGCGCGCACACACAAACAAACACACCCACAAAAAGAAAGAATAAAATAAAATGAAAGGAGATGATGATGATGATGATGGGAAAATTGTTATTTATCTTGCAATAAATAATAATAATAACAGAAAGAGAAAGAGAAGTGGAAAGAGGAAATTATCAACTACAAATGCACTTATGTGCTGCTTTTTTTACTCAAAGTCCACTTTGCAGCATTGTTCGAGTGAGCTGCGCTGCCACCTCCTCCGATGGTGTCTTCAGCGGCAGTGCTAGCGTTGGTGGGAGGTTGTATTCTAGAAATGGTTCAGGTGGCCGGTACTTTGGGGGGTGGCGCCTTAACGACCTGCGTGGGTATTTGAAAGGGCAAGTTCGTTGGCGCACCCACCATAAGCGAGGTCTGCGGCTTGTTTTTTGCACTATGTGACTGCCTACCGTTGTTCGCACTGAGACCTAGCATCAACGGCGAGTTGGAGGTCGCTCCACTATTCACCTGCGTTGCGCTTGTTGGGT